>JAWWEQ010000010.1:30712488-30738415 GCA_035583055.1 Torymus tubicola | reverse complement strand
TTTCACATTGCATATATACCACGAAAAATGTATGTGCTGAGTAATTAATTATTCAGAAACTGAAACATTTTTAAATAATACTTAATAATATATCTATCAAATAATCTTTTGTGCAGTAACGCAGCAGAATAAAGCAATTGAAAAAAATTAATTTCCATTCGCAGAAAAATTGAAAATTTCCTCTTTTCTTTAACAATAACATTTCAATTTTTACAAACCACTTTTCTTTTAATCTGCATATTTTATCTTACCGGAGAGAAAATTTTTGCCCCGAACCTTATTATATCCGTCACATTAAAATTAATTTCATTACATTATACCCTACGTTTTTCTCGGCTTCTTCTTACAACGTCTACCTCATAACCTCCTTGCGAAAAATTGAATTAAATATAGCCGGTCTTACAACGCCGGAGGGAACAACATTTCATTTCGGCTATTTTCGGTGGGCTACCACCGCTACGACCACGGGGATCCATTTTTTCCATTGTTGTAATGAAAGACCGTTGATTTAAGCCCATAATCCAACACGTTCTCCCACGCATTGCTTTCGCACGGCAACGATGTACGTTTACATGGTGCTTGTATATACAGAGTACAAAAAAAAGTAAGAGAGAAAGAGATAGAGAAAAATACATTCCATCGAGGTATCGCGTATACCTTCCTCAATCATTTCGCTGGAAAATATTGCCTCGCCCTTACGCGTCGACGCACAGCGACCCAATTTTCGGCCTCCCTCTTTCTCTCTCTGTCTCTCTCTGTCTCTCTCTGTCTCTCTCTGTCTCTCTCTCTCTCTCTTTTGGTAAACGCACCCTCGAGAGCGCTTTTGCTTCGCTCGTGTTCTTCGCGTTCTTTCTTTTTTGCGAGCGATACACGAAAGGAAAATTACATTCATTCGTTGAACCACGCCAAGGCGCACGCGTAGGTGGATAAGGGGCTAGAGAAAAATCGAGCTGTGTTTAAATTCGAGTAAATATTGGTGAAATAAATACGTATTATGTCGAAGTAAAAGAGTGCTGTTCTATATCTTTACAATTAATATTTATGACTTGCGAATTAAACGGTTGTTTTATGTCTATTATTGTCAGTAAATAAACTTTCTAATAGATTATTTAAATAGTTGTTTAGCACGGAGATTGTGATAAGAATCCGGTGAGTAAATATCTTACAGGGGTATACATGTGATGTTTATGACATGACTTGGCAAAATGCCGTAGCATGTTAAGCAGCTGACTTGCAAGTTTCTGATAAGTTTATCGATGCTGCTATTCTCACTATCGGAATTAGAAAGCTCAATGCTCTCATTTATCAGCGTTTAATACCTGCCAACTTTTGCAACATCATTTTATTCGTTTTTATTGGTATTTTATTTGGTTATCGGTTAATCCAATAACTAGTGACCCACTAGAATTTTTTTAACTCTGATAAAGAAAAAGAGAAAAATCTGTTTTATAAAAACTTATTTGCTCCATTAACTCAGCTTCATTCGAGCTTAAATTTTCATTCCCATTAAAAAAACAAGACAATATATAATATTAAATCAGTCACCAACACGTTTCTATCATTTTCCAACATTTAACATTCGCCAGCTATAGAAAAATATTTACCTCAACCAACTCCGGGGAGAGGGAAAAAAATTTCGTCTGCAGCTCACGCACACATACACCTGTACGACCTCGCGACTTGCAAAAACATCGAGTGCAAGAGCGTGAGAAAGATTCCAGCAATGCCGTTTGCCTTTGAAAAATTCCCGCGGGTATAAATATTTTCGCGCGCGAATCCCAGGGCTTATTATTTCAGAAAGCACGCGCACGCGAATTTTATTTGCATCCGCCTACTGCGGCCCCTGCAGGCATAGCACAGAGACTCGAAAATGTCACGCGAATATCTAACGCAACACGCAGGATGAGAGAGGGAGAGAGAAAAATATAGAGATAGAGCGCAAGGATTGTGGAGAGGGAGGAAGAGAGAGGGAGAGAGAGAAGAGTGCTGAGGCTGCGAAAACATCGCCGCGCTGACGCTGTGCGCAGGACGAAAATGAAAGATTCAAGAAGCTCGCGCGTTCCCTCGGCTAATCCGATACTTTGCAATGCTAACGCGATTCCGCGCGCGCGCGCGTGAGATAGGGAGATGGGGGGGGGGGAAGAGAGCTAGAGTAAGAGTTCTGCAAGTTATCAAAGTACATTCGGAAAGTGCAGAAGCGCAGATGAAAGAGGGATGGTGTAAGTGCACGTGGCTGTTGAATGTATGTGTAAGTGAGAGAGAATGCGAGGCGTAATTTGTATTTGTTTGGTGCGAATGCAGGGAAAGTGTGATTGGGTGGGGGAAATTTTCGGTATTGCCACTTTCCAGTTATCATTGTTGATGAAATCCAGAAGATATTAAAAAAAAATTATTTGAGTTGTAATTTGTTGAAATACAATTGATTTTGATAGGAATTATTTAATGTGTATACAATTATTCTTGGATTTGAATTAAATAATAATTTGTAATTCTGAAAGTATGTGTACGTATATGCTTTGAATTTCATTTTAACGAAATATATCCTCAATTATTCGTTAATATAAGGGTTAAACGAATTCTTAGAATTAATTTATTAAATTCTTTATACATTGCAAATAATATAATTACAAAAATTTCTATATTTATTCATATTTATGTTAAAACGAGCTTTACATAAATAATTAAAATTTCCTACAAGATATATCTATAATGTTAACAGATCATTATATTTGGTTACCTTCTGCAAAATCTTTACAACGTAACAGATATCTACAATATTAAAAATTGCGTAAACCAGTAAACCAGATACAATAAAAAAGGTTTAAACTTAAGTTAAAAAGTTATTAATACGGAGTGTCATCATCCCCTAATTGTCCAATAACACAGACACTCCTGCTCCTGCCGTCATTATTTTTCAAACAACTCCTTTTAAACTCAAAAATCATCTTTCCGCCTTACTCCTTTCTCCCACCTCAACACATAATTAATCGAAAAAAGCAAACGCTCAGAGCTGCGTCTCGCCGTTTTCCCCTTAGCGGCGGTCCGCTCATTAAAACTTCATCGCCTCCATTCCGTTCCTACCTTCTCTCTCTCTCCCCCCCCCCTCTCTCCCTCTCTCTCTATCCCTCTGCCGCGTGATTTTTATTTTTAATTAACTCCAGCACGCGCTCGCGCGTCTTTTTCACGGTCCCTGAAGTAAGCGTCCGGAAAACGCGGAAACGCATAAATGATTTACAGTCTGCGAGTACGCGCGACGAAAAACGCTGGGCCGAGAGAGAGAGAGAGAGAGAGAGAGAGAGAGAAAGAAGCAGAAAAAGCAACGAGAGAAACTAGCTACACAGAGCGTGGCGTGGAACGTGAATTTCATTTGGTTCGCTGTCATAGGCACGAGGGGAGCTCCGAAGCTCTGACATATTGGGATTCGCTTTTCGGGAGAGTAGGAGGAGGATTCGATTTGAAAAAATACAGCGCTTGCTCAGGTACGAAAAACATCGAAGCAGCTGATCCGGAGAGAACCGTCCCGTTCGCTTTCGCTCGCTGGCTTTAATTTCCTCTACGCGCGCGGCTGCGTACGTGGTTTTTTTTCTACCTTGCGAAATCGCGTTTCATGCTGTGGGAGTGGGAGGAGGGGGGAATGCGAAGGGGTGAATTTTAAAGAGGTAAAGTGCACGGATCGCCGAATTTTTCCGAGGAAATTTCCATGGCCGTGAGTGAGTATACATACGCTCGTATATATATGTGCGTGTGTACTTTCGAGCAAGTGGAGGGAGGATTTTTCTGCCGGTAGGTAGAGAATTTTGTTTGACAGTTGTTAGGAAGTAATTGCTTCATTCTCGTTAGATAGCTTTCTTTTGTTTAGAGTAAACTAATATTAGCGTTGTCTGAATTTATCTTATTTTTTGTTTAGAATTATTTAATATATATTGCTAGACAAAAGATATTTAAAGTGATATGCTATCAAAATACTATATGTACGATGATTGGCCTACATTCTGTATTAATAGTACTTAAGATAAATTGACAAATAGAAGAGCAACAAGCGTGAGTTCACGCTACAGGATTCGTATAATTAGCAGAAAATTAACTATACCTAAGATCCTGCGGAATTTAGTTTTTTCCGATCCTTATTTAAAATATATAGAACAGGTACAAATTAAGTATCATTAGTAATATTAACATTTATATATTAAACTAGGACTAGTTTTCTTTTTTTCAACGTCTGTAGAAAGTCGTATATGCTGAATGCATAAGCTTCTTTCTTTATCGCGTATGCCCTCGGGGAGTTGTCTGCTCTCTTCTTATCCTTGTCAACATGACGTTTGATTTGAGAAATCTTTCGGTACACGGAGAATATATTAGTGTAAAAATTATAATAAATTCTTGAAAAATTACCGTCTTGTGTAGGGGACGCAGCCACATACTGTAATAAGTAAGATATTTACTATTTAAGCCAATAAAAATTAGAAAACAATAGTGAAAAATTACTATTCTAGTATGGTAAAAATTCTAATTCATAAATTTTACTGCAGGAACTATAGTAAATATTCTTATTCGCGTAAGAATTTTCCTATACAGATAGAAGACTTTACAAGGCAAGATAGTAATTTTCACAGGCAGTATATATGGCATATCTGAGGCACGCGCCACGCGTGCGCGACATAACCTGCAACGGCGTCTTGGAATGACCAACAACAAACATTGATTTAGCGTAATGCGCAACGTAAGACAGGCTAGTTGACTTATAAATAATTGTACTAATTGTTTAAACCAAATTAATTATTACAATTATTTCGAAAATGCATAAGTAAAGATTATGCTAATGGCCGTATGCTGTAACATATGTAGACGATTCGGATCATCTCGCGTATGTATGCGATTGAATTACAACGTGGCAGGTTCAGGTTCGATTCCCTTCTCAGAGAGAATTTTTTTCCACTTTATTTAAATAATTTTCATTAATAGTTTAATCTGTTTGAAGTTAAATCGTAATATAAAATAAAAAAAAAATCAACAGCAAAATGAAATTTTTTTCGCGAATCTTGACTTACAAAAAAATTACTATATTGTCTTGTAAAATTTCCTATATTGACGTTCTGTGGTTAGTATAGAAATCTAGTAAATTTTACAAACCAGGATAGTAAAATTTAAAAACTCATCAAAATTACCATCTCATGGGTTGTAAAAAATATAAATTATCAATCTGTGGCTGCGTTCCCTACACAAGATGGTAATTTTTAGAAAAACTTATTATAATTTTTACACTAATATTTTCTCCGTGTACACATACACACACGTATCCCTTTTAAAACAACAGTATTTATTATACTATCTTAAATGCATCATAACCGTAAAAAATTATAACAAACAATATATTATTCGATCCCCTCAATAAAATAAAGTACTATTAAACTACGCAATAATGTCCACATACCATTAAATATTGACATCAAACCCAAACCATATATACACTACGCGCAAACAGCGCAGAAACATTAAAACAATAATAACCAACACCATGATACCCGCCGTCGCACGCCACGTAATCAGAATAAAACAGCCAGCCTCCAAACTCACCGAAAAATCAGAGTGTGTAGAACTAGCCACCTCTGCAATACAGCCGCGCTCTCGACTAGCCAAAAAAAAAGAAACTATAAAAAAAAAATCAACAGGCCACGAGAGTATGCGGCCCCGGTCAGTGGTTCGCCGTTGTGATTTTAATTCCGCTGAATTTTTCGATGCGAGCACAGCACACTCTCGTGGCAACGCACACACATAGAAAGAGAACCAACGGGTTTCCCTCGTTCCACATATACGTACGCGCACGAGTAGTACAAATAGAGCAGATTCTGAATTTTCGCGACGCGCACACGAAACTGGGTAAAGAGGAGAAAAGAGAGAGAGAGAGAGAAAATGGCGTTTCGGCTGCCTCTCTTTCTCTCAGCTGCGAAATTGCCAGAGGGAATATTTGAGTCGGCGAAAACTTTGTTTCTCTCCCTCCCTCTCTTTCTCTCTCTTTCTCGCTCTGTGTCTGCGCGAGCTTGCGAAAGTTGCGCCGCAAATATTGCACTTAGCGGCGGCACTCTCTCTCTCTCTCTCTGATGCGCGTTCTTTTTTGATCGCGCACACGTGGTACAGAGGGCAAATCAATGCCCGTCGACTGAGTGGAAAACGATGCACATTGGGCTGGGTATGGGAAAAAATCGGAAAAAGTACTGATTCAATTTATGAATAGTTGAAAAATATTTCTAGAAACAGATTCTTGTAGATAATTAGATTATCTAATAATACCCGTTTCCCTCAAATGCCCTATATTTCATGAACATTCCATAAACGTTCCCGAAATTGCAGAAATCGTAGAAAATCACGAAAAATCCATACAAATTCCCAACATTTCTTTGTAAAATGAAAAATTTTTTATTTTGTACCTACAATTTATGCAATGTTTATGAAATGTATTTGTAATCTAATTACCTACAAGAATCTCTTTTTAGAAATATTCTCCAACGATTCAGAAATTGAATCAGCACTTTTTTCGATTTTTTCTCTTACCCAGCCCACTGTGCGATGGGGGATTGATTCTGCGATTATTCTTTTAACGTATAATAGTTTATATTCAGTGACCTATTATTTTATATTGTCCTGTTCAGAAATTTTGTCAAATATTGCCTTGAATAACAACTACAAAAATGTACAGGAGACAATAAATATTCAAGAAAGGAATATTCGAACAATAATTGCACAAGCAAAACAGCAATAGAGAAGAAAAGAAGGTTAACGGAAGAGACGAGCCAGGCGACAAACCAACCCTTGCGACTAAAATCTACTTTTCAGCCTATTTGAATGCAGATCCTCAAGACTCGGAGCTCAAAAAACTTTTCTTTCCCATCGCGAATTCTCTTTTATCAGAAGAAATCCGCCCTCCCTCAGTTTCGCGTGCGCGTGCACAAACGAATAACAACGTAAAAAGTAAATTGGCAGAGGCCAAATTGTATGCAAAGGGCGTACAGAAGTTTACGGCGCGGCCACCCAGCTCTCAAAGGTAGGGTGGGGTATGCGCTTTGTTCGCTCGGTCGGTCGTCGCGGCGGCAGCGGCGGCGGCGCACGGAAATCGGAGGAGGAAATAGAAAAGTAAAGCTTCGTTACCTCTCGAGCTGGCGAGAGCTAATTAACGTAGACGAGGAGCGCGTGGCCCCCGCAAGCGTCTGGGAATCGCTGCGGTCGAGCTTCAGCGCGCGGCTTATAGCTTTTATTTCGAGAACGCTCGCAAACTCGTTTGATTTCTCCCGCGTTCTCTTCTCGCCGAGCTCCTTATTTATCCGTTTTAATTGAAAAAATTTCGCGCAATCTTCCCTCGGCTCGAGCAGTCGATTTAATTAGATGCTTATTAATTCGTTGGGTTTCGTCCCGCGCGTTATTATTCTTCTGAAGTTGGTTCCGCCGCGTATACGAGACGTAAGGTTTCGTGTTTCTCTTGCGGCAGAATCGCGTAATTTCTCGTTATAAGAAGAGCATGAAATGGTCGCTAGTTATTGTGAGGTTGTAATTATTTTGGAAATTGTTTTCTTTTTTTTTAACGACCGTACGATGAATATTCAACTTTGACTTTAATCACCGTTCATGATTACCTTTCATTTAGCTGCAATTTATCACTGCGAAAAGTTTTCGTACAAATATTTCAAAGTTTGCTTTCGATGTTTTGCAGTAATAAATTACGATATGAAAGGTACGTGCTATAGTAATACTTCGATGCAACTTCATTATACAGTCGTGCCAATCCTTAATAATTTATCACACCCTGAATAAAATTCAATATTATACACATTAGAATATTCTCAAATTGCCATATCCTTCAAAATTCAGAATTATGCAAAATAACGTTCAATTACATATACTACCAAGTTTCGAATAAATCAAGAAACCCCCATTTTACTTCCTTTTGCGTTGAATTTATCTTTCAAATATATAAAACAAGCCATTACCCGGACACTTCATGAAATCTCGAGTTCCATTTCGCCTTCGCATGTAAAATCGAGGCCAGCAGTGGACGAGCCAACACTAAAGTCTTTCTTCCCCCTCCTCCTCGTTCAAGGAAAATAAAATTGTTTTGTCCCCTCCTTCATCCCCCGTCCAAGCAGCAACGTCGGCCGCCCCGCCATTAAATTCGAGAAAGGCGCGAGCGAGATTTTACGGCACTTGAAGGATGCTCAGGAATCCATCAGCATTCCAAGACGCCTCGCGGCCCGACTAGTCTTTATACGGACGATAAAAAAATCCTTTATTGAGCGATCCTCCGCGAAAGAGAGAGCGAGAGACAAGAGAGAGGGAGAAAGAGAGGCGTGATGGGATTTTTATACGCGACTCGGGGTTATCGGATGCTTTATTAGAAAATAAAAGAGCATTATTATAATAATATAATGTTTGCGTTACGACTCTCAGCATTGAGTGATGGTCCATTCGCTTTTTGTATTATATAAGAAAAATAAAGGAACGGACGTGAGGGAGCTGTGATTTAAGGGCAGCCTCGTTCCTGATTGCCATTTGAGTGTAAGTTCTATATGGACTCTGAGAGGGCAAAAAAATTTCAATATAAAATTCACTTGATTCAGGGATATTTTATTCAAACCCTCTCACGAAATATAAAACATATCGTTATGAAAAACAAGCCAAATTATGTTCATCTCTCAAAAGCCTCACGTCCCTCAAAAACGCCATTATAACTAACCGTCCCCTTGCTTACATCAATCTCTTAACCAAAATTACCCCAAAACTATCACACTATCAAGTATCATATAATGTTTATTGCTTATCACAATTTGCTCATCTCTGTACGTGAATCTAACGAAGGCGAATTCTCTCGGTCTGTTACAGGTACAAAGTGGAGGTGGCAGGCAAGTCGTTGCCGGTCCTCACGAACTTGGACAAGGGCCGCTACGGCGTGTTGATCTTCGAGAACCTGAACAAATACCTGCAGATGGACAAGTGGAATCGCGAGCTCCTCGACAAATATTGCCGGGAGTATTCGGTCGGCATTGTCGGCTTCACACCCCCTGGCGAGGAGAGCCTCGTAGGCGCTCAGCTCAAGGGTTTCCCCCTCTTCGTCCACACCAATCTTAGGCTCAAGGTGCGTATATGTACACATGAGGAGATCCTTTTTATCTTCTCGCCCTGTCTGACTTATATAGAGCGATCGTATGTATTGATTGCTGTTTGCTCCACGAGGGTGTAGTGCATATATAGGAGGGTTAGTGGAAATTCGTTTTGTTGAATGAAATATACAGATATATTGGGTATACGTGGATAGTAGTTGGGTTCGTGTTGCGTTCGGATGGATTTGTTATTGTAAAAGATTTTTATTGTAAAAAAAATGGTATTTTATTAAAATATCTAGAAGAAATAATACCGAAAAATATTCTATTACAAACAATAGTAATTTTTCTAAGAAATTATATAATACACAATAGAAAAATACAATAAACACTAGAAAAATTCTGTGAAATAAATAAATCGCTCGTTAAAATTTTGTTTTAAAGTAAATATAATGATAATTATTCTCATCGATTAAACTAGACGAACAATATAATCATGAAAAAGAAGTCTTCTAAATACTTTCAAAGTTCAACGATATAAAAGAATTCGGGTCTGCGCACGTTGACTTTTACTACTTACGGTACAAGCGTAATTGACCGTTTAGCTTTTACTACTTAATGCATACACATTTTAAGCCATTTGACTTTTACTACTCAACTCGCGTCTGCTGCCGTTACGTTTTGTTTCTTTTATTCTCAGTACACTTAAAATTACGAACGCCGCATTTAAAGTTCAGTATACTCGCTCGGTGTATGTTTATTTAAAATTTTCGAGTGTGTGAGTCACACCGCGCGCGTACGGAAGTCTACGTTAATTTAATAATCCCGTCAAAGTCGGTTCTCTCTGATCGTTGTCCACAAAGGTACTTAATAATTAATTTATTTTTATTTTCAAGACTTCCAGTAAGTAATTAGCGCCACGAAAAGTATTTTTTTACGAATATATCTTAGTAAACAGCTTGACATCCTTTTCCAAAATTAACCTTTTTTCCACCTGTCACTAGTATATACACTTTAACGTCAAAATTACTCGACATTAAATCCGTAAACCCGTCGACGCATCCGCAAAGGCGCAGCAGCAACTTTTATTTCAATCCCCCTTATAATTATTGCATCCGTACTACGTAAGGAAAAACTTCGTAACGCCTCATTTATATCTCGAACCCTCTACTACTTATCCATTAACAGGTCACCGACCTACCGGCTTGCGCTCCCCTCTGAAAAAGAAACTTTGTCCCACAGGCATATCGCATATACCCTCTTCAAAGAAATCTTCTCGCCTCTCCCCTCCATTAAACTTGAATGTAACGTCGCCCGGTTATAAAATATTCCATCCCCGATCCCCAGGAAATTCGTCATTCTTCCCCCCTTGTATTTATATCTAAACATTCTGCGTAGGACGCCCAACTGAACGCAGCGTCACCGATCTTGAGGTTAACGCGAGCTGGTGAGACAGCTTGGGGTCCACTGCCTGGTTATGATTGGACCATCTTCCAGGCGAACCATAGTACGTACGAACCTCTCGCCTGGGCTCACCGTGATAACCTCGAGTACTCGACGTCCAGTAGAAGTCCACTCGCTACGGTTATGCAGGTAAGTCAAATGCATACATTTTTAGGTTATACGAATTTTCGCGTTGAATACAGGACGAGGAGGTTTGGTTATCATGCGCGGCACGCGGGAGTAGAATACACGCTCTTGGCTTGCAGACGCCGCGCGTGAGAGTGAGAGAGGGCAAGTAAGTTGTTGCACGTTTCGCCGGGCTGATTTATCGGGGGCAGGAAGCGCGTGGGGGTAAGGGCTGAATGAGAAACGTACGTCTTCAGAATGAAATAGCGGTATTGTTCTTTCTCTCCTTTGTGTTTTTTTTTTCTGTCTCTGTGTATGTGCGTGTGTATGTGTATGAGGTATCGTTGGTTCGAGCGGAAGAATCTGGTATTTCATGTATGGGCTGTTGGTGCTTTAACTGCTGTACAATTTTTCTCTCGATGATGTAGGCGCAATTTTTTGTGTGGTAAATAAACATCACCTTAAATGTCATAAAGCTGTCTTAATATAGTGTTTGTAGCGATGATAGAAAGATTAACAACGTTTACAACTTGTATAATGATATTATGATGTGAAATTAATGGCCTTAACTGATAATGGGTAAATAAAATTTTAGACAATATGCGGTACTCATCCCGCACAGTTAAAAAATTCACTTAAAATTTTGTGTAAATTGTAATCGTTTATCCTGAAGAGGGGCATAAATAAAAATGCTAGAAACGTTGTCAAAATAAAACTTGTCTAAAATTTTATTTAACCATTAGCAGTTAAGGCCATTAATTTCACATCATATTATCGAATCTTTCTGCCATCAAAATCATTACTACTATTGTATAATGTCATTTATTTCAAAGCTTTAATAATACAAGTGAGCGTATGTAGTGTATGTGAACATACACTTCTTATGAATAATATGTTTATTAAATAATAGTGTAGAATCGTTAATAGACTTGCAAACAATGTAGATACATCATGAGTTTCGATTTGGAAACCACGCTGGATTGCAACATTAATTGTCTGAAGTAAAAGGCTTTTAAAAATTGCCAATATGATTTCCAATTCCAATTCCGGTTCTATGAATGCATGTAGAATTTATGAATACCGATGTAATTCTAAATGGGTTTGCTTTCCGGCTTATAAAATCAATACCCGCATTCTCTGCTGCACGTACGCGTAAATTTTTCAAAAGAAAACCTTGATTTATTATTATTTCAGGAACAAAAGAGGAGACGTTAAATTTTCGGTATATTTTACAAAGTCATTAAAAAAAAAATTCAAAAGATATAATCTTATTATTAAATATAGTTACTAACAAATGGTATAATGCATACTTAAAAAAAATTAATGTAAATATTTCAAGCGAATTCCGTTTCATCATAAATATTCTAGCAATTAAATTATTAAAATACTCGACACACATTGAAACGCGGGGAAGAGGAAGTTGGTTTGGAATTTATCGGTCGCGCGCGGCTGCTAAAATTATCGCAAATTTTTGCATCGTTGAACGAGAAAAAAGCAGCGAATTAAAACGTTCGTTAGTTGACATAATGGCCACGAGTCATTTTTAATCATTTTCCACTCGCGAACTTCATGGAAGGGGTGGGAGATTCGCATCGAAAAAACAACTTATTCCGTCATTCGAGGGGCATCAAAGTGAGAGAGAGCGAGAGAGAGAGAGTTAGAGTTCAATTAACTTTGGGCAATTTAAAGCCTTTCTCACCGGGACGCGCGAGAGCAAAGCCAATTACGGAAATCGGTATAGCAATTGACGAGCTAACGCGACGCTCGGTCACCCGCGCACTCGTGTGGAGAGGAGGAACGAACAAAAAAGGAAAACAACGTCCAATCGCATTTTAATCATTGTCCACTCTGGAGCGCGTTCACGCGCCTGTGTGCGCAAAGGGCTTGTAATTGACGCAAGTTAGTTGTGTAACGTGCATGGCGTTTGTGTAATTGCTAAAAATAAAATTTTTTTCGTCAAAATCTATTCGCTTGTATTGATTCAAAGCATATTTTTAAAATTTCAGGTTATGCAAAGCTTGCGTTTTAATATTCTGTTTTGTGCAGGTTTATTTTGATTGAATTAATACATACATAATGTTATAGTAAAATATTGATAATAAATACAGGAAGTTACAAACAATTAAAGATAGCGTAAGAAAATGGTTCTTCATTTTAACGGATTAAATGGACCGTATTTTTACTCTTTGGTGCGTTATCTTTGATTGCTTGTAACTTCCTGAAAAATCAATATTTTTTAATGAATCAGAGCTTAAATTTTAGAGTTTACTGTCTACTTTTATAATCTTTATTGTTTGTTTTCGTATAATAAATATTTGCAATGTGACACTTAATAGAAGAGACATAATTTTTTAACAAAATAGAGGATAATTGGGATTAAAAAGGGCCCATTGGATGAAATTGTCAGCACTGGGCTTCATTTTTAGGTATCAGAAATCGACTCCCCAATGCCCGCTAAAATCAGTTTCCAGCAGGTCAAACCCTCTCCTTTAAGCACACGCTGAGCGCATGAGTACCGAAAGGCTGATTCCACTACGGCTTTCGCTCGACAGATTCGCCCAACCTATAAGGTAGAGGTCTGTAGCGGTGGTTCGATCGGTAAGACTGGGATTAATTACTCGTCAAGCCGGGTTTGAGTCCCAGATCTTCACCGATTGATACAAGCACCACTGTTTCACACATGTGCTTTGTTTACCAACACACCACAGACCTCCGTCGTCCATTAGCACGGTAAAGGGAGCACAAACAGAGCGACGTTAAATAACAACAACAAAAATATACCTTATTTCAAAATCTATACTTATTTAATAATATACTCGCTCTCAATTTAATGAACTCACCTCCCAAATTCTACCCCCACAACAATTTTAATAAAAAAACCTGCACTCCGAAGCTAAAAATTACATCTATTTTCTGCGACATATAAAAGAAAAAAAGGAAGTCGGCAGAGTGAGCTGGATAAAATTACCCTCTCCGTAGAGGCCGCGAACAAGGAAAAAGCAGTCGAAACCGTTCATTAACCGTATAACGAAAGGAGAACTGTACACTGCTAGCACGCCTGGTATATACAGTCACGAAGTTGCTGCCTTATAACGAAAAAAACGCGAACGAGCTACGCGCCGCAACAAATGCACATTGTCGTCGTCGTCGTCGTCGTCGTTGACGTCGAGGGCAAGGCTAACAAACATTAGCCGTTTTAAAAACGTAACAGGCGGGCGTTTCCTCGAATGCCCTAAAAAACGCTCGTCGTTTCGCCCTGCCGTCGTTCCTGTCTGCTTCTCTCTCTTTCTCTCTCCACTCGAGCAGTATACAATATTGTCGCGTGGGTGCAAGCGAGACAGAGAATGAAAGAAGGGAACTACACTGCCAGTGTAGCAACAGCAGGAGCCTGGGTTACCTCTTCCGCCATTTCGCATCCATTTTTCCACGTTTTCCCAGCCGCCGCCACCACTGCCGAGGCGGTATCTGTCTTTTAGCTTTCTTTTTCACCCACGTTTCTTTCGCTAGTATCGCGCGTGCTGAAGACGTGCACGTGTGTGAACACGTATTTATATATATACACGTACCCGCGTGAACGCGTGGAGAAGTGCAGAATGTAATTCCGTCGAGGCATTCATCGTACTTCGTGCTAGTAGTTTGTTAGCCGGTCATTTTTCTAACGCGGGTAGAACACCACGCGTTCACGCTCTTTTCCACCCTATTTTTCTTAGTCCTCCGGCCGTTTTGTTTTGTTGCCGTTGTTGTTTTGCTGCTCGCCTCCTCGCGCATTACTACTGTATGCAGGTATAGCACTTTGGTCTTTTTTTTGCAGTCAAGTTGTTTGATCTGCTTTGTTTACGTAGCTTTTTTGCTACTGCCTCACGCCCCGCAGAGGGTAAAAGGATTTCGCGTCCTATCTGTCGATGTCAGGCGTCGGAGGCGTTCAGTTTACTCTGGACTTCAATTGTTTTGCAAACGAATAAGTAAAATACGTTCGTTCAAAGTGATTTTAAAATACTACTTTATATTTTACAGTCAATAGTTGAAACTTATATGTATTCTACCACATACTATTGTACGATTAATCAACTTCTATATATAAACCTTATATAAACTAAAAAATGCATAAATTTATATATGCATAAGATAACCGCGCTCCACTTCACCATCGAGACACATCTATTCTCCAAATCACAAGCGTAAACATTTTTCAGAGGACAGAAAAAACCTTTCCGCTGTCAGCGTAAAGAAAACAATTTTCCACAATTATGCATGAAAATAAAGAGTAAAATTTCTCGCACGCTCATCCACACTCTCTTTCTTTCCCTTATTTAGCCGGTATGCGTAGAACCATCGTCGCCGCAGGCGTGGAATAAAATAAACGAGGCATTCGCCGCGCTGACGCGCTCACAGTGCAGTGGCGGATTAACACACAGCGTCTTAACCTCGGCGCCTCGTGCTGCCAGACAGAGTTTCGAAGTTCAGCGAGTGGAAGGCTGTGAGGGGCTGAAGTTCGCTCGAAAAGTAACTGGCAAAAGTTTGCCAATATCGCGAAGGGCGTAGAGAGAGGAGAGAAGGCACGATGAGTATGATTACTCTGTGTGTGTTTGGATGAATGTGGATGATATATATTTTTTTTTTAGTTTCGTTTAGGAAAAGAAAAGTTAATTAGTATGGTAAAGTAGGTTTGTTGTTTTTTGAAATCTGCTATTCAAAGTTTGGGGAAACAGCTGGTGGTAAACAAACTTATTGTAATGTTATATCATACTAATTTTGTTATATCTAACAGTATTCTGCATAAACTTTGATATTTTAAATTATTCTTTAGGCTACTGAACATTTTTGTGAAAATAGTAAAATTTAATAAAAAAAAATATAGGAATTTAAACAAGAAAATGTGTTATTTCTTTAGGAAAATTCAAATCTGTCTCAAAAAAATTTTTAAAAACATCTTTCTCTGCGTATAAAATTCAGATGAAATCCTGTATTTTTGATAACAAAAATTTCAAAGTACCCAGGTTTAATCCGTCCCTGCGGTAGTGCGAGTCGAGGATAGCTCGGCGAAGGATACACGCGCCGAGCGAGAGAGAAAGAGAGAGATATGTGTGCGGGTGCAACGCATTCGCGGGACGCGCGCATGATTCGAAGAAAAATAACGGCTGCCGAGGTGTTTTATCACACTGCGTAAATAACCGGTGTGCACGCGCGCGGCCGCGTTAACTTTTAATCGCGCTTTTATTCAAGAGCCAAATACACGCCGACGAGAAGATGACGAAAAACAAAATTTTGGTCAGCTAATGAATACGAGAGTTTTTTTTCTCTCTCTTCTCCTTGCTATCATCTTTTTTTCTTCTTTTTGCAAACTTTCATAGCATGGAAATGGCAGAACTTCGAAAGAACTACAGGTACACGGAACAGTATTATATACGCACTGTATAGACGAACTCGCTAGAACTGGGTCATAAATACCGTAGGAGAGTATATAGAGTGTTTTAGAGAAATAAACGTGGGCAGAGAGAGCAAGCGAGCGAGAGAGGTTGTAAAATTTCGAGAAACTTATCTTTCAGAAAATTTAGTAAGATCGCGATAAAAGTGATTTACGCGCGACGCGAGTAGTAAGGTCCGGGCGCGCGCGCGCGAGCTCGCAAGAGTAAGACCGTCGACATTAACGTGCCTTTCATACCATTTAGTCAGGCTCAACCTTGTTTTCTTCCCTGCGCACGCTCGGCTCAAAGAAAAGCCAACTTCTTACTACCCTCGAATTCTCCGCGCACCGCATTATTTAAATGAAAAGAAAGAGGAGAGAGAGAGAGAAGGAAGGAAAACTCCGACATTCCTCAAAGCATTAACTTCTTATCGCTTAGCGAACCATAAACAAACTCTGCGCGTACCCGCGAAAATGTCCCTTTCTACGAGGACCGACCATTACAATTTTTCCGACCTCAGAGCGACATTTCCCAGACCGAATGAAATTTTTAGTCCGACCCCCTCCGCCGACACAGAGAAGAAAAAACAACAACAACTACAAGCCCGTAGAGCAAACTCGTCTCGGCAAAAAGAATCGTTTCGCGATATATATGTACGCAGTTACACATACATAACAGCAAGGTATAGAGGTAGAAAGAGAGAGAAAGAAAGAGAGAGAGACCGGAGGCTTGCAAAAAATGTAAGAATCCCGGAAGAAGAATGGCCGACAAGGGCAAAACAATCCACGAGTCGAGTCGTTGCCCTCCTTTTTTACCGGGGGCACCAGTGGCAGTTTTCCCTCTCTCTCACTCGCGCGCGCGCACCTTTCCCGAGCGGGCGAGCATTTACATCCCGGAATTTGCGATTGCAAGATTCCGAGCGCGCGGTGGACGAGTGAGAGAGAAAGAGAGAGAGAAAGAGAGAGAGAGAGAAGATTGAGAACATTGAGCCGGTGGCACTTTCTTTTCCGTCTCGCGCGTCCTTTGTTTCCATCTCGCACTCGTCCTATTGTTTTGCAGCGACGTTAGAGGTGGTAGGAGTATGTAGAGAGCGTTAAATATTAATCAAAGTTCGGATGTATTTGATGGAAAGAGACATAGGCTGGGATTATGTAGAAACTGGCGCAGCAAAGTGAGGATGTGGGATTTGGAACGCTTCAATGCGGATTTTTTTTTAAAGAATGGACGCGAAAATTAAACTTCTTTTTGAGTAATTTGGAAAAAAATTGTTCTCTCTAAAGTTTTTTCATTGTCAGAAATGTCGTGACAGGGATATGCGTTTGAGAAGTAGTAACAGTCTGGTATGTTCAGACACGGTTCTCATATGATACTACATTTTCTGGTTTCCCTTCGTATATAATGATAATTTACTTGGTAATATTAAAAGCAACAATTACTAAAAAACTTACTGAATTCTAAAACGGCGATATATTGTAAACAATTTAAAGAAATAAAAATTAAAAACAACCATTGCCATTAGAATTTATCGTCTACGTTGTAACTACTTACAAAGTTCAAACTGCCGCTCCACTCGAAGTTTTTAGTAGCTTTATCAAGCAAAGCCTAGCGGCAATGACTCGATTTAACTTCCTGCAGGATAACTTATATGAAAGTAGTTACTACCCCTTGATTACTGCTTGACATTGTTAAAAATGTATATATACCATATCATAAAATATCATAAAATTAAATATATGAGAACAATAAGTGCTTCAAAAGTTTTATTTTCATTATATTACAATTACTATCGTAAATGAGTAAATTCAATTAGCTACATCAAGTACATCGACATCTGATAAATATAAACTAGCTTCGATGCTGATAGCATACCTAAATATTTAAATAAGATTAATGTTTACACTAATGCCTGTTATTTTGTTTTGACTTTATCTATTGACAAATTCAAGAGAATATATAATTATACATCCATTTTCTGATTCTAAATGAACTTTCATTAAGTCTTATAAAAGATCCAAATATAGAGAGAGAAATTAAATGAGCTTTACCTCCTATTTATCTCAACTAAATATAAACACAATACTGACAGATAATTGCAAATGACTAATGCGCTTGATCGACCGACACATTTGTTGGTATTTTCATATTCCAAGTATTCACAACAGTCAATAATTACGTATAATGTATGGATAATCGAGTAGTTCACATAACTATAGAACAACATTGATAACCAATAAAATTCTTCCTTGTAATATAAATGAATTAAAAACGAACATCCTCCAGCGTCAAAAACATTTGTCCATTAAACATCAATATATTTCAAATAAACTATTCTTTATTACTCTACCACTTAAAAAGATCTGAAAAATGAAATACTTTTCGAAATAACTTTAACAAAGCAATTTTTTTACCTTCGACGTTATAAATTGAAATCCTCCCGACTCAGCGACATTACGTTGCAAATCGGTCAGCCATGAAACGCATCCTCGACTCTCTCGCCACACCACAAAGCTTTCACTCCGCGCAACCATCCTTACCCAACGTACAACCTTACCATCTCCCTTTCTGTCTCTCTCCCTCTCTCTCTCTCTCAGCCTCCCCATCCGTCTTATATTTCGCGAAGCCTGCAAAGGCGGACTGTGCTATACAGTACACTACTGCTGTCGACGCCGCGGGGGAGGACGAAACGACACATGTCACAGCCATAAACGTGCGGACTCACATACATACATACACGTGGATTCGACGTGCGCAACGTGCTGGTGGCAAAAGTTCGCCGGTGGACGACCGACCACTTTGTATTGGCGCGTACCGAGAGAGTTGCACACGCGCGTCGTGGTACTTTTGTACGAGGTGGAGCGTAAATAAGAAAGGAAGAAAGAAAGAGAAGAAGATGAAAAGGATCTTTCGTTCTTTTTGGCAAACACACAGAGACGACGTCAGTGACAGCAGCGAGTGACATGATAAAACCAAAGTTCGATATAACGTAAGCGCACGCGCGTGAGTGGCTCAGAGTTGCATACTAGTGCAACTGCATGTAAGCGGGTAAGAGAGAGACGAGGAGAGTCGTTCGCTCGACTCCTTTTTTATCAGGTTCTTGAGGAGAAGAGAGATATGCATAGTGTTTATAGGAAAATTATTTTTTTTTACCTTTCAACAATATCCTTTATCGCGTAAAGTTGTTCATCGTTACTCGAGGTAACGTATATATATAATTGGGTCAAATAAACAGTTTGGCCTTCTCTCATCCCAACCATTTCGACAAATATGTCCGAGCATTATTGACACGCTCTACTGCCGCGTAATTGGTGCAGAATTACATTCACCCGCATTTATCCCCATCCTTCTTCGTCATTAATTAAAAAACATTTCTGCTCATTAACAATATAATGGCGTTGCGAGGATTTATTTCGAAACGCGGAAAACCAATGCTCTCATTATTTCACTAATGCGAATCCGAAATTGGCAATTAACTCATGACAGCGAATACATCTCTGTCTCTCCGCTATAGTAAACGTTCTAATTGCATTTAAAATGACCGTACGAAAATTGTTTGCAGCAGCAGCAGCAGTTGGCATGAGAGAGGACCGATGCGATCTTCGCCACTGGCCGCGATACCTATTTTTGGATAATGTCCAGGCTACGCGATGGGATAATTGGTTACCGGCACGCGAGCTTTTTCATTAACGTAATCTTGCGGCAGCCGCTTAAAGTACGAAATTTAAAAAAAAACACAAAAGTGGTGCTTATCTGATGGGGAAAGCTGGAAAAAATACAATTAAGGTTCGCGAATTTACATAGAAAGTACGCGTAATCTGTGTACAATGTTGAAGTAGAAAACGGCCGGCTATGGCCAGACGGGTGTTTATTAAACTTTATGAATTGGGTTTATGTATATATTCATAATGCTCGCTCTCATACTTTTCCTGCGCGTCCATTAACGAACAGTATGCGCCTGTTATTACCCGTTTCGAATAAATTGTACCTTTTTCGTTAAATATGTATTTGAGAAAAGCTAAATTTCATTCATTACACATTATACTTCCTATCTCAAAAATACTTTTGTCGCTGTCCGTTCTTCCTCTCGTACTATTCTCGTTGTATCATTGCGATCTCCCGCAATCTAAATTTACCTCTTCCAGCAACCAAACACATACCTGTGTAGTCAAAATATTAAAATAAAACTGCTCCTTCCAGTTATAAATTATTCACACCGTTCCATTCAAACCTCACTTACAACCACTTATTTTCTACCTACAAGTTCCTATACCTGTCAAAGCTCAGCCCGTCATTCGTGAAATTCCAATACAGCCTTTTACTGACAGTTAGTTCGTTCGCACTTCCAACCGCGTGTACAACTAGCAAAAAGCAGCACTGCAATCGCGTGATTCCCGCGATTCTCTCGCTCTCTTCTCGCTTTCCCCTCCTCCTCAATTCAATTACATTTTTTACCACAAGGAGGATAGAGTAAAGCGAGCAAAGGGACGCGTGTTACTTTCTTCCTTTTCTACGCTCGAGCTTTTACGCTGCTCGCGAAGCTCTCGAGTTAATCCGCTAACGAGGGAGTGAGCGCGAGCTTAAGAGCGTGGGCGGGCGCTATTCCTCGCAGGGGTGGTACGACGATTGTTGCGTCGTGACGATGATGAGGTTTAGAGAGAGAGAGAGAGAGAGAGAGAGAGAGAGGGTTAAAGTGGTGAGTTGTTTTTAGAAGGGGATACTGGTGATGTGTCGTGTGGGTACTGGTGTACGGGTGAATGTTGATGTTTTTGGCTTAAGAATTAAATGAATGTAAATGGATGGTAAAAGACATTGCAGTTTGTTTTTTTAATAAAGTGAAATGTGAAGTATAGAGATGCTAAATCGCATCTGTAAAGTGGCTAAATAAATCATAGCGTAGAATAGCAATTTTTTATTTATAAGAAAAATATATTGATATTTATTCAATCGTGTATTAAATACTACTTATTAACTAAAATCCAACAAAACAGACAATGACCGTAATTGAGGAGTGTTTCAACACAAACATTTAGTATTCATACTATTTTCAATATTAACGCATAAATGTATGCGCGCAGTACACAAAACAACCAAACGTATAATCATCAAAAACTTTATTATCCAAATCATCATGAACCGCTACATATATAGATATACGACAAACCAATGTTTTTCACAAACAATCGACCGTCATTATCCTGAATCGCAACTCATATGCCTACCCGGCACAGAGCCGCGTAATCGCTGGAACAACGCGCCACATCACTGCGTAGCACTGCCTCGGACGTGCAACACACATGTGACTCGTCCATCGACTCTCTCTCTCCCCCTATCTCTATACCACCACGCGGATCTAAACGTTGCTGCACGTATATAGTATCGACGAGAGAGAGAGAGAGAGAGAGAGAGAGAGAGAGAGAGAGAGAGAGAGAGATAGACAGAGCGGCCGTCACGTGAATGCACGCACCTGCAAAACGTCACTGTCCCGTCCAACCTTCTCTCTCTCTCTCTCTCTCTCTCTCTCTCTCTCTCTCCTCGCGCATACATTCACACGTATATAACGTGCACAGACGGTGGCGGCAGCAGCAGCAGCAGCGCCAGCGTTAATTGCATCCGTTGACAGTCGACATCCAAAACGCACGAGAGACAGACAGACAGATACAGAGAGAGGAGAAGAGAGAGAGAGAGTAGGGGTAGGAAGAGAAAGCGTTTCTCCTCGCGAGAGCTTGTTAGCAGTAAACAACAATAATAATCTCGCTGATAAGCCCATTATGCAGACGCGTGTATGTATGTGCGCAGGTGCGCAACCATCGCCGCGACAGTTTCGTGATTTTCCGCAGCTGCTCGTCCCGCGTGCACACGCGGCGGTAGGGATATAATTAAATCAAGAGCCAATCGCGTGCGTATATATATAAGCTGTTATATACGGAAGGATTATAATTATGCGCTGGATTTCGCAAACTCTGTGTTCTCTTTTTCGTAAAGGGCTTGCAGTAGTATATGCGTGCGTGTGGGTGTTTGTACATAGAAGTTAATACGCACGCGTGCGCGACAACGACGTCATAATGAGCGTGCAGTTTATGGGTGATTAAGCTTAGGCGCGGGAAATTGTCGCGTTCATAAGACTAAACGCACGCCTGTTTGTTTAGATGATGGTGTATATATATATGTAGAGTTATACGAGGGTAAAGTATAGGAAGGAAGTTGAACGGGTGACGAGGAGGAAGAGGAGGTAGTAGCGTTGCTGGTCGATTCTTCGTTTTTGGAAAATTGATTATAGGGATGGAATTTGATTACGTAGTGATGGATGTAGACGGCTCTCGAAGCGAACGCACTGATAAAGTCGTAAAAGCCGTACGAGAAAGGATGAAGGGTTATATCCAGCTGATCGTAGATTTTCATCCCTGTAGACTGCAAAAGTAATTATAACGGAGAGAGAGAGATTCGGTTGGAATTAATAGGACACCTGCTTTCTCTCCAGTTTCTAAATCTCGCGTTACTGCGGAGTTTGTGGTAGCAGGTTTGTAGTAAATTTTCCGTGAGAATACAGAGCCGAGCAATCGTATCGGATGTACACCTGCTCTCAGGTGATTGGGATGTGAGCTCGTACGGTTACATCTACACTCAAATACGATCAAAGCTGTTTACTGATACGATCAAATGTAATCATATCGGATGATCTGCCAAGATCTGATCAAACGCGCGTATGTATCGTGATCGTGGTTGGTGTATTAGTTGTGATTAAAAGTCAGTCGTGTGTGCAATATGATATGTTACAGTCTCGTTTTCTCCATTTTTAATAAAAACGCTGGCAAAATAATCTAGCAAAAAGTACGAAAACCACCTACGACGTACCGTTCGTCAAGTACAACCCTACTTATCAATCCTGCCTTACTTCCGAGCTCAATTATTCCAGCTCGAGCAGCCGCAGCATAAATCGAAAACTCCGTGAAAACTCGGTAGCCCAATCCTCCGCCTCACCCGGCCCGCATTCATCGTCTTCTCTTGCTGCTGCTTCTACTACTACTCCACGTAACGAGGCAATAACTCGGTCTACCCGAATCCTCCTCGTCCTCAAGCGCAAGGCGTATACGTGCGGCGGGTGTGACATTATGCGCCCTCATCGTCGTCCTCCTTCTCCTCGTAGTCGTCCTCGTGGTCTACCAAAATCGAGGCCCTGCATCATTCCACGGGAAATTTGCAGGATCACGCGGTGTATTACACGCGGCCCGCAGTCAGCCCTGGTGTGCTTATGTGCGTTATGTGTTTGGCAGTCTGTGTGTGTATGTGTGTGAGAATATGTATGGGTAAGCTCTCTGGGGATTAATGAACTATTTGGTCTTTGATTGTTAATATGGAAAGTAAATTAAGCGCATTATAGTTATAAGTAAACTGTTGAATCGGCATTGCATATTAAATGAAAAAATATTGTAATAATTAGATTTATAGGAAATTTTTAAACTTGATGAAAATATCTTTTTATCCACATAAAGATAAATTGAACCAGTTAAAATAACATTCAATAATTACACAATGTGTTTTTTATGTCCGAATGTACGCGTGTGTAAATAGAGATTGAACGAAATAATAAAATTTACTTCTGAATAAAAGGTGGAGCGTTATTTGAGTTCAGGGAAAACCAATATTTTTCCAGATGAAAAGTGTGCATTTTCTGAAATGAAAAAGAATATTTTTAAGTATCTGTTAATGGTTTTACAAAATGAAAGTGTGGATTAAAAATTGAATTCGTTTATTCTCTTTACATAAACAAAATTCATGTGCTAAACTTTAACTAAAAAAAATGGATATTTGTTCTTTTAAAAGTTAGTTTTCAAAAGACTATTCAAATATATTCTACACATCTTAATACTGAATCATTTAATGTTGTTTAAAAACTACATTCGATATTAATATTGAATAATCAATAATGTGACGCATATTATCTCCATTCCAAGCGACAACCACTAACCTTAGAAATGAATATATAATCTCTTAAACGCACGTATCCTAAACCATCCTTGAAATTTCTCGGTTACAGGATCACGGCAGATACGACGGCATCCAACGCGTCATCTTCGGCGGTGGCCTCAAGTTCTGGCTGCACAAGCTCCTACTGCTCGACTCGCTCTCGTATCTGTCGCACGGACAGCTGAGCCTGAGCCTTAACCGCATGATCCTTGTCGACGTGGACGACATATTCGTGGGCGAGAAGGGCACGCGACTGAAGAAGGACGACGTGCTCGCTCTGTTGGCTACCCAGCAAAGGATACAAGCTCTCGTACCTGGCTTCAAGTTCAATCTCGGCTTTTCCGGCAAGTACTTCCATCATGGCACTGGTGAGGAGAATCTGGGGGACGACATGATACTGGAGAACGTCGACAGGTACATATTTCCTTTTTCTCTCTTTTTCTGCTTCGTTTCGAAAAGATAGAATGTTAATGTATATAGTGGTTATAAAGGGATCTCGATGGATACGTTGATTGTGGTAAATGGGTTGTTTTTCACGTTTATTTATGCTGCTGTGTAAAAATAAAAAGTGCATGGTATATGCGGCAGTTTGGAATATTGGTGTTTAAAAACCATTTGAACGTATATAGCATGAAAAGTTTTATGCTTTCATTTAAAAGCAGTGATCATATTTGAAAACGAGTAAATTTTAAAATTACTTGTTGACCTGTAATTTTTTACCCGAGTAATGGTCAAACAGAATTTAATGAATTTTCGCGATGTACGTTTAACTTTCATTGAACTTGACGTTATTTTTTATTTAAAATTTTGTTGTACCCGTTTATTGGTATTTACACAGTGTTTATACTGTATTAAATACGTTTTAGTTTGCGTTTACGAACGAATAATATTCGTAATGGCTACAGAAAATTTAAAAATTGTATAACGTCATATTCTACAATCAAAAATATAATGCTTTTTTCAGTAAGAAATTAATAGTATGAACAAAATACATTAATATTCATAATGATTTATACCGTAGTATTTCTTAAGCTTCCAAATGTTAAAATGAATTTTTAAATATAGACGCTTATACTATTCAATTTGCAACTTATTAAAACGGTTGTTTTAATATACATGATGATTCGCGGGCACATATTTAACAAATTGAAATTGATGTATGCAACTATTTGTGGTTGTGTCAACGAACCATATTTCGTATGGATTATTCGAAAATCCATTTATAATTCGGCATACGAATATTTATTAATTTAACAATATATTCCAATATAACAATTTGTCTACAATAGTCAATTCTACATCCAATGAGCAGTGACTGCTTTATATTCCCATTATTATTCATTGTGAACTATTCCTATCAACCTATTTCATTTGCAAAACAATTGAATCTTCGTATGAATTTATGACTGACGTTTATGGAATAATTGAATATATCTAACAAAAGTTACTCTACATTCAGTATCTAATTGATAAAATCTTATTCAATATTTTGATTATTATATATGTTATATTGCAGTTTACATCATAAGTAGCATCTTCATAAATCATTTAAGTTACTTTTAGATATTTCAGTTCGTTTAAAAAAATTTTCAACAAACTTTTTTAATAGAATAACTTTTATTTCTTTCAATATTTTTGCAAATATTATCAGAACAATTCACGTCCATGTGAATATATCCGGGCATTAAAAGCAGCTATTGAAAATTTTATATTTCAGAGAAGAAAAATGTTTTAAAAAATCTAAAAGTAATTGACGTTCTTTCGATACATATCGGATATTTTTAAAAGTGATTTTAAAGATTTTCTTTTCTAAATATTCTGTCTAATATCGCAATATATATGGAAAAATTTTTTCTGAAAAACGTCAATACCAAACACTAACACCACTTTCATAAAAAAATATAT
>JAWWEQ010000010.1:30562229-30701635 GCA_035583055.1 Torymus tubicola | reverse complement strand
ATTATAAACATAATTGTAATATGCTGAAATGGCCAGGTACTGGTATGTGGCTAGTCACTGGTACATTTACCTTATATTTTTGTATGTAACAATTATGCAAATAGCACCTAGTTTGAAAAGAAACGGTAATACGAAGGTGCGTGGCATTTTAATTGTTTTCGTTACATAAATTTTGTGCCATATCTTATTTTTTTTTTGTAATCAATTGAAACTTTGTATATTTTACAGCTGTTTCAAAATTTTGTAAATTTTTAAATCGAAAATTAAGATTAAAAAAAATTTTAGATATGTGTGCATTATTTGTGATAAAATTTTCGGGTATAGTAACATCCATACACAGATACGAAAACTGGAGAAATTTCTTGTATAGATATTTCTGCAGGATTTATATTGCATGGAGATAATCTTGCAGACCTTTTTTTATATAAAATAAGTCAAAGTCAAGGAATAAAAGTGAGTGGATGTGGAAGGCAGGGGTCGGTGTTTGATACTCTTATTTTAAAGCTCCTTTTTTATTATACTTTATAACCTTTTTATCATAAGGTTTTTATAATGTTTTTTAATTACGTTATCGTTTTTAAAACGCATTTAAAACGTTATGATATAACTGTCTTATGCAAGTTTTGTTCGAATTGCAAAATATAAAAACGTATCTAAAACGTTTTGGGTAGTCTATAGGCACCAAGAACATGCCTATACGTCAAATAAACACTTTTAAACGTTTGAAACGTTTTATAAACAATTTTTTGATGTGTTTAATGCATTTAAAAATATATAAAAGAGTGGATTTCGCACGTTTATAAAATATTTTCTATGAAAAACCCTTAAAAGTTTTCTGGACACGCTGTAAAAACGTTTTAAAAACGTTTCTAAAATGTTTTTTGAGCTATTGAAATTCAGATTCGAGTTCTAGAATGATTGTTAATTACATTCCACCGCAGTGCAAGCGAATGTGGATAAATCGCTAATTGTTGTAATAACTGATTTATATCAAATATTACTGCCATTCGGCCGGTACGATAAATCGCATAGAGGTAATTGGTATTCCAGCTCTTAAATACGTGCTTTTATGTTTACAGCGTTAAAGAAAATAGTATTAGCTAACTGTAATAGTTTTACTTTTTCAAAAGTTACTTACAACTTTTTTCAGTTATATTCAGAAATATGCTTAATGTAACAAACTTTTGAAACTATACTTCAACAAATTGTAATAGAGAATCATAATAGTTTTACAGTAATGGCCATTTTTATGTAATTCTTATAAGTATTTTTATGTCGTTTTATTGGGATTATCTCTTTAATTCAACTTTTATTTATTATAAAGGTTTTTCGGCTACATTGTCTATAGTTGTTTAAATAATATATACTAAATTTTCGAGGTAAATTGTCTCCATATGTCGAAAGTCGATGCGGAGCTTATTCAGTTCGATTATTCAAAAGACTTTCGTTAATAAACAGGAAAAAAAATATTCCGCATACCTTAAATTCTCAAACCTCGGGTCGATTGATAGACCACAAATTATTGCAGTTACCAAACAAAACGACTTAATGATGTTCCACTCAGAAGTAACTATGTGCAGTAGTATCTATAGAATGCTATATAGGCTATAGCTACTCATTGAATTGCATATACGATGCTCAATGTATGCTGTCTTTTTGCTATTTTTTTTGTGACTTATCTGCACGTATCATGGTTTGATACATATATAATTTGTATACGATTGTTCTACTACATGATAAAAAAAGACATAATCAAGTATGTTTCATGCGATTTAGTATGTATCTGTTGATGTATGAGTTTCAATCGAAATTTTTTTATAAATTCATATATAAACTATAAATAATTGAAAAAGATAAATAACAACTTATTATCCTCGTTTTCCATAAATATAAACTGTTAGTCAATAGTTTTTATCACTATAGAAAACAAAGTATTCATAACTAACTTGCCTTCGGAGCGCGACCGCGCTCCTTGATAAGAATCACCTTACTACTGCAAAGTAAATAATAACAATACATGTTTAATCGTTTTCCATCAAAACAGTTTAAATGTATTCTAATGAAATTAAGATAATGTATACACATTTCTTCGTAAAAATCATAGCACGTATCAATATACTCTCGAATAAAAACACACTATAGGTAAATGTTCTTCAAATTGTATTCAACCTTTTATTTCGTGAGCAATAATTATCGCATTCCTAATATATCTATTGATAAACATTTGACCGAAAAATTGATCTTAGATTTTTAAATAAAATGAAGCTTACCGTTGATTTCGAAGCGATATACAACGATAAAACGACAACATTATCTTAATCATCTTCAACAAAAACGTACGAAACAGTATAAAATTACAAACTATTAAAAATCTATCCTGATCTTTACATCTGTCAAACCAAACATTGAAAAAAAATACTGATCCTATTCCAATAGTAAAGCTTTATAGTCTCGTGCTCAATCTCCGCGCGCAAAATAGAAGACGAAACGCGCGTGCGTGAGCGTTCGATAAGCAAGCCTCTCGTGCGGCGGCTCTGCTCTCGCTCTTTCTCTCTCTCTCTCTCTCTCTGTCTCTCTTTTTCTCACGTGCGCGCAGCGCGACGCAAAAGTAACTTTAGCAAGGCGCGCGAGCTGCCGGCAACTCAGTGTGCCTGCAACTGCGGTCCTTGATGGTCCGCTCTGTTATCCTTCATCACCCTGTTGTGGTCTTCTTGTTTTTCCCCTGACACTTGCGCTCGTAACATGTGAGTACCGAGCTTGTTGTTATTTTTCTTCTTTTTTTTCTTTTGTGTACGTAGGTATAACGTGAAAGTGTAAGTTATTTTCCATCTCAGAGCAGGATACTAACAGTGTATGTATGTATATATATATAGAGGGTTGACGAAAACCGTTACCACCGGCGCACTTCTCTATATCTGCGTGTGTAATTAGTATGGAAAAGGAATTTTTTTTTCGTAATAGATAGTGTACGTATTATATAGATTTTTAAGGTAATAGCGTGACACGAGCGATGACGAAATGCAAAATCCCGGCGGCGCGCATACGTGACGTTCACTATACTTGTATACACGTACACACGCATCGCGTCGCTATATAATACATATATATATATATACTCGCTCTCTTCGGTACAGCACAAGGCATTACGTGGTTTATCCTTGTTTTGACGCGGTTTAACAGGGAAGGTTAGGTTTTCGCCGGTATATATGTGCAATACGTTCGGGGAAGAAATGACAAAGGGAGCGTGCAGTGTGGAACTTTCGGTATATCTATAATACTACCCTGTAAGTATAATATGGTGTAGGTAAAGTGCGCGTATGCAGTCGTCGCTTAACTACTTTTTCGGTATATAGTTTGCGGAACGAGCAACGCCGTATACCAAAAGGACGCGTTGAATGACTGTAATTGCGCAGCGGTGTATGGCGTGGTAGATTGGAAAATGATGTTTTCATTCGGGCGTCGCGGACTTTGAACGCGGGTGGGTATGAGTCATTGAAAAAAAGTGGTGGTTTATACATAGACAGTGCGAGATTTATAGTGTGAACATATAATGTGTATTTGTTGACGGTATGTATAGAGAAAGTCGCAATTAACTTTGTTTAAGACTGATCGTTAATTTTTTTTAAGAATTAGTTTGTTTTAATAAAATTAAGTGAAAAGTGAATCATAAAAAGGAATTTATTAATCAGACAGAAAACTGCCACTTGCTAGTTATTTCTATTACTTAACTAACCAAGCAAAATGTAGAGAAGTTTCAACGAGAGTCTAGTGTAAATCGCGAAGAAATGCTCTACAAAATATTAGTTTAATCGTTTCTATAATCTTACTCTTCATAAACTTTATTGATAATTCACGTGCGGCGATGATTATTTTTATTTCCATATAAATGACACATCGTTATACAATTGAAAGTGTATCTTTCACAATGAGGAATTGCATAGAATAACAAAATAAAAATTATCAATGCCTTTTCTCAGGAAGTAAACCATTAAATGCGAACCAGCGGTACGCTTATGTCACTGAGCTAACACTCCAGCTGACTGGCATTTGTATAGTTCTGCGTTTTCTCTCTCTCTCTCTCGCTCTCTCTCTAACTCTTTCTTCCTCTTATGTGGCTTCTAAAATCACTAGATAATAAATTGAATTTATAATCATAAGACTATATAGTCTATAGTACACATTTTCTCAACAATATTCGAAAATACTATTAACGAATGATTGCACAAAGTTGTTTCTTCGAAAGCAATGTTCACTTAAAATTGTCCAAAGTCTACATTTGCTGAATGACGCATCGTTGCGTATATAGAAACAACATTGTTTAATGCAATTTCTGTGTAATTTATGTTTGACACATATACAACGCGTGTAAAAAGTTTATTATTGCGAGCAATCTAGAGCCCCGTTTATGTATATACCTACTCCGAGAAAAGTGATTACTTGTGTTAAATGAGACTCGTCAACTTTTAACATTTGAGCAAATTTCTCGTACTAAATACCCTGTTTCCTATTAATATTTGAAAAATGAGCCACTTGAGTATAGCAAATATTCTATTTCTATTAATAGTGACATTTCGCAGTTATTCTTTCTTTCCCCACTTGTAAAAGCAAACAATATGTTAGTTTATCGCCTCATTAGCAACGATAGAAACAACAGAAGAGTGGACTATAATTTCTTAGCTGGAACTTATTAAACCTTGTGTTGATCGACGCGCGTTCTACTTTGTATAGCACGATAAGTAATGATTTTCATCTGTTCCGCGTGTCCATGGCATTGAGATCATCTTAGTTTCTATAATTTACCATTTGATAATGCTAGATATACGGCGACTCCAACCCATCGATAAGTACAAGAACCTTTTCAACTTCACATCATATACATTAATATAATTAAAAATATTGTTGTCATGCTTTTAATTCATATTTGATTTTATTCAATGAATGCCAAAGTATCAGAGCTTGCATCAGTACACAATTCCAGTCAACAAACCACTTCAAATACATTAATTCTCTAATACATCAATTCCAAATAAAATTAAAGAATAAAAAACAAAACATCTCATCTGTGTACCGTAATCTTAAGCAATTTTTATCAATCTTGCAATCTATACGAATTCGTCATTATAGCTTATTCTGATTATCGCTAATTCTTAATTTTCCTCTGCGTCGAGATAACACCGGGCCAGGGGGAGGAGGACTAAAATGGCCATCCACCCGTGTATTGACCGTGAGCTACCGTTGCAATGCCAGAAAAAGGCAGCTGCTGCACAAATCACGAGACCTTAATCGCGAAATTTCGCTTTCACCTCTATATATCTGCGAGCATGTTTGCACGCATACATTCTTACGTAAACGAAGTAATAACTGTATAATGTTTTCTTTTCACCTATATATGCATTGTTACGTTATACTTCAATAACTTTTCTACGAAAAACAATGGTTATATATAGATATTATGGAGATCTATATATGATATATACAGTCAGTCTATACATATCCGTCTGTATATATTTGAAAAAAAGAATAAGAAAACCTCCGAAGTATTACACAAGAAGTGCATACGAGCGCGAATCGACCGAAAGTCAAGATCAAGGAAATCGCCCGTAAGACCACGCGAAATTCACTTTCACTTGCCATGCAATCGCAAATATACCCGGAGAAGGCTGAGTCAGTCAGTTTTCCGGTTTCTGCGTGTACACTGTGCAGACTTTCATCAGATGAGATGCACCACAAGTATAACACTACAGAGAAAGAAAGAGAGAGAGGGGGAGGGGAAAAGGTTCGCGTAATCCTATCTTGATAAGACCAAGTCAAGTATTTCCGTGATTCACGGGCTAATGTGTATTGTGTCTAATCTATAAGCAGTTATGATGAGTCCGACGGTCAATAGATTTTTAACGACGTGTATTTCGGCACGTGAGGCCAGTGTATATTGTGAACACTCGTTAAGATTAGGAAGGTGTTGTCATTTAAAATTACACTGTACATCGGTTCTTTAGGAATTGAGGTTTGAATGCCGGCTTTGTGAAAAGTCAGAGCGGTATAAGCGTATTTTTTATTCATCGCTGTACACGTAGTTGGTCAATTAAAAAGGCAAAGTTTATAGAGTGTAATTGAGATCATTTCCTAGGAACAGAGGAAAAATAATTATTATGGAAATTGAGTCTTTTTTGAAACAGAAATAGACATGAATTAATTGAATTTCTAATAAATTTTATTTGTATATATCAGGAGGTAAATTAATAAACATCGATTAATTGTTTCTCTATAAAAATAGTAACGTAATTTTTTTTGTATTGCAAGTAATTTATTGGCAATCCTAAAATATAATAACATGTAAAAGTTTATCGCACCTTAATTTTCTCAATGCATTTTATAAATAGAGTTTTAATTTTTTTCTTTGATTATATTCATACACGGATTTTTAGTATATAATTACAAATATATATACAAAATTTAATGAGATAAAAATAATCACCTCGTAAATGCTTTCTCATTAATTAGCTCGAGTGTTTTGTTATTGATAAACGCCTGTAGTCAACTGCATATACATACATATATATATACAAACGCTATATTTTAAATTATATCGTCGCGATAAAAGTTACAACTACACCTGTTTATAGGGATGTTGACACACAGTGCAGTGTTATAATCTAAAATAAACTCCAACCATATAGTCCACTTAGCAAAGCTAATAGAATGCAGAAATGTAAAAGCTGCAACTCCATAATAAATGCAAAGGAAAGTTTACGATTGCTTGGCCAATTACACAACATGTGCAGAAACGTTGCCGTGTATCGTCTTCTGAATTATTTATACTTAAACGTGCGATCGACAACAACCGCACACATATACCATAACATCCGTTATATATAGATGCAACATTATTACACTGAACAATTATTACAACTCTCGTTAGATTAGAGTGCGTGACCTCCCAAGACGAAAGATATTATATATACCGATCGATGATGAGGGATGCGAAATACGATTCTGCACAACGACGACGTTATCGCATAACACGTGTGCGCTAACAAGACGCAGCTGTGTTTCGGCCCAGCTTTATATTTCACATAATCACGATCCCCGACACGATCCAAAAGGACGACACTTACGCGGACGTATATATACGAATTGGTGCGAAACGATTATGACGATTGTGCAACGGCTTTTTTATCGCGAATGCTTTGTTATCGCATGAAGGTTTTTCCGACTATTTTGTATATTATACGAATTTTGGAGGCCACTCATTTTTATCTATTTCCGGAAATAATTAGCAATATTCGCATGAAACGTATATATGTATAATATATTATAAGTTAAAGGTGTATTGCAGAAAAATATGGTAGGTTGTGTTTTGTAAGTGAAATATTTATGTAAAAACAAAACTTTTTATTATTTATGATAATAACTTTACGAGGTAAAATAATAATTTTACATTGGAAATAATTATAGAGAAATGTTTTCCTGTTATTATACTGCCGAATTTTTTGTCGTCGTAAAATTTTAGCTCTTCTTCAAGGTTCAACCATGTAGTATTTATGTTACATGAGATGATAGTACAGTGATGAGATCAGCCGAGTTTATTTCTGACATTGTTTAAAAAGTAAAATACAATTCTTTATATTAAAATCAACCTAAATCCATCAAAATTCACGATAAAATTAACTTATCGTAATAATGTAACTGTCAACTGTATGGAATACAATAGAATACGAAATTGAAAGAAGATAAACTTTTTTTTCTGTTACTATACATTCAAGACTGTATTTTTACTCCTCGAATACGCATTCATTCCGACTAAATAAGCCCACGGCCTTGCGCTCAGTCGCGTTGTCTCCGCGCACATACGTAATCGGTTACAAGAACGAAAACACGTAATCTGATTAGGGCGCCGAGCTATATTATCGGTCATTATTGGATTATCGCACCTCGGAACGGGCAAAATGAAGTGCCCTGCCGGTCAAAAGGTATTTGCACGATAAGCGAGATTTGCATTCGCGTACATATCGTGTAATTATTTATGTATAGGTTCTTTCTTTTTTTTTCATTTGCAACGGTCGAAGTATCTTGATTGATTCATTGATTAATACCCATTCGGCGACTTAAAAAATAATCATATCATTCGAGTTGAGAAAAAATAAGGATTTAGTTCTTTGCGTGAATTATTTTTTTCAATGAGCAAAAAAGCTTGTATCGATAATAATTGATCGGTAACATGAGATAATTTCATTATGCGTTCCAATAAATATAGAATAGTAATTTTTTCATACAAAAAGCTGATCGGTTAGACAAGTTAGATTATATATAGAAACTGAAGTAATTAGTACTCACACATATAAGGAAACTAATATTTATCAATACTACTACCAATACCTTTGAAAATAGCTTTTTAAACATATCAAAAAGAAAGCTGTAATATAACATTATTTCACCTTCGTTGAAAATTTATTTATGTAAGGAAACGTACATGAATAATAAATATAGGTCAAATTTACATCCATCATTCACGAGCCTATGTACCTATATTTTACAAGTGTCGAGCCGCAGATGTATAAGTTTACGGGTACTGTGGCATTCGATTTTCTCAACAGGCACCTTTCGTTGTATACTCCGATCCAGATTGCCTATTAAACTGACGCTAGTACCTTGTTCCTTATTAACGACTGAGCTGTAATACGCGAAATCGGGTCGTCCTGTATGGATCGAATAATAGCTTAGTACGGCTAGTAGTATATGAATAAATGCACACTTGCCTAGATTTTATATCCAGTGCAAATACTGCGCAATAACATATTAACAATGTAATTAAAAATTCAAAGCGTTTACCGCGAACCAAGTAGTACCGAGTAACGAACAAATTAAGTCACTGTAAAAGTAAAAGAAAATGTATAAGAAAATTACTGATTAATGGTGTTGCTATTCTCGGTAGAATAATGCGAATTGTCCTTTAAAAAATGTAAAATTCATACGTTACCTATAGGCCTGAAAATTAAAAAATAAATTTTCCACGTTGATATAAATACATGAGAAAGCTTTGATGATACACGATCGATATTCATAGGCACGCATACTTAACAGAATCCATCGTAATGCAAACACCCATCAGCTAGAATTTGCATAATTCAACCAAAATCATTGTATAAATCTCTTCCTTGTTTACGTGAGATATACAGTTCAAAAATAACTTTCTCCCTCTCTTACAGTGTCAATATATTAATATAAAATCAATGCCCCTCGTCCAGAGGATTCAGCCCTATGTAGATATTTCTTCGTGGCGTTAATAATACGACGCTGGTCAGCTACATATATACCTTTTTTCCTCCTTCTTCGCTAGCACAATGATGTTTAAAGCGTGACCTCCCATGCACGTGTGTTTATATTACGTGCACACAAAAGATAGAGCAGTATAGCATTGCAGCGGCAGATCGATAAGTGACATATATGCAACAACAGCCTGAGCAGCAATGACCGGCGAACGATGGCCGCTGCATGAGGCTGTCTGAAAGAAGAGTAGATGTGCATAGAAGCGTGGGAGTCGTGCGCGTATACATATATCTAAGCTGGCAAATCACTGTCTGTACGTTTGTATATGTGTATAATGTGATTGAGTGAGTGACTGTGATGTAGGTAATGTCGTGATGAGCGGATACCTCGTGATCGCGAAAAAATTGAGGAAAACATTGCGGTACTCCACAGCGGTACATGCGAATGATTGCGAATGATATTCCCACGCGCGTTTTTGAACATTTATATAGGTGGGAGATAACGGAGGTGGAAAATATATATGAATATATCTGAATTTTGATGGGGAAAGAGGATGTTTGTTGCGTAGGAGATGTAAAAGGGTTAACAACGGACTTCTTTTATTAACATATTATCCTCTATAAGATTTATGGACAAAATAGCGGTCGAAACTTTTATTTTGCGTAATCCGCTAACTTTGAGAAAGCGCCGCGTCATAAAGCCTACGCACGTTCGTAATATAGTTCAGTGGAACACAGTTTTACAGTAAAATACCTTAACGGTACAACATTGTTCATGACCAATGCTTTAAAAAATAATTTTTATAAGCAATAGAAATAAATTCTTCATGCTAAAACTGATCGTCTACGTAAATTTAAAAGTAACCAGACAATATACCATCTTTATGTATAAAGATGCACGTCATCCTTCGTATAAACGATTTACTCCGCAAGTATATACCTTGCATATATACACTACTCTATAATTTTCGTGAGGACTTTATAATTTTTTAACGTAATTGGTACTTATATAGGCTCAATCATTGATTAGCTTGTAAAAACATTTCCAATTGGAACAAAAGTATATTTGGAAATCGTAGGAAAACGGTTAACGTAGATTAATTTGATTACAATTTTGTATTTAAATAAAATTATATATTTTTTAATAAAGATAATATGTGCACTAGCACTATATTCTCAATGATGTATTGTACATGAATAAACAGATATAATTTGGTATGCATTCGTTTACTTTAAATTTTAAATATATACTTGAAACCATCAATGATAACTTTAAAATTAAAATTAAGAAAATGAACTGTAAAACATACTCACGTATTTTAAACTGCCTTTGAAAAATATGAAATTCGTATATCACAAAGGCGTAATCACGGAGAGGCCAAAGTGAATTGCTTTAGTAATTACAATACTCGCCTACGAACGACATACGTTTGAAATTTCTGCCAACGCAAGCAAGGTTAACGATTTTACCTACTTCTCTTTGATGGACTTGTGATTGCGCGACGCGTATTATACACCGCCTACGAGAGAAAAAAATGATGCATTCATTAACGGTTTTGACAGGGTGGCATTTGTATACACATCCAAAAGAAGTGAATGCTTGTATTCAGGAGTTGCCTATAGTTTGTTGACTATCTTTATATTAGACATACTTTATCATTTTTTAATTTTAAAATTCTCTCAGATTAATGGCTATCCATCTGATTCGTTCTATCCAAGTTGTTCTTATTACGTATTGTGACTTGTTAATTTCGAAGTTCTTTAATAGCAGTACACATTAACTTACTGTTATTAAAATTTCATGTGAACAATTTGTAAATCCATTTTTTACTTCAAAAAATTTTATCCTGAACAATTCCATTCACACTTTTTAAATTATTTGTCAAATTGTGTACAGTAAGCTCATAATGGTATATATAATAGTATATTTACAATGAGAAAAAAAGTTAGGAAAAATTCCAAATGTGTTTGGAAAAGTACTATAATTATAGTAATTTTAGAATTATAGTAATTTTTCCTATAATTATGGTAAAATTTCCTTTAAATTATGGTAATTTTTTGGGTTTTTACAGCCTGTGGTGGCTTCACTAGAATTATGGTAATTTTTCCAAACACATTTGGAATTTTTCCGAACTTTTTTTCTCAGTGTACAAAAATTCATTATATCTTTGATCATGTATTGATTACGCGTGTGCGTGCGAAAAAGCGACGTATCGTGCGTGTCAAAATCGTATAAAAAACTTAAATGGAGATTCAATGAATGATTACGCGATTAATTTGAGGGTTGAAAACACACGTGGAGCAGGTTATCAATCATTCATTTATGATTCACAGATAACATTCGTATCAGTATCTTTAGGTAGATATGTAATACATACAATTCTTCCTTTTTCGCCCTATAAAACTACCAACAATTTTTTTTTTAAACACCTATCGTACATGTAGTTTTTCTCGATCTGCATACCTCATAATACATAACGAAAATTTTAAACAATTCAAAATAATCTTGTAACACTATTTTAACTGCATATCATTTTTTCTTAAAAATGTACAAATAGTAGTCACTGATGCTTAATATTTATTTTAAAAAATTATTTTATGCAGCCGTGTATAGTCGATTAAAAATATAGCCATTCAATCAAATTTAAATATTAGCAAAAAATGATATAGACCCGAGTAAAAAAGATCAAACAGGCAAGAATATTGGACATACTATTTCTCATATTCATCCCATATATAGAGAAAATAAAGTATGGAACTAATATGAGAATCTCCTTATCATATAGGCAATATACGCTTAATAAATACATTTTTGGACGAGCAACGATAAAATGAAATCGTAAACAAAATTTATGAATTTCAAGGCACGCAATTGACGAATCTTCATGAACATCAATGTGCTTCAACTTGATCTTATCAAACGTTATTGCCGACATTGATGCAATTTGCATCCCGCTAATTTTTTACAAATATTTTTATAAGCACTGGACAAACGCTAAAATTAATACAATGCTAATTGATACGTATCATTAGCATTCAAACCTAAGATCTTTGACTCTTTCGAAGAACGCTGATAAATCTTTAATTCATGTCTCCTCCTGCTTGCACCGTTTCTATAATGCGTGTAATTTATTACATTATTATTCGCATCGATTTTTCCGCGCCACGCGATCATTCGTGCCCCGCATTATCTGACGTTTTACCCAACTAAGTGTATAATCGCCACGCCTCGCGCACTCCTCGTACACGCACGCGGGTCATAAACGCTTGATTAGCGCATCGGATGCGCCTTTCGCGTTCGCGCAACTGCGAAAAGTCTCGCACGTGATGTGTATATAATGCGTGGAAGTTTGCTTTTGCGCTCTCTTTCTTTGGCTCTTGGCTATTTTCAACTCGCTCGTGTGCTTACCATCGGGAGTTTATGCGCGGATGCTTATCTATCGCTGACTAGAATTAGACCAGTTAGAATAGGTTTTAGTGATATTAGATGGAATAGAGGAGAACAACGTTGCATTGGAAAGAAAGTGTATGTCAGTTTTTAAACAAATAAAATACAAATGTCTTTTGATAATTTATTTTGTTTTTGTATCGTAATCATTTGATTACGTTTTTTATTATAAGAGAAATAGTACTATAATAAATTATAAATAAAATTTGTTTCATTTTTCATATTTTATTTTTAAATGATAACATAATGAATTGAAAAATTGGCAAGTGTTTATCAAAAGTAAAAATTTTACAGTTCATTAGTTTCTTATAAAATATTTACAAATATTATAATATGAAAAGATTAAAATTTCTTGTATGACAATCTTAGGTGAATAATGTTTCTTCAGAATCATTTATTGGTCTTTTTCTTACCGATATAACAGCTTAACTCGTCACAAGCATAAAAATAAACTCTCATTATTGCATCTTCTTTGAAGCAAAAAATTTCGATAACCACTCTATAAAAAGACGAATTGTCATAAATCTTGTCTTGTGAGACGAACAAATAAAATGATTGTGCTTCAAAACCGTCATTATGGCGGAAATTGTACCGGACGATAATACAACTCGTAGCTGCTGTGATAAATAAAGGCGATTTCTTATTAGGGTCAGAATTTCTGCTGCATTGTTACGATACAAAAAATGTCCTCCAGTCATAATTTTTCTTGACAAGGTGGCACATTATTATGGCGTTATATTTTAGGTCGTATATAATTAAAATTGATTGTCAAATAAATCATCTTGAAAAAGTGTTTTAAAATAAACATTTTGACTTTTTCTCTAAATACAAGAAAATAAAAACTATTTGAATAATTTTAAATCATTTACAAGGAAGTATATAAGTTTGACTTTAAAAAAATCTAGCTGTGTGAATATAGCATATTTACACAATTGAAATAACCATGTAGTCATCAAAACATAAAAAATTTAAGTAAAACCTTACAACAAAAAAATAAGTTTTCAAAATTTCTAGTGTATGAACATCTAAATTTAAATGTCCAAAAAATCAAATAAAAACTGAAATTTACGGAATATTACTAACCTGTTGCATACATATCAAATTATACACCTTAAATAATTATTTTGACAATTGATAGGTTATACGTATATTTTTGTAACCTCATTTATTACCGGAAAGGAAGAAATATTTACTGTTAAAATGTTATTATGCACGAGTTTTCTCACGCTTGCAACAATACGAGTTCCACATCCACGTAATCTTCCTCCGGTAGTCAATAATGCAACACAGATAGATCCAGTATTTAAGTAAGAATATTGTTTAAAATAATATTTTACATGTAAATACAAAAGAAAATTTATTTTTTTTCTATATATTTCAATGTAATAACCAAAATTAATTTTTTTCATCTTTCTAGTACAGTAACCATAGCATCAATGTTATCTGTTTCCATGCAAAACTTGGGGTTATCATTAAAATAATTTTTATTGAAAAAATTTATTCTGTAGCTCAGACAACGTTTAGAAGACATGAGACACTCTAAATAAAAACTCAATCACCGCTCGGACTGTCGAGAAATATTGATTTTTTTATAATTACTGCATTATTTCCAGCCCATTGTATTTTCTTTTTTTTTTAATTTTTTTTTTTAATAATGATACAACGTGTCTTCCTGCAACAAAAAGTTATCGGTTCTGGTTAATCAATGAGAAACCACGATATTTAATGAAGTAATAGAAATAATCACTCGTTACGCTACAACCTACATCTTACGATTAGTCACTATCCGCAGGCTTAAGCATTCCGCGTAATACCTTGAGATCTGTAATAAACTTTTTTTTTCACCATCCAAGATACTTCGTACACGTCATACTGACGTATATATATGCAAATACCGTAAAAAATCCTAAACACCCACTTATTTTCGTATTTACTTCTGTTTCAGTATGCTCGGGATGTCTTGCAGCAGCATAGGTGTGGCTCTCTTCCTCCTCTCCATGCTCATCATCGCGGTGAGCGAAGTCGCAAGGTATCATGCGAAACACTTCATATTCATCATCATCAGCGCGATCTCGGCGACGTGGCCGATACCGCTTATGTTCTTCAGACTTCGAGATTGGAGAAACGCACTGTAAGTATAGATGTAATGTTTAGATGTTAATTCCAACCGGAATGTGTAACAGTGCGTTCATTGCGTGGTGAATATTTATGGTCCAGCATGATATGCAAAAATAAACCTCTTCTCATGCAAACTCTTTTTACTGGAAATTCACGTGATATTTTATAGACTCGGTACTCTTCAGTCTTTTAATGCTTATGTAAATATATTTTGATGCCTTGTGACGTCATTATATTGGACAGGATAATTACGTCACAGATTTATTCTCTTTATTTTATCGACGAAATAAGGACGAATAAGCAATGATAGATGGAAAAAATAAAAATATTTTATTATAAAATTAATGCTTTTCCCGTGTGAAAGTATTCGCTAATTACTCTTGTATGTCTTTTAGGATACCGGCATGGGGCGCGAGAATGGCCGCAAAATTAATAGGTATTCACTACACAGTCAGAGGGAAGGAGAACATAGTGAAAGATACCGGTGCAGTCGTACTGATCAATCATCAAAGTAATCTCGACCTTTGTGGTGAGTACATTACCTTTATTAGCTTAACTGTCACTTATAGCAAGACGCCGCAGACCTGTTTTAGTGCTAAAATTACTGAGATTTAGCGATCCATTCGTTTCGAGCTGCGTGTTCAGATATATAATGTTTGCTTTCGCAAATTATATCATGCAATATTTTTAAGTGAGAGTACAAAAATATATATATATTTCAATTTATTCATTACATCATTCAAAATTTAAAAACAATATTTAAATAACTACCAGAAATTTACTGAATGATAACATGACATTCCAGTCGTAAACATTAACTCCATCTGTTACTTTTATCTATAATCTATAAAAATATATTAAAAGAATTTATTCACTTTTATATAGATAAAAGTTAGCAAGCAATCGCGTATATATTTACATCATACTATGTTTTCATTCTTTTTTTTTCAAACACATCACCGATTTGTAAATAATGACTCATTGGTTCTTTAACGACTTTCGAGTCGACATTCCACATTTACGACTATATCTATCTTTACTGATTTTCTTTAATTAATTTAATCATACAGTGTTGGCCGAACTTTGGCCGATACTCGAAAGGTGCACTGTCATCTCGAAGAAGCAGGTTCTATACTTCGGTACATTTGGACTGGCCAGCTGGCTTTGGGGTACGATTTTCATTGATCGAGTGAAGAAGGAAGAGGCGCAAACTACGGTCAACTCGACAGCGGAAATCATCAAGGAAAGAAGGGTAAAATATATAATTTGCATTGTACATTAAAGTTTCTGTAATCGAAACAATAATTATAGATATTATATTCGTATTATTACAATGAAATAGAATAAAAAAATAAACTTCATTATTATATTAACAGTAGTTAAAGCCGATTATTTAGACTAATTACTGATAGATAAAATATAATAAAAATTTAATTTTTATTATTTTTGAAAATATTAATATAAATGAAATTATTTTCATAACCGAGATAACTTTTCATAATTATCGAGTTCAGTTAAATCGACTAAATAGTAATTTGATTTTAAATAATTTTATTAATATTTCATTTTGTAACAGGCAAGGATCCTCATGTATCCAGAAGGAAAGAGGCATACTGGTTCGAGCTTGTTGCCATTTAAGAAAGGCGGATTCCACGTGGCAATTGACTCGCAAATGCCTATTCAGCCGGTGGTCGTCTCGAGATATTACTTTATAAACGACAAATTGAAAAAGTTTGATTCGGGTAAGTAAAAAAAACATGCACACAATTAGCTGATCAAACACGTGCACACTTACTCCGTGAATGAAACTCTACATTTAATATCGTGACCATTCGGTGTATCATAAAAATGAAATTATTACACGAAATCGCCGACGGAGTTTAATGTTCTGGATGATAAATGGTTAAAGTTGAATTAATTCTAAAAGTCAAATTATTAATAGCATTTAGAAGATTTAGAAAATTCTCGATCATGAATGTACTTATATCGTATTTTTAATAATATTCAGTCAATTTTTAAGGTTTACTTTGAAATTTTATGCACTCACTACTCATAAATAAAATACGGCCGATAACTCTGTCTTAGTCTCAGACTAAAACGTCTATTCAAATGTAAAACAAAAGTGTAATTCTCAAAATTATTCTTACTCGACACGTACGATTAATTTACGTTTAAAACTCAAACTTTCTCGCTATTCAAAAATGGCCAGTTTAAAATTACAATAACTTTTGCTGCTTGAGAACAATGTCGCTTACACAGACAAAATCTCGTCCCTGAATGAACATTTTCACAACTTCATCAAAGTTTTCACCCTGAAATCACTTCGCGAAAACTCTCCTCTTCAAAAACTATTCAATACTGAAAATTCACGGCAGAACAAACAGCGGAGCGCCTCTTGCATACATAATATACACAAACAAGTATAAACGCGCGAATTCACGACACTTTTAACAAAGCCTTTTAATTATTCGATTACATGCGCATTTCTAGGTAAGAGTTACATCACGATACTGCCAGCAATCCCAACGAAAGGCATGACCAAGGCCGATCTGCCGCGGCTCATCGAGCAGACGTACGAAGTGATGAACAGTATGTATCAAGCGTCCACTCAGGAGGCCCTAGCCGATCACATGGAGAGCCTCAAGTTGGATTAATTGAACGGAAGCGGCGTTGAACAAAAAAAAGAATGCTTCCGGGACTATTATTGTATGTGTATATAAGTGACGATGTGCGGTCGTCGCTTGTGCAGAGTCGAATGGGCTTGAAAATTCGGTCCGCCTCCCTTTTTTTTAAGATGAGAATTTAAAGTGTAGCGTCGTTTATTTATTTTTTTTTTTTAAATCTTATGTTCACTCTATTTATCGTGAATTAGATCGTGATCATTCTAGCAGGATTTCTCGAATTTGGAAAGTTATCTCTTTTGGCGCAGTAAAATGTTACTGTGTAACAGTTGTCGCATTAAACACGATAAGTGTTTGGCTAATTAGATGGATATAAATATAAATATATTTGTAAAAACTTCTAAATGTGTAAATAATAACATTTTATTTTGATATGTATATATTTCATGATTATACTATCTGTACAGTGTTAAAGAGAATATGCGATTTCCAGACTTTTTATTAAGTATTGGAAATAAAAATTTAACTTCTAAAAGTCATTTTTACAACGTTTGTTTAATGTTCATTTCTTGACAATATTTACTAAATATTAAAATTTATATGTCTCTTAAATGTTGAAAACAATAAAATACTAAAATACATCATTTCCAAATTCAAGCAAATTTGCTGAAATGTATACGAGTATTTTTAAATTTCGTAATGTTATTTTTGACAGTAATGACGTAATTTATAATATTGCTTTAAGCATACAGTGTTGAAGAAAATACGCGCACTAGTTTAGATTATCTTTTCTTAAATGTGATATTATAGGGACAGGTACTGTCATTTCGTATATTTCCATTCTTTATTAAAATAATTTAAAGTTATTCTAGGCACTGGAAGTCGCGTATAAATGTTTAAAAACCCTCTTATATTATATTTAGAATATAGAAATAACATATAAGACTGTTCCTAATTTTTTAAAAGAGTCAATATTCAATGTTAAACTATCTACAGAATATCATGTCGTTGAACGCATTTTAAATATTCTTTGTTACATGTACCCATGTGATATATGTCAAGAAATTTATTCTTTGTAAATTTTCGTGAAAAAATGGATTTGCAAGTACATGAACAAAGTGCCATGCTCATAATAAAACCAATTGAAATTTATAACATATAATTAATTAAAAAATTAACTAATTGATGTTAAGATTATTAAAAAAGTAATCTTCCAATTAAATCTAAGATTTTGAACATTTAAAAATATTTATAAGAAAGTTTTTAAGAACTCAAACGATCAAAATTCAATGAAAAATTTAAACAATTGTACTACTATTAATTAAGTAGACCTATAGCTTAAAATGATGACATAAATAAAATCTAATTTTGTGAAAAATTATAATATAAAATACATATTTTTTATAAACGTATGACAATCTTCCAAGTGTCCTTTTTCACTTGTTCATTAGTTTATAATTAGACTTAATTTATACCGTAGGCTGTATTTATAAGAAAAAATAAAAAATAAGTATTGCCATTGTATGCACATGCTTTCATGAAATTTTTTACAATTTAAAATATATGGAATATGCATATTTGGCTGTTAGAGAGCATAATCATTGCATCGTCGTAATGTAAATAAGCGTATAATAAATATATATATGTTTTAGATTTAACGACAAACTATTTTAATATAAGACATGAAATATAATATTCAATTTGTTTATCGTTTTTTATGTTTATAAATGACAAAACTAATCAAAAATTAATATACGAATATTCAATAAAATAAAATAATTTTTCAATAAGAAATAGTTAATGATTTATTATGGTTTCATGAAGATACATGTTTTAGTTATTAGGACAAATCCTATATAAACTATAGATTATTTGATTCTCACCTTAATTACAATTTGAGATCTAAAACTCTTAATTTTCTTCTGTTCGATAACAGACATTGCATACATCCTCCTCGCAATCTCTATTATTGAAAGTGTCGTTGTAATCTTCCATTTCTTCGGAATAGACATTTGCCAAGGGTTTTTTAATCGGGTCTGCGAAACTCGAGCAAGGGCATGAAATCGAATTAAAACTTTCTGAAAGTTTATCGTTTTGTGCACAATCAAAAGCCTCATTTTTAAGACTCTTCAAGATTTTCTTGCAGCTTGTTCTTAAGCTTTTCTGTTTGCAACAATTACCTCTTTGACTTTTATATTTATAAGGTGACATAATTATTATCGGAGGTTCTTGCGTCAAAATAGCTTGTTTGATCTTCACAACATTTTTCGACTTGCATTCGAAATCGACATTTTTCAAAAATTCACAATTGTGCGGAGAGTTTGTTAAGTCGACCATGATCTTTTTATTTTTAAAATACTTTTTTTTATCTTTTTTTTTAGCAGTATTGTGTGTATCCTTTATCTTATATTTACATTGAATATTCTGATTTTGTGGTAAATAAGGACAATCTTTGGCGCATTTTCTTTTTTTTAATTTGGAAAATTTTATATTTTTCGCTTCATTTGATTTTGTCTTTCTTTTATAAGAACAACCATTGCAGGATGATACATTTTTATTTTTTATGACTTTATCTGATGTTATTTTTTTTTTATTTTTTGTACTATCTCTTTCAGTTTGCACTGAACATGTTTTAACAGTACATATAAGTTTAGGTATTTCTATCACTTCATCTGTGTATATCTTAGTCTGTACTGAACGACTTTTTCGTTTAATCTAAAATGATAATAGGTAATAAGAACACAGTAAATGACAGAATCAAATCATTATTTTGATTACATTACCTTATCATCCTGGAAGAGATTAGGATTTTCATCACTTTTGATTGTTTTGTCAATTATATTTTTATTCAATGTCACATTTGAATCAATATTTTCATTTGTTTTATTATCATTTCTACGAAAAAATCTTAACCTTTGAAATGGATTTGAATTGAATATATTATCATTAACTTTAAATCGCGTATTAGTAGAATCTAAATTCGTGTTCCGACTTTTATTTAATTTTAGAGTATCAACTTCCTCTTGTAATTCATCAACAATTTTTGAAATGGTATTTACTTGTTTAACAAGTTCATTAAGTTTCATACCTTCTTGAGAATTTTGCAAAATTGGCATATTTAAAAATTTAACTACTTTTATTCATTTTATGATTATTACTGTAAAATTTTGTGGTGAAGTTCTAAACTATAAGAGTATTCTATATAATGTTTGAATATTTAGTGTTTATATGCGAAGTTGTAGCCCGCGTTATTATATAAATTAAAATTAAAATACAAAAATAAAAATAAAAATAAATTTAAAAAAATTTGAATAACTACGTTAAATATATTTGGATATTGCTGGAAATAAATTCTAATTGGAAATAGAAAACAATATCAATTTTATATTAAATAACGTTTTATTTTGTTCATCGCAAGTCTAGGTACATTACTCATCAGTCGGAGTGGCCTAATAAACATAAAGACTGGCAAATGAACTCGTACAAAAAAGAAGTATCCATTTGCTCTAGCACGCTTACCAAACTCATAATACTATATTTATTTATTTACAATTTTTAAATATCGAGTCTTCTTGGTCCTTCACGTAGCGCTTTTCTCTTTAAATTGCTTCTACGTCGTTGATGAAAGGCATGCATATTTTTTCCTTTTGGCACAAAAAATTAGCATACTCCTATTGACGTTATCATTTTTATAAAGGACTTATGTATTTTAACGCTCTTCAATTTTTTTCTTTTTCGCAAATACAAAATTTGTGACAAAAAGCATTCTTTTGTATATATATATACACATAGAGAAAACAATCACACATGGAGTGTGGTCGATTCTCAGGAAAAATAAATTATCTACGCTTAATTACCTTGTATTGATTTAATCAAGATTTAATCAAGCCCTATATGACGTGGACTGTGAGTTAAAAACTACTATTATTTATATCAATTTTGTATAATTTAAAAATATTCATTTTCTTTTGTGAGTAAAAGAGGAAGTAATTTTTGTAGTAGTTTTGCTCATAATCGTGAATGCAAATATGTATTTTTCACAACATATTGATACAACTGCAAAGTTGTGTCTGTATATTTATAATTATACATCTTTTTGTGGTATTAAAAAAAAACAGTAAACAACATAAGCTTTTACGTGCCTCATTGACAAAAAATTGTTAAATAATGGCCAAAGTTTCTGTTTCTTACATTTCACGATGTTTACTTATTTATACAATTAATTCATATGCATAACAAACACTCTTTGGCCACATACAATAAAAGAAAACAACTTTACATAAACACAATACACAGAATTTTTATTTTCTTGCAAATAGTAACGTGACAGTTAATTAAATATTAATTTATAATACAAAAAAATTTCTTTATTTTTAGAATTTAATGTCTGTGTAGCACAAGATGTTTTTAAACATTTATGGTATTTATTTAACAATAATTATACTATGTAAAATGGACTATATAAATTGCGTACAAAAATGACAATAGAAGTAGAAAATATTTTTGACAAATTATTTACATCAAGAGGTAGTCATGTAAACGATCATTTCAAATTTTGACAAACACGATATTTGCAAACCGCGACGAACAAGTGTAGCAATAACAGAATCTTTATTTCGAAATTATTTTTTTTCACCAATGCCTCATTAACTTGGTCCTGTCACAAATGTCTTACCTATAATACTGGTAGCATTGCATTTAATATTGTGAAAATGATAACGAGGCTTCAACCTTAGTGAAACTATTAACATCACATAAAGTTGTTATTATCTTAAAAACACAACATACAAATTTTGAGTATTTTCTCCCGTCTATTATTTTTGATAATTTCATGCAGCATTCATGCACATAAGGAATGTGACACTGAATTGGTGAAATCGCCGGGAAATAGGTGAAAATTAGCGAAAAATATTAAAAAAAAGTAAATGTAGTTAAGGTAAATAAGTTATGATTTTCAATAGCCACACTGCTCGCCACATTAACTAATTTTCTATTCTTATCAAATGTTGATTTTTGTAATTTACTAATACTTGCATACCGGATCTGTAATCTAGCACTATATGAATAGCAAGACCTAACGAACAAGAAAGAAAATATTACAAAATTACTCAAATGATAATTCATCTTATTAATTTTTTTAATTATTATCAAAATTAATGTTTTAATTTAAGGACAACATTTTTGACGTGTAAATAGACAGAAGTAGTAATATTTATAATTGTTTTTATGCAATAAGTCATATGTAAAAATCATCACATGTTATTTATAACTGATGCACAGAATGTAGCACAAAGAGAAAATGAAAGTCGTTTTGTTATCAACTAATAAATATAGATTAATAATGAACAATTTGTATATTCAAAATGAATATTTTTTAATATACAATTGATAAATAAGAAATTAAAATTGTTTATATTTATTATTTTTATCGTTTTGTAACGAGCTTTCATTATTTATCGTTTTACAAAAATCTTAATAGAAGAAATATTTACAATGTTATAAATTTCGCGAGAGAGTTTATGCGTTATTAACATTATCAATGTTGATAACGATGCCATATTACATCTGCAATTTTGCGTTTTTAGCCCATAACAATCGACTTTCAAATTAGAACCTATTTCGCCTGCATTTCAATTTTGCACTTTATCAACGTTTATTCTTATTCGAAAAACGTTGCTGATAAAGTGACTAAATAGTCTACGTAGCCAAAGTAGCTGATCATGCATTGTGAATCATGAAACCATATTAAATTTAAATCTCAATGCGCGCGCAGTTTGAACTCCAGCGATTCGCTAAATTCAAATTCACCGTTCCTTCAGCGTCGCTTTATCTAGCTATACTTCGATAATGGCAAATACACTGTAAACGGAGTTATTGTTTCTCGAGTACACGCTTTCGTCGTCCTCCTTTGGTCGGAAAAAGCGTCGGCCATCCCGATGACAAGAGGTAGGTGTGTGACGGAAAGAATTATTTTGTAGAAAAAGAAGCGACCAACACACTCATGATAAAACGAGCGCGTTCATATACACATATCAACAATGTATCTACGTCTTTCCGGGTCATTAACACTGTACTCGTCATCGTCGTGTTTTGCGCTTTTCCGCGGACACAGCCTGATCGTCGTACCGTCACTATCTCCTGGACGCGGCAGCTACTCTTGGTTTCGTCTTATTTTGAAAAAGACTCTGTTAAGTTCTGATGAATGTTCAGTTTAGTCGTCCTGGTGCTGGCCTGTCAGGAATTCGTGGAGGGACGTTTGGTACGACACGCCTGTAACGATCATAAAGCACAGTGAGTTTCTGTCGTTCAATGATTTTTAGTTATTATAGCTGTGTAAAATATGTATAAGTCAATTTAGTTGTCTAGTTGATTTATACATCTTTTTTTTAAATGTTTGGCTGTTTTTTTAGAAATGTTTATATCTATGGAAGTAGATATCTCATTTGCTGTTTTGTAAAAAGAAGAAAGTAATATAATTGTTTAGTCGACATACAATCAGTAAAAGGAGAAACAAATACTGATTAGCTATAAGGAGCTATCAATCAAGTGTTTTACAATAGAATATAATTTTTGAAATTTAAAAACAGCCAATGCACCATCATTACTATAGGACTATACGAAAGCATAGCTTTATTATACAAATATAAGTGTTTCTTATTTAAGCAAGCATTGCAAAGATTTCACACATTGCAGGGTTGGATACACTTTTCAAACTACATAAAAAAATTGAATTACTGCAAAATGATTTATTTTTAAAAATTGTTTATGAAATATATTATAGCTTTAATTCTAAGGCATGTGTACTGTCGCAGTACTAAAGATTAATATCTCATTATTAGTAATTAAAAATATAAGTAAATAAAGATTTGAATTCATATAAAACAAACGTAAAATTCTAGTTCCATAAAACATCTGCAAACATAAAAATGAAAGCAGTAAGAACATAATAAATTAAATGAAAATTAATTTGTACTTATTAATAAAAAATTATTTGAAAACGTCTACAAAACAAAAACATCGATATGTTATATATGTATATATTACTCACTTTCCAACTCTGCAGAAGAGTAATTCAATGCAAAAGTATTAGAAGTATAAAAATTAACTTACAGTGAAAAGATTAAATAAAATAGAAGTGAAGAGACAAAAACATGCATGTTAGACATAAAGAAAACGAAACAAATCACAAATTCCGATGGTAAATTAACAATAAATAAGTATTGGAAACGCAATAACATTTTGTTAACTAGAAAATCGTTGTTGAATTGAGGTTTCCAGTTGAAAAGCAGTTTGAACGCAGAAACATAGAAAAAAATTTATATAAATGAAATCAATGAAGCGCAGATCGAAATGGTAATAGTTAACATAATTTATAGTACTGTAAATATATAAATTGAATTTGATTACGAATAAAAAATTTAATGTCGCAGAAATAATTTTTTGAAGGAAGTGGTCAGGAAATAAACGTTTCAGGTACGAATAAGAATTGGTGAACGCGAGCACACATTCCGCAACTTTTGTTTTATTAATCATTTTGTAAAACTGTTAAATCGCATCTCCGATATATTTTCAAAATTAAAATATTATAAAAATTAAGAAATACTAAGTGCGGAAATGCGTACCCGCTGGTTCGGCCTGTCTTACATTAATTTTGTCGTTAATCTTATTCATTCATATATTCTATGATAACATGTTACTTCCTATATACACATTTATAATGCAATAAACAGTGTTTGCATGTGTAGGTGTGTCATGTACCTTTCTCGCATGTACATTGTCATTATATGCTTACAACGTGAAAGTCGCTGCCTCGTTCATGAATTAATTCCTTTTAAATATTTTCAACTCGTATCGAAGTAACCCTGGACATTCTTCAGTAGTAACAAATGCTAGTTTTTAAACAAGTGGCACAGTAAAATTAATATACAAATAAATATCTGTACACGATTGAAAGAGTATTATTGTTCATTGGTAACTCTCTTATATGTACATGGTAAAATTATTTATAAAAAAAAATGAATATAAAAGTACGAGTATCAATTCATAATTTTATGAACATCGTAATCATAAAAATTATTGCAACAGTCATGTCACTTGACATACGAACAACTAGTTGAATTTAATTTCCTTGAAATTAACAATTATTGCTATGAAAGGAACACTTAACGAAAATTTAGTACACGCTATAAATATGAACGTGACTTGAATCTATAGAAGTAGCTTGATCTCAGTCTACGAAGTATAAAACAAATAGCTCAACATGTAACAGGTTAACTGGCACAAATTAAGTTTAATGACAAATGACAGAGTTACTTCGATGGTGTTGAGTTTATTAAAATCTGCTAGTAAGAGAACGGGCGTTCGTTTTACATTAGCAAAACTGAAATATTGGTGATCGCGTCAAAATTCTTCTCCCATACCGTATCATATTTTTTAATGTAATTCTTAAGATTTTTTAATAATTATTCTTGTCGAGCTTAGAATTATCGCAAACATTCAACTTGGTACGATTGATTACACTTAGTCAACGTGTGTTATACAATAAATGTAAGCATCATAACTAGGATTCTCTTACAATAAGGCTTTTTAGATGGAAGCATATAATATTAACTTTTTCCGAGCGTTGTTTTTAGATATACGTGACATTTTTTTTTAAATATTCCTTTTACATATTTATTTCCAAAATGTCAATTTTTGTCTGTTTAAATAGAATATCGCTTCTATCTCATTAACGCCCGTTTGCAGCCTTTTCATTTTTTGTATTCATTTAATAATCTCAAGTCGCTTATTTTTTTATATATCCTCTCTCAATAATTTTCATTCGATCTATTTACTTGTTACCGTTTTAAATTTGTTTCGTGGTAAGTGCTTTTACAGACTATAACATGGTGCAGTTTTTCATAAGTTTATACCTTTTCACACACCATTTATTTTTTTATTTATGTATGATATCCGAATACAAAAATGTTATCGTCAACAAATACATAGGACAACGAAAAACATACATTAACTAAACGACATTGTAAATTTTTTTAACGGACTACAAAAACAAATAAAAAGGACTCTTCAATAAAGTAAAAGATTATAAAAAATCATAAAAAAGTTAAATTGGAATGTTAATATAATGCAGTCGATAAACATTAATTGTAAATTTCATTTCACTGATCCGCTTTAAAAATCCACTACTACGCGAGACCATATTTGTTTGCATTATTTTTTGCGGCAATCATGGACTACAGTCTAAATTTGACATAACGACTACTCGTTTAATTAACTCTGGCATGTCATCACCGACATAATTTAACCCTATCTACGCTATATCACATCCTATCTGAGCACGTTTTTTATTTTTTGTTAATTTTTTTTCTTCATTAATCCTCATTTTTTGCATATAGCTACAGTTTTCTTTAAATATAGGGTAGTTTAAAAACGGAAAGAATAACGATGTAACAATAATCAATCGTTATCATTATCATTATTATTTTTATATATAATATGTATAGCATCGAAATGGGGTTTATTCGCTTTCCTCTTTTTTTCTTTTAATATAATCTTTGTATGGGGCTTGATAAAGGGCGGGAGAAATGGCAATAATTGTAATATATGCGACACTTTACAGCTATACACGTCTGAAACTCTCTTTACAACTTCACAAGATATATATGTGACCGTATGGTATAATGTATATCAAAGATGACATTCTTCGTCCGTTTTCTTGCGCGCATAAAAGCTTGTCAGTTCGTACATATATATATCATTGTAATACGTTGTCCTTTTTTTTTTAAAAAGTTCCTCACTTATTTTTTCTTTCCTATTGTATTATTTCTTGCCTCGCAGCGGACAAAAACATTTACAGAGCACGAGACGTCATATAGAGTATATGTATGACTTTCCAAACAGCATGACATTTCTTTGAATTTCCTGCTTTCTCTCTTTTTCTTTTTTTTTCTCTCTCTCTCTCTCTCTCTCTCATTCTTTTTTTATCCTGGATATCCATTCGTAAATGTACTTTTGATGCACGGACTGCAGCGAGTTTTCTTTGGAATGTTTATAGCGAGAATAATAAAATAATCAAATACGTAAATACTAATACTCGATGCAGCCCTAATTTCGTGCAGAGAAAAATTTTCTAAAAAAATTTGCTGCTTTGCCTAGTGTACTTCTGTAAAAGAAAAAGATGCTGTTTAAACATTCTGTTTGTTTTCTGAAAAATTAAAAAATTAAAAAAAAAATAAAATTTGTAAAAAGAGTTATGAGATTCCAGCATAGGTAGAGTAATTGATATATCTAAATTGCTCTACAAGCTAGCATACTGCTTTTATTGAAAGTATTTCTAATATTGTTAATTTGAAAAATAGGAACTTCAATATACAGGTACTCATAGACTAATAAATTTAGAAAATTATTTTGGCAGTGTAAAAAAAGTGATAGACATTCATAGATTTGTCAAAGTAACATGCCGATTTTAATTAATAAATAACTAATGCTGCATAAATTTTGTTAAATTGCAACGATAACAAAGACTTTTCTATAGCTATGATTGATATGTGAAGAAAATATGTGAGACATTATCATGCAAATTTTTCGTTAATTTTTTTCACGGTAATTTTGGTATAATTTATTTTTGAAATAAAATCAGTATACAATCTATTGCTGCGTTTTTAGTATAATTTTTACTGGCAAATCTTACTAGACTATTTTTCTCTGCAACATCTACTCGCTAAAGATGCGTCCAAAGTAGCTGTGAGTAACATATGGAATGTTTTATTTTACGCACATAGACTACGACAGAGAGATAGCAGGGACATATGTATATATTTATATGTAATATGTATATATTTATAGTTCGTTCATCATTTTGATATTGCACATATACGACACATCTATGTATATGTATATATATGCATGAAGAGGAAAAAGTTTCATTACAGTAATTTCACAAGGCAAGCATCTTCGGCATAGTGTTTACCCATTTCTTTTCTCTGCTAACCTGCGCAGGAATCGGCCCGCGACATTGTTTACTAATTATCTCTTTTCATCATTTTATTAGTATTATAATAAACTTGTGATATCAAGCGCGCGCACACGACTTATAGAATTAAGCGACAAAACCATCACACCTTCAATAAATTTTTTAAATTTCTGCTTTTCATTTATGTTTTCAGTTTTCTTTATACAGTTATATGTACGTAGATCAGGATACAGGCAATGTGATATACAGTAAGATTTAAGAACCCGCCACCTAAGCGCCATGTAATAATAATGGCTTTGGCCTCCTTCCGTCGGCTGAGATGTATGTTCGTTCACCGCAAAAACGCGATGATCTTTTTAAAATCGTTTTTTTTTGTCACTTTGACGAGCGAAACGGTTACAGAAATTTGTTTTTCTTGGGGCTGCTTATGTATTTAGGCCCTCGGAAAAGAAACTAATGTTCGTTTCGTTTCGTTTTATTTTTCTCTTCTAAATCCGCTGTAAATACGGACTCATTATAAAATAACTACTTCATTTTGAGATTTGTCTTTTTATAAAACTGATAAAATGAAGATAATAATCTTTGGCATGTAACTTATGTAATTATTAAAAGAATTTTATACATAAAATTTATGCTTAAAAATAAACATAAAATAAAGTTTACATTAAAATGATAAATATATAAATATCACAATTAAAAATTTTTCACTTTTAAACAATAAATTTACTTAAATCTCATAATGAGGTTGTTACTCTTCACTTAACTTCAGCTATGGATTATTTTCAAAAACTACAACAATTACCGTTATGAGTCACAAAATGTATAAATGTTCGTTTTTTTAATAACCTGATAATTGACTTTTGTTAAAGCATCGATAACAATAGCACTATGTTTCTCCTTCATCAAAAAAAGAAATTAAATTGAAATACGAAAATAAAATTACTTTATTAGTTGAAGAAGTAATTAGTCAAACGCAATATATTTATACACCAAAAATGCACAAAGAATTTAAAAGAGATGAATAAAAATGACAAACTTTAAAAACGAAATTTTAAAAATTTCGTGACTTGGTTCTACCTATGCAATGGCGAACATCATGCAGAAGAAAAGAGGCAGAATCCATAGTAATACAAAAATTACTTTAAAACGGATGATAGTCGAACGAGAAAACAAGCGATTTTGGAAAGCAACGGAAAAAGAAAATGAATTTTTAAGCAACTTTTGACGTTGCTCAACATCGCAACTTTCTCAGAACGAAATCGGCCCGTGCAGAAATTGTAGATTTATCACTCTTACAATATGCATGTTTTTCAAATTTACGTAGAGCCCAAATTAGTACGTCATTGGCTAAATCTGAACTACTTTTGGTTACCACACACAAAAGATTAGGAAAAAAGATTTGGCCCTTAGTAAATAATAAAGAAGTCAATTAACTACCGACCGCATAGAATTAAATACTATAGCATTGTCGTAAAAATATTTCTCTGTGATGTAAATAAATAATTCTTCATACGTTTAATGTCCTTTTCTTGGTGTTTAAAAAAACTACAAGATTTTAACAATATCTAAAATCAATCTAGTATATAAACTTTTATAATAAAATTTTACTAGATCGGTAATAAGTGACTCCTTTACATGTTTTCAACAAGGTTACAAGCATTTGTGTATTCCATTCAATAATATTTTTTTCAATTTTTATCCAGTAACTGGATAAACTTTGCGTCGAATGATATTGTGTCTCTGACGTTCTTTAGTTTTACACCAAAGTCGGCGTATTGTATGTTTATAATGTATGAAGAAAAGTAGAGGGGTAGAGAAAAACAAGTAAATTAGTAAAGAATTAAGAGCTTTACAACTTCATCTTGAAAGCGTCCATTAGCTCGTTCACGGCGACATTAGCGGCGGCCTGTGTTGCTGCCTGTGTCATTCTTTGCTGAACCCCCTGAAGACCACCGCCCCCGCGACTAAACACACGTACACGTATTTTGAGACTATTAATTCAGATTTCATATTCTGATATTCTTTCGTCGTGTTTTTTTGTATATTGTTAATATGTAATGGTTTTTGTATTCACGCAATTTGTAGTTAAGAAACTCTTGTCTGTAAATATTTGTCGAGGGAAAGCACAGTATTGATTTCTTGAATGGCAATGAACAAGGTTAACTTTGTTAATTAAAGAGATTATTTAATCCAGCAATTCATGGAAGGTAGTTCAAATAGTTTGATAATTTGAATTTTATGAAAATGATGTAGTTTTCCGTAAAAGATAAAAGAAAAATATTTTTAGTGAATAAAAGGAAAAAATGTAATAAAATAATTCAAACTTGAAAGATTTTCAAAAAAATAAATAGTAACACATGTTTGTAACTTAGATGAAATAATTTAAGTAATATGAAGTAAAATATTTCATTTCTTCAAGATTTCAGTCCTGTGTTCTCTTATAAGATTATTGTACAAATAAGGGTAGACGAAATGAAAAATTATTTATAAATTATTTAAATATGTGCTAATGTTTGAAATGTTTTTGCTTTCAATTGTACAATACTGTTAAAATAGAACTAAATACATTTTTCATCAGTCTACCCCTGTAATTTATAAATGCTTGATATAGATATATTTCGTTATCTTAAAATAAAGATTATAGCACTTGACTATATTCACCATTGTCAAAAATAAATACTTTGTATTCGCGCAATATATAGGGTTTAACTGGATTATAAATAAGCATAAACCAATCTGATGGCAGTTTGCAAGTTATAAATATAGTCAGAAATTTGTATTTTCGTAACTCCATCGGATTACGTCCATTCGCGTTCTCTAATAAAAATATGCAGGCACCGACACGTCTTTCCTTTATGGATTATTAAATCGACCGATCGATCAGTTAATTCGGATGTCATGAATCAATATGATTGCAAGTGAAAAATAAGGACACACAAAAGGAAAGGAAAGGTGCTTTAACATTAAGATGGCCTACAATTGCTTTGAATTAAACAAAGTTTTCGATGTTGACTTGTACTATTCAAAATGCTATATTATGCACAATTTACACGAGTTCGCCTTAACCGAGAATAAGAAAATATTCGCTCGTCAATACCACAACCATTTTTAAAATCCCGCACTTTTGTATTAAAATCGAGATAAATTCAAAAATATTCCATACTAAACTCAATAAAATGTCATGCTGTTAGAAAGCGTAATATCTGTATTGTGATACAAGTTCAAAACAATCTACTGTTTCATATTTTCATTTATGTACATGGTGTCATATACAATTCGAAGTACATATTTATGATCGTATTAATGACAATATCTCCCTTAATGTACAGTTCGAGAAAACAATTTTTTTATTCTTTTTAACAGATAAATATATTGCACCAGTCGAATGGACTCGGGAAATTATGAATTTTATGTAATAATATCTGCTTTCCCTATTCCTAGTAGAGAACGATACCACCGGAATTATGTGGACAGGGGTGTGCGATTCTCTGAATGATACAGACAATAAAAATATAAAATTTTTTAAACTACAAACTATGCACAGAAAACAATACTAAGTAACTTTTGCCAAGACAAATTTATATACTTTTGTTTCCTTAGAAATTTGTACCCGACAAAATTTAAGTCAACATTGTAACTGACAAATTTTAACCTGAGATTTATAAACAATATTTTTTGGTCATTCTTAAAAAATACAATATTTGGACCTCTTGAATGAGTAAATGCTTAATTGATATATTTTCTATGTAGTATTAATAAGTAGCATATAGAGCTATGAAAGAGAAAGTGTAAAATAATGTTAATTTTGTTTGAATGCACTTGCAGGTTATTCGATATGTGTCAATCGTTACAGAGTTGCACACCCCGATTTAACAATGACGCCGTGATATTTTGTTATACTGTATGCGGACAAAGAACACCACTTCACGTGGGGGTACGTTTTTACGTGTTAGTTTGTTTTTTATCAGCTAGATGCAACGGATATATATGGATTAGTAGCAATTAGGTGTGTTAGTGCGTAGACTTATTGTCGGCGCCTGCAATAAAAAGTAAAATTAGCACCAAAGCCTTAGATATTTAAGGAACTCAAAGACCAATTATACATCTACAATCACAAACATGTTTTATACTTTGAAAACATTGAAGTGAACAAGAATATTTAATATTTAATAATTTGTGCTATATTTTTTTTAATTACTATAAATATAGAAATAATTGCACAATATTAAGAATTTGGTTGTTTACCATTATATTCTTAAAATTATAAAGCTTCATTTCATACATAAAATTTAAATTATACCTTCTTTCAAAGATTGATGTATTTCTTATTTCAATGTGAATGATCGCTATTATATAAATAAATGAAAAGAAAAACGTTTTGTTCAATATATAGAGAATCATCTTAAACCTCATGAATTATTCAAACTTTCTAATGTAATAGAAAAACAGGATTTACAACATTTAGTGTCAATAATTAAAAAAAAATAAGATTAGATTGAGAATTGTTCTCATTCCTTATACTCTGAGCTCCTTAAATTCGTTCAACTTTTCCAAACGAGGGGGAAAATCCGTAGTCCCAATACATAATTTTAAGAAGATAATGGAATTCAGTGAATATTGAGAATAAATAAACTAATTGATTGCATTTGTTCACTCGAAAAGTGACAGAAGAGAAAGTAATAAAAATAGTTATGAGATAATGAATGGTAATTCGATACTTACGAGGGTATTAGTGGAGGAGGGAGTCCTCCGCCAGAATTAGCTCGACCCGGTGGGGGACCTCCTGGTCCGGGTCTGTTGGGGATGGCTGGGGCCGGCCTGCCGCCTAGCGGCACTGGTGGTGGAGCTCGCGAGCTCGCGGATGGCGGTGCAGGGTTAGACCTCGGTCTACTGCCAGGACCGCCAGGTGAGGGTGGTGATAACCTAATCAATATACACATCAATGATTAAGGAATAAGGTTGTAATTCATTATTAAAATCCCCAAGATCATGCCAAAAACTGAATTTAAGCCTGAAATATTTTAATTTTAAGAATTCACATGTATAATAAATTTCTATTTTATCAAAAAGACTTTTGCAGAACTATAGTTTTTTTAATATAAATGTAAATTAAATTTGATAATAGAAATAGTTTTTTCTTATTTGATTCTTTACTTGAGGATTTTTAAATGAAATTATTTGTTAGTAATTTTAGAATTCTTATGAGTGCAAGATGAAAGACAGTGGAAAATCTAAAGTGCATTTAGTGTATTAATTATAATATAAAGTTGTAACAAGTGCTTCAGTAATCAATAATTTAGTGATATTAAAGGAAATCAAAACGAAACATTTAGTAGCTTTATCAAAACATATTTTTCATTTAATTAATTGTAAACATCATTAAATTAAAATAAATCGTGTCAATTTTAAATTATGAAAAATATAAAAAAGATGTGTTTTCTAAAATAAATTTTGTAATAAATTTTATATTGCAATTGCCATGCGCTAAATAAATTGCTAATCCGTGTAAAATGAGGCGTGTATGTTGAAAAATAAAAAGAAATCTTACCCAAGACTGTACCATTGATGCAGAGTAAAGCAGAGATTAAGAATATATGCAAATAGTTAATTAGTAAAAAGAAAAAATACATTCAGGAATTGAGAAAAAAAATGTTTACCTTGGGTTCTCGCCCGATGCCAACCAGTCGTTCTTTACTGGAGGTGGTACAGGCGTAGAAACTGTAGCCATGGAGACGTCCCCAATAATTCGGAGAGCCTCTTTACAGGCATGGTACATGCGAAGCATCTCTTCTCGCTTTTGAGCTTCTTCGGGCGACTCTTCCATCATCGATGACTAAATAAAATAAAAAAATAAACCAAAATGAAATAAGAGAGAATTTTCATAAACAAAGTAAAGACTTTATTGTTTTTTATGACATTACCTGATCTCCACTAGCGTACAAATGAGCCAAAAGTTCACCATTAATGAAATCTTTGGCATTGTTGATAATTAAGTGCATGATTGTTTTCGGGACAAGATCACGGGTCGTCTTCGTTACGATCTTCATGTAAGAATCAACCAAATTTCTAATCGTCTCCACCTGTCGTTCCAACTGTGGGTCCATCGACGATTGCGGTTCATTTCCACCCTGGTTGGAAAAATATAGTTATTAAAGCTGTTTTTCATATTAATATTAGAAATATCAGTAACTAATCACAGAGTTACTTAAACACTAAGACGAACTCTACTAAATCTACTTCAATGTTGAAAATCTTAATTAAGAACTACCTTTAGAAAAAATGTCTAAAAAAACTACATCTTCCTTATTATATTATATTATTCTAGCTATTGAGTCAAATGAAAATTTAAGTTGTATTATCTGATTTTCAACAATGATTTATAGTATAAAAATGTTTTCAAAAAGAACATGCATATTTTTTATCATCTCTGAAATAAAAACTTTTTATAAAATATTCTTCAAACAATAAGAGTTTGCTTATAAAATGTTTATTGTGACAATGTATTGAAATTTTTAATATATTTGCAACAAAAATTATGCAAATTCCGTATTCTGAAAAAGATAATAATTACTTTTAGTTTAATAGTTTCATTCATAACTCATACACGCTTTCTAATAAAATTGTACAAATCTATAAGAATCAATTTGTTCATAAAATGTGAAGCAAGCTAGAAATAAAATTAATACAAATTCTATAGTAGCAGGAAACCACAATAATTACAAAACAGCAGTACAATATCAAGTTGTTTTGTATTATGTTGTACGTGCACTGTATTTATACAAAGTGCTTTGTGTAATGAAAGACTGAGGTGTTATTCTGTGAAGTTTACAAAATACGTTCCGAAATGTTTTCAAGACTCCGAGCGGTACGAACCTCATATCCTTCCTGTAGTCGACACGAATTCGGGAAAAGTCAAATTTGGAATTAAAATGTCATTAAACGATTGTCAAGTTTTGTGTTAAAAGTTATTGTTAAATGAAGTCGCTATTTCAAAAAGCGTTATATATTATTAGCAGGTACAAATGAAATCTAATTTCAAATTAGGTTTCTAAATATACATCTGTTAGCATAAAACATCACTCGGTTATAAATTTTTTTAAAGTAAAAATATATAAATTTAATTACTTTTAAACTCGCCAGTGGATCCTAAAATAAATAAATACATGAATGCCTTTGATAAAATCAATATCGTAATAAACTTTAGGATTCTTTCCGTCTAGTTTCTTTTAAAAAAATTAGATTAATTACGACAAATTGAGAGCATTATTTAAATAAAATTAAATATTAAAAAAAGGATTTTTTACCGTTTTAGTTTTAATTGAATGCTCACTAACATATACGAATATATGATGACTTTAACTCCCTCGTTATCGTGATGAGATCGAATGAAGTATGACATTATTCTCTCAGAATTTAGTTGAATTTATAATGAGTGTACTGAAATATACTTACTTCACCGTCGCCGTTTGCAGCTTCTGTTTGCTTCTCGGGGTAAACACCGGCACGAAGGAAGGACGCCTTCCACGAGTCGACATCGTCCTGAGTTTCACAACTAAGCTCAAGCTGCTTGTAATCCTTGTAAACATTGCGACCCTCAGGATTGAACAAAGCGAATAAGTGGCGGCGAGACATGAATCCCTGCTCGAGATCACGCAATTTCAATCCATCCAGAGGCAGCATGTATTTCTTCTCTCGTTCCTAATTTTAGAACATAGAATCGAGAGTTTAATTATTTTTCACAAAAAGCTTATAAAATAAAGTGAATAAAATGTTGTGAATGTAGGTAGTGCACTACTGAAAAATTAAAGATTTTTAAGAAATTATAATTCTAAATAATAGTTGGACGGATCTGTGTGTATTAAAATTTATAAGTGAAAAACAAAACAAAAATGAAAACGAGTAGAAAAACGAAGATTACCTCCTCATCCTTGAACCATGAGATGCTCTCAGATGTGAGTACGAACCAGTAGTCCCTGGAACCGCCCTTCATGATACCAAGATTGTGTATGCACATGTAGCCCTTGCGAATGACCTGGTTACCAAGGGTGTGACGGCCGGACTTAACCGCGTTCTCTGATGACTGCTGGGCGCTGGAACAGAAAGAACGTTATACTGTGAAATCGCAGCTCGGCTAGAAGAAAAGAAACGATCGTCAAAAGCATAGCGATGAGTATAGAGAGATTGCGCGCACTGTCATTGTCAAAGAATTCCAGTACTTGTTATACAATATAAATATGAGCTGCGGACTAGCAAGAAAACGAAAAAAAAGAAAACGATAGAGAAAAAGAGAGAGCGAAAAAAGATCGGACGTCGGAGTCCGAAAATGAACGCGAAAAATCTACCGTAAAAAGTAAGTGTAGTAAAGGCTTTGAAAACTTTCGTGTCACACTCTCCGAATCTCTTCAGCTATTTTTTTTTTTTTTTTAATCTATGATTATATTTCTATTCTTTTTTTTCAAACAACTTATTTTCTTTTGTTTGCTTTTTTACAACACAACAACAATAAACTAAATACGACAACAAGTTTTATTTTATAAATATTTGTTTAATCAAAATGTTTACTTTAAGACTTTTATTAATCCATTTATTATAGTTAGCAAAAGGATATATTTAATTTCATTTTATTTTTTTTAAGTTTAACATTATGGTTAAGTGTTGATTGTTATCAAAATAATTAAGTTTGGACTAAAAAGCAGTTTTGTGTCGAGAGTGTATCTAAAATAATGCTACTCTATGCAATTTATGCAGCCATGCCTTAATTGTTAATATAGAAATTGTCAAAAGCTGCAATATTTTTTAACAATATAATCTGACAACACTTTATTTCAAATTCATAACGTGAAATTATTCATAATTAATAATTAAATTTTTTTTATAAATTTTTAATTACGTCTCTCAAATCTCAAAATTAAGACTCTCAAAACCTTATAAATATTATCATACACTTTTTATTATATAACATACTTGAATATGTGAAAATTTATGAAAGAATATTGTGTATTAATATCAAACAGAAAAATAAGAAATCCTATTATGTACTTTAAGATCTGTGTAAGAAATGTACCTATAACATTATACTTTGTGAAAAAGTGTAAAAACGATTGTATATTGGATCTTTTGTAAAAACTTTTCTCATTGATGGAATGTAAAAATAAAAAACTAAATAAACAAACGACCCGTTTGCAGCTTTTGGCATAAGTGAGGGATTTGATTAACTGAAATAAAAATATTTACACTCAAACAAATAACATACTTTAAGCTGCATTCATACAAGAAAAAAAAAACATATAAGTGGTGCACAATTAACACACAAAATTTACATGTTAAAACCAAAACAAAATCTCTTCTAACTCTAACTTAAACGAAATGCAAAATAATTAAATTTACTACAAATCAAATTAGTAAAAATAAAATAAAAAATTGTAAAAATTAAAGGGTAATTCAAAATTCGTTTTAAAATTAAAAAATCAAAAAACCAAATATTTGTTATTTGCATTTATCTTTTCTCAATCTCACAATAGATTCAACTTTTCGTATTTCGTACAAAAAAAGTGTTAAAAATGTATGGTAAAGAACAAAACATAATTGGAAAAGTATAGAAAAATCCGTGTAAAAATAATTAAAATAAATGTAAAGTATTGTATGATGGGTGGATGTATGCAAGAAACAAGAAAAGGGGATAAAAATAAGAAATCGCAATGAAAATTTTCCGACTTTAATGCATGTTTAATCGGCTCTCTTACCTTGCATTATGGCTACTGGCTGCCGCGCTGCCGGTGTAATTAAATCATTGTTTTTATTTGTGAAGTACAACATGGGCAATGAAAATAGAAAGATTGACATGATAAAGTGAACAATGGTTAGTGAAGACACGATGAAATGTTACAAGATTTCAATTAAGCATGAAAAATATAAAGATCAAAAGTTCTCAGAAAAAGAAGAATTTTTATGTACATTATTTAATTCGAATAACATTTTTCTAAATGAATTTCGTTTAAATTGTTTTCGAATTAAATATGTGTACAGATTTTCTCTTTCTGAACTTCTAGCACAAATTTAATAATTATATGTTCATTAAAAATTCATTAAAAATGAAATCCATCCTATTCATTGTAAACTTACAAGTATAAGAATAAGTCGATTGGAAGTTATCGACTTCTAAAATTTTGTTACATTATATGTGTCATATATTTCAAATTACTATCAGTTTTGCATAATGAAAATTTTTCGGAACCAAATGCAATATAGAGAGTAATTAAATTTTGTCTATATTTTATTCAGTCGGTAACTAAAAACTGACTTTTTCGATATATTATATACATCTACACAATTTATACATCATATAAATTTATCAAATTATTTGATAGAGTGTAGCACAAGAAGAAATCTACTTGACGAATGAACATAGATTTCATAAAAGAAATAAAATGATGAGTTTATTACTAGTAAAAGGCAAGTTAATACTAGACAGATGTGCACTCTAAATATGCCGTTACCAAAAAAAGAATCAAGAATAAAGGTGAGGTCAAAGATGATCAAGCAAAGTGGCCTTAGCACGGCATGCATCGTTTAGTCAAAGAAAAATTAAAAAAATGTGCGAGGATTTTTGTGTAGTGTTGCACAAATTGAAATCTCTCGGTAGAACAGTCGCCACTAAGCTGAATATGCAAGTCTAATGTGTGCAAATTATTAATAAAAGAATTTAAAATTTATTGTGATTATGCCCTCTCGAGGCATACTATCCCTATACGTTCATGCTACAAAAAATTATTTTTGAGGAGAAAAATGAGCTTTTTTTTCTTTTTTTTTTTTTCAATAAAATTAAATTTTGCATGAATTTTCTAAAGTCCTACAGACCTATGACTAATTACTTTACTTTATTAATTCTTTTAATTTCGCAAAAAAAGTCTAACTGAATTTGAATATTTGTAATTATGCAAATAAAAATAACTATTTCATTTTTCTATCTTTACATGTGCAAAATAAATCAAGTGTACTGGTGTGGTTTTTCAAATGTAATTAATAAAGGCAGCTTGTTGTATGTGCATGGCTATTTGTTTGAAACTTTATATAAATACGATATTCTTATATATTCTTAATTAAAGTATTCTCAACAAAGAGCAAAACATTGACTTACTTTGCAAAACCAATAAAGTCCTCGTGATTGGTATTCATATACGCGAGCTCGCAGTCTACTAAAAGAACGAGTTGTTCTTTGCACAATTGCTCACGGTTTCTGACATAAGTAGTAATAATACGTTCCGTTTCTTCTCTTAATCTAGGATATCGGGACATCTGCAATAAATTCACATATATGTATTAAATTATCGAATACTACAAATATCTGCCGATGTGGAAATATTAAGTTAAGGGGTTCTGACTTACCCGATCTGTGCAAATGCGCACAACATTGCTTAGTTCTTGTACGACTAGGTCCACACATTTAAGACTTGGCTCCTTGAGCCTATTAATTTGTTTCTTGACTATAGCCTCAAAAGCCATATCGGGAGTGAAGAGACCGACTCGAATACCTAAGATTTAGAAAACACATTAGAAATATTACTTCTTGAATATACAATCGTCGGCTTATATTTTACAAATAATACGTACCATGAATATTTCTGATAGCAAAAGCAATTTCTCTACGCAATTCTTTTTCGTCGAACTCCATTTTGACGATTTCGAATGGAAATCGTTCGTGGAACAATCGATTGATCTTGGCACCACCGCTAAGCTCCATAGTATTAATTTGAGCTGAACCTGAACCTTCAATAGTCCTCTCGAAATCAGATTGTAGCTGTTGTATCATCCTTAAAAACGACTTACTTTTAATAGGGTGTAGAGAGAACCGTCGAAAAAGTGTTAATGATATGGGTAGAGAGCCATGATATTATTTAAAACAATCTACTTGTTATTTTAATTCATAAAAATTTTACAAACATTTTATTAAATAATTTTCAATAACAATTCTCCTTATTGTGGATGGTCAACTTGAATGAGAAAAATCGAATTATCAAAATATTTTCCAAGTTGTTAGGTTTACAAACATGAAAAAGATAAAAATTTGTTAATTTATTACAAAAATCATGGCTATTCAAAGAAGCAAGATTTTTCACTGAAAGTCCCAGCTTTAGTAAAAATAACCCAAAAATAAAGCATAATATTGCATTTATCTATAAACTTTCATATGAATAATTAAATATCTATTACATCTATTGCAGAAAGTATAAGTGTACCATTAACTAATTTATACTTATCTAATACCAACATGCATAGTTGTCTTAACTAGAAACCATAAATTAAAGTGATTAATAATTAATATTTCCCATGCAAAATGAGCACACAACTGGTTAGAGGGCACCCAAAATAAGGAAAATAAGGGGAATACCTACAGAAACATTTGAATTGATCTGAAAAACAAAACAAAAAAATTGGCTAAAATTTCAGGACCCTCCACCCATAAAAAAGTAATCTAAAAAAAGAAAATGAAACGAACTCTTAGTGCTACAATAGACCATTCAATTAATGTTAAATGATCTATTTTCCGTCCTTGTCCTCTATATAAAAGATGGCATTACAAAAATTAAGAAAAAGAGATAAACATATGTATTATTATATATAACATACTGTGTCATGTGAACAAAATATAGGACAACATTTATCATAGCAACATCCAAGCCCGTCTATAATAATAACTACTTTCTAATATCTATTAAGGAAGTGACTTACTGCAACATTGCTTTTGTTTTAATGGCTGGATCATCCGGCCTGAAATGTTTGTATTGCTCGACATCTTTTTCAAGAGTGAGCTGTTGCTTCTGCAGTCTGTCGCGAAGCGCAGGTAACGTGTCCCGAATGTGATTTGTCAGCTGTTGATTGAGAACGCGTTGAAGGTATGGCGTACCTAATCTATCTGCCAGATGTCGATATGAGGGATGACTGAAAAACAGAAATAATATTGAATCAATTGTAATTAAACGTATAGAGATATTTTCTAACTTTTAAAAAGTCTCTTGTATACCTTAAGAAGAATTTGCGTTCGGCTGCCAAAGCTGCTTTGATATCCTTTCGGCCTTCGATATCTTTCTGACTTCTGTTAACTACACCTATGTAACCTCTTCGCAGGGGTAATAATTTATTTTCCAAAATGTCCCTTGCATCAGTGCCATCATCCATAAGATCCAGCTTTGTGATGACACCAATGGTACGCACACCTATAAAATATCCGATGATAATGTATTATTAACTTTATAAAATATTCTTAAAATTAGATAAAATTACTGTGCATAAGGTGTAGCTACATTACATTCATACTATTAGAAGTTTGTGAATAAATGCGAAATGTATCATGGAAAAGAAAATCATATTAAATGACAAAACAAGCTAAAGGCGGCCCATGGAAATCTGACGTATCATAAATTATATCGAATTCTTTTCATCGTTTTGAAAATATAAATTTTATATTCTAATAATTACCTTGGGGATCAACCTCCTTGGCAAGCTTGAGAGCATCGCTATTGGCTAAATCAGTATTTGCAGGTGTGACAGCCAATATAAGGCAGTTCTCACGTTTGATAAACTGAAATATCATTCCTTTGATCTGGTTTTCAATATCTGCCGGCTGATCGCCAATAGGCACCTTCGTCAAACCGGGCAAATCAATGAGGGTCAAATTGAGTACTGTAAAAGAAAAAGTGAAGTATTAGCATCACATTTAATAAATTAATAGCTTATTAAAAATTTTTATGACGGTAAACGTTTAAAAGGTTGCCGTTACAAATTATTGATAGAACGATGCTTTGAGCATAATAAAAAACTAAACGTTTGTTATACGATTTACCGATACGCATTAGTCACATTCTCTTAGACCTTGCTAAGAAGGAAATACCATTTTAGAACTTCCTGATCGCTGAAAATGCTTGTAAGGATCTAATCAGTATTCTAACTGTAAGTCAACAGTAACAAATTCAAAGACGATTTCTGTAGCAGTACTGTCAAGAACCAGTTTTAACTTCAAACGCGTTTCTCGAAGTTCAATTTGATAGCATGCAAACCAGTAGAACATAAAAAGCTGCCGGTGTTTTTGCCATCAATAAATCACGTGAAACTTGTCACGCTACTCATTACTTTAAACATTTAATCTTGATCTTTTTCACAAATATTTGTTATTATCTTTACAAATAAAAGCCGATGCAACGTCTTTTCAACGTTTACCCGCTTATGAAATAATATTTCGTAAATATAACGTCTTATTCTTCTCTTTTACTTATGGCAATCCCGGTACGAACGTTTAACAACAAGGACAATTAAGAAAACCCGCGGCACGAATAGCCGCAAGCGTTTTCCCGAAAACAGAGAACAAAGTTTTTCCTTTTTTTTTGCCGCGCAAACGTATAGACAATGGAGAACAAAAGAGTACTAACCGTTGGGCGAGTAGACTCTCAAATTGATGGGTACGTTGGAGATGCCTTTGTTGCTGCCAGTTATGCGATCCGTTTCCCCCTCGATCTCCTTCCGCACCTCTTCGAAGTCCACGAACTTCTTTCCCTTGCAGTGGAGAAACTCAGCGAACTCTGTAACAGGGAAACAACACAAAAAAACCATGAAAAATAATAACAACCATCTAACAATTCAAAAGAATCCCATTCATACGCACACACAAACAAAAAAACAAAAAAAAAACATAACGAGACCATTGCGACACCACGTGACGGGAAGCTCGACCCGAGCGAAAGTCGGATGTGCGCGTTCGTCGCGATTACTTAGCTTCCGCGTTCAACAATCTGTTTTTTTTCTCTCTCTCTCTCTCCATCGCGCATTTGTTGCATATATACCCATATATACATATATGTACAACACGCACGTGTGTCTACGTATATGAATTTACGCGACAGCGGCGGCGGCGGTAGCAACATCGTCGTCGTGGCCGATGGCAATGAACTCGATTTCCTACTTATCGTTTATACGCGTATGCGTATATAGAGACATGAGCGCAGCAGCAGCAGCAGCAACAACGCGCACGCAGGAAGCTCGATAACGCGAAACGGACGTCCAGCAGATGAAACGCGTGGATATGCCTGCGTTTTGGCTTTATCGCGAGCAAGAGAGAGAGAGAGACGAAGCTCACGTGTGTGTGTGTGTGTGTATATATATACATACACGGCGAGGGAATGCGCTTTCGGGAGAAACTGGGGCGAGTCGACCGGTTTGTGTCGCCAGAGGATTTGTGCTGAGCGCTTTTTCGTCGTTGACGCGGGTAGTGTGCCTGGTGTACAGCGCATTTTTAGGGCGGGTACTTGTCGTTTTTCGTATTAAAGTAAAGGCTTCGAAGAGTAGTGAATTGTATGGATGTACTGTTTTTAAATGGAATAGGATATCATTGTTTAACGTTAGAATAATGATGTATTCGTTTTATGCATTAGTTTATGCGGATGATCATTGTGTGAATGGTATACGATGAGACTGTAGCGTGTCAAATTTAACAACGATAATGCGTAGTTTACTTTATCTATATACCCATTCAACAGAATTAATCGAATGTTGATAATTATTATTTTTTTCAGACATTAGTCATAATTCATTATTCACGCTGATATTGCGTTAGTTTTATCAATTTTCTTTTTTCTACAAGAAGTACCAATTTATTGCTACAATAATATGCATTATTAGCAATATATTGCCTGTTATTAAATACACAAATACAGCTGCTCGTAAAAGTTCGATTTTCTCGATATCATTTATATATATATACCAGATTAAAAACTTTATTGGAAAAGCGCAATTTTCGTTATTATTGGAGATCAGTATATATATGGCTAGCGTTTATTCGGAAAATGAGGGGCAAAACGAACGGTAAAAAGTAAATATAAAAAGCACCGAACGGATTAATGAAATCTTTTTACGAGGTGAAACGATTCACCTTGGCAGGAGACCGTAACGCCAAAACGTGTTTGCTCATCTTTCTCTCTCTCTCTCTCTCTCTTCCTGTCTCTCAGCCTGTCTCTCGATGATACGAAGTAGGACGCGAGGCAGCTCTTCATTTTTATTACAGAGAAAATCTATTCTCTCGACCCATCGAGCTCATCCAAATAATTACCCGTTATACATACTATATATAACCACGCGAAATAAACCAATTTTCAATCGAGAAACCAACGAGTGTCACACAACGACGACGACGACAGCGAATCATCTGTGTGGTTAACGTGGGCGAGCAAACGCGAGCGTCACGCCCCGATTTCCCCTAACGACGTGATGACTCTCGTCGGAAGAAAGAGATAGAGAGAAAAACGGTGTGCGCACAACTATCACGTGCGCGAGCGCGCGTTACTCGCTCACTCTTCTTTTTTCGCAAAAGAAAGTTTTCACGGTGCCGTGAACTTTCCATCCTGCATGCTCGCTCGCTTCCTTTTTTCGACCGCGCTCGACGTAGTAGTCGTCGTCGTCGCTGCTTTTCTTCTCTTTCGCCGCGGGGCCGAAGTGGAGTAGGTAGGTGTATACGCGGACGAATCGATAAGGGGCGCCTGCCTGCATGTATAAATATGCGACGCGACTCGTAATGTGTGTGTATAGATATATATGTACGTGTGGAAAAGTTCAGCGGACAGGCGGGTGTATAGAGAAATGTGTAGACGAGTAAGGTTAGGTGGTGAGAGTTTAATCGCGTAAATATTGTTACTGCGAGCGTGAATGTAATTTCCTAATGTCCGAGGATTATAGTAGGATGTTAGGTTATTTCATTGGAAGGGCATTTTTTGCTTTATTGCGGGGAGCAGTAATAACATGAAATCGCATGTTTTCAAAAGTGATGAGTGTATAGTATTTTATTAATTATATGTAATATTTAATTTTTATTTATTTTTTTTTGTTATATTTAAAGAAAGGTCGTGACAAAATTATGATAGGTTGCGACAAAGTTTAAAAGAAAAAAATTTTAAATATCGAATTCGTATACATCAAAGGTAAGACTTCACATTGTAAAGTCGTGTTAATCTAATAATAATGAAGATAAACCTATGAGTCACAATCGATAAGGCTTTTTTAATTTTATATATATATATATATATATATATATATATATTTTCAATAAGAAGATACTTAATACTTCTTTAACATTTTCTTAATTAAAATGCAATCAAAATTTTTCATTTATATTAACAAAAAAATATATAATTTTGTTCGTCAAATGCGTTAAAATGGTTTAATTAATAAGAAATATTTTATTTTTGATTTAAAAATTTGTAATCAATATGTGCAAAAACCATATCTGATGATAAATTGACATTTGAAACATATACATCAAAATGTCAATCAATACATCGTCTGACAGGATATAAAAGTCCAAGCTACACATGAGATGTTGACACGCCCTCTATTCCTAATCAAAACAAAATTTATAATCTGACGATTCATTCATTATTGTAATAACTGAACATCGATTTCTTTCGTATAATCATTTCAAAAATATTCATTATCCTGCTTTAAATTTTACCAATATATTTTAATCTTCGATAATTTTAAACTTAAATAAATATTTTTTTCATATTAGGTAAAATATACTTAGTTCTATATAGATACGCTTCGTGCAGGCAGCACAGATACAGGCTTATTAAAATAGAATCAAGATAAAATTACATCGCTTTGTACACGGGTTCGTTCATTTTTATCGTGATTTAATATTTGACGTGTTGAAAGAAGTAACAAAATCGATAATTTTTCTTTATGTAGACATGTATACACAATAAAATCAAGCGTCAAGCTATTTAGTTTCATGTAACATTACATACAATAATCCTTTGCCTTTTTGTATTTATATTTGCATTTTTTTTTATTACAAGCAACCATTTTTCTGTCTTATTAAAATAAACGAAACCGTCATTTAACGTATTACTTGGAAACGTTTGAAATGCCATTAGTCTTAACAATTATCAGTAAATGAATGGCGCGATACGGCGATTAATAGATAGTGTAAGTAATGTTGAATAAAACCTGTTAATGCAAAGTTAAAAATAGGTATAAAATTAATTTTTTATCTTTACTGACGTTACCTAATATCCGGTTAAAAAGGTATGATTTGAAGAGAAAATATGCAAAATTATTTATAATATAATAGATATATTTTATTTTTCTATAAACATTTTGTAATGTACAACCACGCACGGGCGAACAAAGCCAATTTAAAATCTATCAATAATAATCATCGATCTTCCATCGAACGATTCTTTGGGAACTATCAAGCCAGGCTTTAATTCAATTTCAAACTGCCGCGTCGTTCATGCAATTTTCTCTTTAACACCTCTCAAACATTTACTCTCCGAAACTCTACCCTTTATACGAACAGTTTCGTTATGTATATATATATACGCAACTGTCTCCATCATATACGAAAATTGCCAGCCGCCGCGTCAACAAAATTTTCTCCATTACTCGCGCCATACCACATCACCGCATAAACCGCGCTCCTCATCACCATCGTGTCCCGCCGCACCGCGCGCGTGAAACAATTTCCGGCTCCCCCATCACACATGTACATCTAATAACTCATCGTCACAACGTCGCGTCGCTCATCATCGCGTCAAGTCCATACTCCTAATGGAATCAATATACCAATGTAATGTAGCATCGTCGCCGCCGTCGTCGTTGGCACCAGAAAACATCATGCGAGCATGGGTCAATGGGTTAACTCGTACGAGAAGAAGAAAACGACGGAGCGCATGTTGTCAGGCTTCCGAGAGAGAGAAGAGACGCGTCCCGCCAGTATTATTATTGACCGGCGCTGCGAATGCGATTACGCGTCGCGGTGGCGGCGACAACGACGACGGCGGCGGCGGCGGTGATTCAAGTTCGCGAGAGGGAGAGAAGAGACGCCTTGTGTATATAGAGTGGAAGTCGATGAAAGTTGGCGCGGAGAAGCGCATTGTAGATGGGTTAAAGGGAGAAAGAGAGAGAGAGAGGAGAGAGAAGTGAGTGAGCGAGGAAGATGATGATGTGAGTGTATGTGTGTAAATACGGAGCTAATTCGGTTAGGATAGCGGGAGAATGAGAGAAAGAGAGAAAGAGAAAGATGTCGCGGTCGAGTGGTGCTGCCTTGCACTTTGAACTTGAACGAGTGAAATATTGTTTCCTTCCGAGCAAATGGTATATTTATAATCGCTATATGTGTCTTACAGAGTTTCATTTTGATTTAACTTGCGGTTAAGTTTTCTTGTAGGAACAAGCTTCGTATTGAATTAATTACTTCTTTCTTTATATTTTGTTTAATAAAGCGAAATTCTTTAAAACCATTATGTTTTGATAGAATTAAAATAATGTTACTTCCAGTGTACGCAGATGAAAAAATGTTGATAAAAATAGGAAGACATAATTTATTCATAAATAAAAGATGAGTAATTAAATTATCATTGTCCTCGGCTACAATTTAATAATAATACTTATTAAAATTTCGTAATAAATTATTCAGACATGTTTTTGCCATGCGCTAAAAGCAAATTCTAATTCACAGTCGAGCAAGAATGCCATTACTATATTTGAATTCTGAGTGAAATTCTTAGCATTATGGTTCAATTTCAAGCGAAGTAGTACTTTATATTCACTACGAGAAAATGGACTATTCAAGTATTATTTTTATTTCTTCCACATAGACATTTTATATTCAAATTAAATTAAAAATGTTTAACACCAAATTTTTTATTTATCATGATATTTGACGATAAATTGTATCCAAATCTACTATATCTACACGTAATAAATAATTCTAACTATTTGTGCAATAACAAAAGTAAGATGTACATTTTTAGTATCAAAAGATTCTTTTATAATTAAGTTCATTAAAGTTGGGTTGTGCTATGACGCGACCTATTAAAACTTGCAAGATACGCTCGTATTTCTTTGAAATTGCAAAACTAGATTAGTTATTAAAAGTTTATTTTCTTAATTTCATCTCTTCCTTATGGCGTTATTTGATATTAATTGATACGGTATTGTCTATAATTAGAATCGAGAGATTTGAACGGTAAGATTTTAAGAATTGGTAATAGTAGGACATGCTTGACGTTTAGTCAATATCGAGTGTGATCCACATTTGAGCAGTAGGCGAGTTTCCAACGAAATTACATTACAGAACTAACTGTATATGTGAAAATGTGGAACAATTTAAATTTTGGCATATTCAGCTATATATTTATGAGAAATTCATATGAAAGATCTAGAACAATTTTGAAAGGCATATTACAACCATGATCGCGTTACCAATTACACCTGTAAATATCTCATTAAAAACTATAAGCATGACACTTGTTTACTCTAAGCGAGTGTAAAATTGAACGTTGACAGGTTATAAATAGAGGTCGCTCAAGTTTTAGTTATTTTCGAACGACGCATCTATATAGTTATTTGAACAGCTGAATGACGTTTATTGTCACGAACTATGCACGTATACATTGCAGTTCGAAGTTTCGTACTGACAGTATTAGTATATACTATACCAACTTCCTGTACACTTCGATGCAGTAACTACAATTAGCTTCATAGTGAAAAAGTCGCGTTCGATATTGTTCAAAATAATAGTTAAAAACTAAAAATAAAATTCATCGTCAATTTAGAAAGAAAAACGTATCAAAGTCACATGACACGTTACGCCATTGGTATGATTAAAAAAAAAGCGGAAAATTAATTCCACCAATTCCACTAGCAAAAAGTGCCAGACAAGGTTATTATCTCTGTACAGGTATATTAACTAATGATATCGCAACAACAGCTCTCACGCGCCACGTGCTAGCGAAAGAAAACAAACCGTTTACATAATTTCTATCACAAAAACATTCTCTCTCTCTCTCTGTTTCTCTATTCAACCACTTATGATATACCTATATAACCATCGTGCACGCGAAACCTGAGAGATTCAACGACGACTTTTATACACGCGTTTATACGCCTCCCACAGCGACGCTGATTCACTTATTATACTCGCGTGTGTCCTGCGGGAACCACGCCGCCGCTGCCGCTCTTCATTATAAACTCCCTTTTTTCACGCAAGGTCTGTGCTTATATATATATATATATATACACACAGACTACATTACACGCTCTCATCGGGCTGCTCGCTCAATTGGCGTTAATATAGGCGCACGTTGCCTACCTCCCCACCCCCCACCTGAGAGACGCGCGCGCGCGCGCTCTGAAAAAACTGCTGTGCGCGCGACACACAAAGAGCAAGTATATAAATAATGAGGCGGCAAGGAAGTCTCGCATCGCTATATGTCCTCCTGTGTCTGTATATGCTTTAGTATTGACTTCATTGAGACGAATCCACGCGGAGCGCTTGAGATTTTCGAGCTGATTCGAGCTATGTGTATATGTGTGTGTATGTGTCTGTGAGTATATATATACACGTATAGAGCTATCACCTGGACGGCTGATTCGTCGCGTATTGATTTGCCAAGCTGGCGCTGTGTGTGTGTGTGTATGCGCGCGCGCGCGTGGGTGTGTATACAGCGTGGCGCGCGTGGTTGTCCTTTTCGCGCTCGGGCGCGCGGTTTTTACGGGGCGGAAAGAGGCTATATGGCGGGATATAATAAATTTTCCTCTGAGCTTGTGGGGGAGATTTGTGTAGTTTTCCGTGAAATTGGAAAAGATGGCTGCGGTGTTTAATATTTATATAGGAGGGAGCGGAGAAGGAGGACTTTTGAAAATGTGTTGCGAGAGAGTGACCGTTTGCGTAAAAAAAATTTACATAATACTTTTTGGAAGGCAAGATAAGGCAACGTGGTTTTCAAAATGTTGGCGTGCGATGATGATAAAACGCTTTTTTTTTGTTCGCGAGTATGATAGTGCGTTAAGTCGAATGACGTTGAAAATTGTTTTTAATTAGAAAAAGGTATTTATTTTTATCTTGTTACGTTGCATTATATAGACTAATATTTATAAATACTTTGTTTGTGGAATGTTATAGGGCAATATATAGAGTTTACTGTGTTTAACAAAACACATGATAAATTCATATATGACGCAAATAACGACGTTAATGTATCTTGAAAAGTATACACTTTCAGCAGAAAGTGCACCATAAAAACTTTGTATAAAAAGAACTGAAAATTACGCACTTGGTCGAGTGTGCTTATAAATTATCAACTAGTTTGAAAGCAAAAAATACGAAACTATTTCTGTGAAGCGTGGTCACAAACGATACTAGAAACGATAAAATTCTATTCACAATGTATAATGTAACAAAAAATATTCATAACGCTTTAGATTACGCAATTTCAATTTTGCTTCGTTTTCTATTATTTGTATCACGTGCATTAGAAAAATTAAATCTTTTTTTTTAAATCTTATCGTAAGCTTATTGCAACTGAAAAGTTTAACTACGATTATTGGAAAAAAAAACTTTATGGGCGCCGTTTATCTAATCGTGCAATTGTGTAACACCAGTTTCATCTAATGGTATGTATAGAAACATGCCATGCGAGCCTGACACCATTTCGAAGAAATCCCTGTGGTCCAAAGTTGATATACATTTCCCGTGTTGCCAGGACAAGCAAATGCCTGCAGTTTCAGCTTAAAATGTTAATTTGTCGACGAGATATTCAAAATGGAGCGAAATTGCTCGAAATTGTAATGCCTTCGGAATTGTGTACTGCCTCCGCGTGGAATTTATCTCAAAATATATTTAGACCACTGAACACATTTTTGAGCTTAATAAGATCATTTAGCTATTATTTACTTTTATTCGCTTTTTTACATTATTTTCGTTATAGATTAAAGTAAGTTTTCTACTCATTACCATGAAATTATAATAATGAGATAAGTTAAAAATAAATGCTGACTATATATCGTAAGAGATTAAATATATAATTTTGAAGTTATTAAAAGGTATAGCTATCATTACTACAAATATTTTATTAACAATTTAATATTTCATCGTGAAACTGCAAGTGATCTCTTATCGTAGAATACGTAAGTACGTAAGTATTGATTTTGAATGACAACTGGAATGTATTTCAATATTGATTTTTCGAAAATAACACATACATACAAACTAGAACTCGAGTTGAAAAATTTAGTGTTACAAGACTTTTGGCCAACTACTTTACAGTGTCAAGTTGCACGAATGGCATACATCAGAATCTCTTTTTTTTTTATTTTTATATCACTCACAAAATTAGGTCATACTTAAGAGATCTCTTTATTCCTTTCTGAATTTTAGAGCCATTTAATTCAAAATTTAAAAACGAATTTTAAATAATCTTTTACTTCGAGCTTCCCGCGCCACTGATGTACACGCAAACATCACACGCGTCAAATGTACATATATACATCTCTCTCACAAAAAAATCAATGATAATTACCGCTAACGCTGTTGATCAGCTGCAGAATGAGAGGCCTCCTGGTGACGATGCCCGAGCCTCTCGGCAAGAAGTCCCTGAAAGCAGAAAAAAAGGGAAAATTCTCAATCAGTCGCATCGATCTGAATCGAGTCCACAATCAATCAATGCGCTTCTTCCTCTCTCTCTCTCTTCTCTTTTTTCGCGCTAATCCCCCAGGATGACAACGCATTCGGCAAAAAGGAGTCAGTCGCACACGCTATGTATATAGCCAACAAACGGCGAGCGGTGCGCGAACCGTGTCATGAGGTTAACGCATCGCATTCGTGCGCTCGCTGACTCGCGTGACGTCACGAGCGACGAGAGGTATATAGATGTATGTGTATACATGTGTGTTTTGAAATCGGTCAGATTCTCGTTGACCGCGACGTCGTATACGCTTCCGGGGCCGAGGAGAGTGGAGGGGGGAGATAAATTTTGAAAAAATTATCGCGAACATTCCATAGAGGAAGGATGTAAGTAGTAAGGAGAAACTTGGTGTGTGTATGAAGTCGATATAGTGCTTGGAAACAATGCGAGAAACTCTAGGCGCGGGTGTCGAATGGAATTAAGTTTGGATCGAGTTTGTTAGAGGCTTGTATGGGAGAGAGAGAGAGAGAGAGAGAGAGGCGAGGAATTTTTTTGAAGTATTGGGTTATTGGGACAGGGAAGGTCGATGAAAGGGGAGGAAATTGCGAGGATTTCGCGGACAAGTGAGAAAATAAGTTTCCGCCTATGTGTGTATGTATATGAGCGACGGTGACGAACGGCTGGGAATTGTATAGGCGAAGGAGAGAATTAAATCTTAGCTCATCACTGAATTTGAACGTGATTTCAAGATTGATTAAAAAGCCGTTAGGAGGACGTTTATTGTTCTTGAAGAATACAAGATTCTATTTTTTGATTGCACTGTTGTTTATTTCAAACTTTTGTTTTGTTAATTTTATGAATATTTGTATTGATAAAAAGAGAGAGAATTGAATACACTGGAAAATTCGTTTGAAGTTTTAATTTTAAATTTTAATTATTTCTGCAAATGAATATAGAAAATAACTGAATGAAAACTATTGGAAATAAAGACGTTTTTCATGACATAAAAAGGAGTAATGAAAAGGAAAATTCATATCAAATTTATCAATTCGTGACAGTGCTAATTAAAGAAGTTATAGAATATTGTTCATGTCACTGTCACAGTTCCTTACTATTATATATTAAAAAACTACATATCAATCATTTGACATACTTAAGTATAACAACATTAATTATGAATATTTAGACTACTGTGTTAAGTAATTAGACTATAATTTATCAACTACAAAGAACATTGTAACAAGAGCAATGGAATTCATTAAAGACGAAAGTCAACAAGAGCTGAACTAAGGCTCAGTTAAGTATATAACATTCAGTGTGTACAGAGCAGCAGTATATAGTTTTTAGGTTAATTTATGGAATTCATGTCAGTTGTAAAAAAAACATGAAATCATCACCATCAGGCCTCCATGAATTAATCAGATTGAAGCCACATGTAAAAGAATGCCTTAAATGAATGACACCTCATTAACTTGCAACTGATCTCTGTGATAAGATATTATGATCAATTGCTGCTATTCACCACTGAACATTTGCATCTTTATTCTTCTTTCTTTGTGAAAGGGAATTGAACTAAGCCTTTGTTCTTTATTAAAGTATCAAATTTTTGCAATAAAAATCAAGGAACATCATAATAAAATTTTTGAAAGACAATGTAATGATTCTAGTAACTATTCTCAGTGCTATTCTGATATGAGTCATCAGTAATTGCAAAGAACTAACAACTACATCTTTGTCTCTGTACGTCACCAATTTAATCTTATACAATTTGCAAAAAAAAAATCATAGAATTAAATGCTCTGTGCTTCCGGAAGTTGTAGAAAGAGTACACAATGATATGATCCTAATACATGTTTACACAAAGTATACACTGTTGACTTTAGTCATGGGAAAATCCCCTCTGTAGGGATAGGATCAGATATTAGTCAAGAGAAATTTTATTGGGAGATAGCAGAATCTCCCTCAGCTTTGGTCAATATTATGTAATGTTATTTATGAGGTAACTCTACTATTGATTTACGTATTTTCCATATATTTTGACCCATTCTATCTAAAAATATGAGACAGCATTTTGATAAAAGTGCTTTTTCTATTATTATAATGGAAGGAATACTGAAATTTTAATGTCTATTTCAAGATTACAGTAATCAAAAAAGTCATATCATTTTTACATTTGAATTTTAGATTGGTTGAATACTTAAAACTGATATGGTTTAACACTCAAAAAATAATTTCAAGCACTGCCTAGTTATAGTACTCATGAGGTAATAAAAGAATTGAAGTTGATGAGTTTAATAACTTTAAGTTCTCTACTAACACATTCTATTATAAATTGTAATCATTGATAATCTTTTATTCCAAATGAATAAATACGTATATTTATAAAGCAAATTTTATTTTTATTATTACAATGAGCCATCAATTAATGATTTAAATTCAAAACAGTCATCTAAAATTTTTCTATCCAATGAGAAGTATTTTTTATTTACAGCTGCAACGTACAGTTACGTGATTCATCCATGAATCATGACTTTTTTTCATTATCGCAACTTTTCTGGAATTCATCTTAAAATACATGTATCCTACATTACTTCTAAATTAAAAAAAAAAAAAAAAATGTTCAACAAAATCTTTATCGCTATCTTGAGTTGGCCCAGATAAAAATTTGATATGAAAGATAAATTTCCAATACACCAATCTATCTATCAAATCTACTTGACCCCTTGCTATATACCATCATTACAACTTGCTATTGACCATCTATCCTTCTACCCAGCCTGTGAGCCAAACTAACTGAGGCCCCCCCTTCATCTCACTCATGACACCTGAGATCAATCGGTGTCCAAGGCCCTGGGGCCACAAAAAGCTGACCTCCCTGTCTCCCTCTCTCCCTCAGCACACACAACACCAGTATTGATCAACTCCATCCCGATTTCCCGCACACTCCGCACTCCTTCCCAATCATTAAATCCTCCCCCACGAAAACACCTCACTCTCCCGCACGCTTTCTCCCTCCCTCTCTCGCCCCCATGCTCCGAAAAAAAACGGGTATAGAAGTTCCCCCTCATCTTCTCTTTCTTCCCTTTAGCCCATCACATACTCTCCCTCATCTCAAACTTACTTTCCGACGAAGTTCTCAAGTACGGAGGACTTGCCGGCGCTCTGCCCGCCCACCACAGCAATCTGTGGCAGGTCGAGCTGCATCGTGACCCCGAGCTGCGTGAACGCATCCTGGAGCTTGTTCACGATCGGGATCAGCTGCTCCATTCCCGTGTTGCCCGCCATGTTTGCCGCTGTTTGTCGTCCTCCTCCTCACGACGACGATCCTAGCGTAATTGCTCCTCCCCTCGTGTCCTGCACCCAGCTGGGTACGCCGAGGTACGCGACTACGACGATGACGTTGTCCCACTCTACTTCGCTCTACGGCGCGCTGCTGCTGCTGCTGGCCGCGCTCGGCGAGGGGCGCAAGATGGCCGTTTTTTCGCGAAGGAGGCGCGACCGCGCGCGCGCGCTCTGCTGCCGCTGCGCGAGCACTGCTGCTTGTTATATACTACTACTCTCTTTCTCTCTGCCTCTCTCGCTCTCTTTCTGTACTCCTTTATCGTACCCACCCGCGCGGTCTCTCTCTCTCTCTCTTACAACGTTTATCTCTATCTCGTTCCCTTCGGCATCCGCGCACACCACGCACACGCACGCACGCACTTGCACGAGGACACGTCCTCTGTGTCTGCTGCGCGGCTCTCTCTCTCTTCTCTATCTCAACACATCTTCGGGAGACACTTCATCGAGAGCAGCACGAACGCGACCTGTGCCTCTCGAACCTCGACTGTCTGTCCGTCGTCGTCCGTTTCTCTCTCTCTTACTACTCGCCTCTCTCTCTCTCCGCGCGCGCACGCCCTCGGAGAATAACCGCCGCCGCGATACTACCGCTCGGCGCTCGCTCGTTGCTTGCTTGCTTGCTTGCGCTGCGCTGTGCTTTGCTGTATATGAGCGCGCTGCCGCCTGCCACTCCTATACGGCACTGTGCTGTGTGCTCTTTCTCTATCTCGCTTGCTCTCCCGCCGCCTCCTCCTCCTACTCCTACAACGCCTCTCACGTATACACGCAGAGAGAGCGAGAGAGATGGAAGAGCCGCTCCGGGACTCGCGTTTTTCGCGCTCCAAACTTCTTTCTTTCTCTCTCGCTCTCGTGTATATATATATATCTATATATGATGAGCGCGCAGGGGAGAGAAAGAGACGCGCCCGCGCGAGAGACGGATTCTCCCGACTCGATATCGCGCGCAGAGAACCGCACACACACACTTTCTCTCTCGCTCTTTCTCCACTCGCGTCCTTGTCGTCTCGTGCACTTGCGTTGATATTCTCCGCGATTCTTTGTATAGTAGTTGTGTGTGTGTGTGTGTGTATATAAGCACACGATAGAATCTCTTTTCCTCTCTCTCTCTCTTCTTAACAATTTCGTACGTTATATACGCGCGTATATAGCTAAGGTTAGGCTGGGCTGTTCATATATACACGCGACAAGTGCACAAGTATGGGCAAACGCGGGGATCCTATACGATGTCCCTCACGTACATGACTAATTCCTTCGCTCTTTCTCTATATTATTCGTTCTATCATCCCTCCCACGCAGCGTACAACGCTACATCATCTCTTCACGTGGATACCAGACCAAAAATTGCCGTTGCTCCAAAATCATCATCATCATCATCACCTTACTCCGAAAAACCGGAGTTGTATCGTTGCCGACGACGCGCCTAACCTCAATCGCACCGCGCGAACGTTAAAAGTTCAAAGTTATACGCCAGCCGCACATATACACATATATACAATGATCATCGTCGTATCGTATCAACCTGCAATGTGTGAGTGAGAGAGATAGATAGCGAGAGAGAGAGAGAAGTGAGCGCGAGCTCGATCGATAAGCAAAGCGTGCGCACTGGGGCAGGCACATCAGAGCAAGGCGGCGGTACATAGCACACCGCTGCTCGTTGATGCTCGTGTTCGCGCGCAACACAGAGAGACAGAGAGAGAGCCAAGCACACGCCGTGACCTAGTTTTTCACTGAGCGGCGCGCGCAGCATGCTACACATAGCGTACGGGTCGAACGCTAAACTCTCTTTCTCTCTTACTCTTTATGTGTGTGTGTGTGTGTGTATGTATATATATATATATACACAACGCGAATTTTTCACATTCGAGTAATGCACGCGCTCGTGTGCGGGGGTGTAGTACGCGTGCGTAAAGCAGAGGGATAGGGCGATTTTCCAAGGGTGATAGAGGAGGAGGAGGAGGAAGTGGAGGAGGAAAAATGAGGAAGGGAGAGAAGAGGAAAAGCGTATCTACTTGAGGGGGACGACTGCTGGTTAGGCTCGTCGTCGTCGTTGAGTGTGGTGATCCGAGGCGGTTAAAGATTTAGGAAAGTCTTGTGAGAGGGAGAGGAAAAGTAGAGAGGGATCTTTCAGCTTGGGTCAAAGAGAGAGAAAGAAAGAAGGAGGGGTCTATAGTACTAAATTTGAGCTGTAAGGGGTAATACGCGTTACGACTACGACGCAGACTGAGATGATAATATTTACGGTTGTTGTTTGTGTTTTCGAGTGGTTTGGGAAAGTTTGTTCCGAAATTAAATGAATTTTTTTGTTTTTTCTTTCTTTTTTCTTTTTCGATAATATTGTATGATTCGATTATGATTTTTAAAAGATTATGAAGTATTATATTAAATATAGATAAGATTTTCTATTCAAAATTTTTATTTTTATGAATGGTTATGATTATGGTATACTTCTATATATAAACGAACGTTTATATAAAAATAATAAATATGCGCTTCTGTTCAAAATAATTACAGTCAATTGAGAAAAGCCATTGGTTGTAATATTATATGAACCATGTCATTCGAATATTTATATCTAGATGCAAGATTAATTCCGCGAGAGACGTTTTATTAATCTCGAGAAAATAAGCCCTAATCACAGTATCTAAAACGGTATCGTTCTCAACGTCGATGGCAGATTAGCATTTGCAAATAAGCACAGCTGCTAAAGTGGAAGGGAGAAGCGAGAGATTTTAATTAGTCTCTTATAATTGAATGAACGTGATTTTAATTTAAAAAAGGGTAATTGGGCTACGGTGGTAGCATATACGACGTGTGCACGCGTTCCTTCAAGAATAGCGAGTAATATACCATAATACAACTCTCGCGTTCCATACCGCCTGAGACTGACGTATATACTTATATACCTATATACACACAATACGTGTGCTTACTTGTCTCGTATATGCACGCTACGGATTAATGGGGCTGCTAATAGTCGGCAATATATTCTACTGTTCCACTTTTGTTTTCTACTCTCCTCCTATACAGCTCGCTATGTTTATTTTCTCCTTCGCGCGCGTGTCTTTACGTGGGCGGTTTGTATATTATATATATACCGAGAGTGGCATTTTGAAAATACACGTCGTCGTCGTCACAGCTCGAGCTTTTCTCTCGTGATAACGAGATGAGCGGCTCGCATTCATTATGCAGGAATATAAATGATGCCGAAGGGGGTATAGTGAAATAATGCAAGAGTATATATAGTAGGGACTCTATAGGTTTCGCGGAAAAAAGCAGTGGAGCATGGTGCACGTTGGACAAAACTGTACCGGAAAAAGAGAAAAAATAAAATTCTGTGTAGGTTGAGCGAGGGCTATATGTGGAGGGTTATATTTTATGCGAGGGAGTGGGTTCAACGAAGTATATATATATGGATGGAAAGTGAAAATTCTAGGAGCGGGGAAATCGTGCAACTGCGTTGTACAACGATTTTGTTCGAATAATAATTTTTTATTTGTTATTGATAAGTTAAAGAAAATGTTTATAAGAATTATAGCACGACGGTATTGTTTGTAGAAGAGAGAATATAAGTATGTTATGTAAAGTCGATCATTTTTTTTTTCACGTGCACAATTTAAAATTATTATTTATAATAATTGAATGGCGTGAAATTGCTTATATGGCACAGCAGTTTGATAAACGATTTGCATTACAATTAAGATTTGTATACTTTTTAGTCTCTTATCGGATTGCAGTTTTACAGCTATATTTAGCAACTCGATACTACTGTGAATAAATTGATTTATGTAAAATTGGCCTCTGCATAAATCTGTTATTCTCGCGGAGTACATTGCAAGTTTTTCTCTTTTGTGCTTTAAAAAAGATTTGAATTCGAGGTACATGTGGAATTTTTTTACTGGAAAATTGGAAAACGCTTTAAGAGGTGAAATGATATACTACAGCCATCTTGGATATCGACTGTCTCTTTATCTATACTTAAAAGTTGTTATTTCTACATTATTTTATAATACAAAATAACTTCGAAAAATCTTTATTTGCGTATATATAATACTAAATTTATGCTGTAAAAAACATTTAATTTTTGAAAAAAGTTCGTATCAAAACATATGTATTAACTATATCGATAAGAAGTACAAAATTGACAATCAGCTTACAATATCCTTCCTCTATTATATTAAAGTGACATTTCCTCACTTTTTTCCCGACCCGCCCTGAACAATTTTTTAACAAATTTTTGAACAATTTTAGAAAAGTTTTTGAACCATTTACGCACAATATCCAGAAAATTAATGAACAAAATGTACGGAGAATTTCTAGAATATAGGATATAGCATTACTTTATATAGCCCTTCAGCGTTAGCTATATTCTAATAAGTACTCGACAATAAATAAATCAATAAGTACCCAAAATTAAATAAATAAATATTAGAATAAATATTAGAATGTTGCCTGACTCTCACGACGTGGACGTGCTGATAAGGCTCTTGGCGTAAATTGAAATAATAATTGTTCAAAAATATTCTGGAGATTGTCCGTATATTTTGTTCATTCATTTTCTAAATATTGTACGTAAATGGTTTAAAAATTTTTCTAAAATTATCCAAAAATTTTTTTAAAATTTTAAACAAATCGTGCGAGCGTCAGCGAGTGAGCTATTTTTGCTAGTATTTTATTAAAATAAAGAAAAGTTCAAAGACATAAACGAAATAATATTTAGTGTTACTTATAAAGTTACAATTTTAATTGAATATGGAAGTTTTGTAGAGCATTCTGTTCCGGTATCCGCATCCAGGTCAAAACATAATATCTATACATAACTATATATATTTCTCTTCAAATAACAGCTTTCTTTTCCCAAATTAAGAAATGGACTCTACTAATTTTGGAATCTTCAAAATATGGTTCAAGATAATATCCTCGGTTTTGCGGATCAACCAATTAATGTTAAACTAATCTGATCTCGAAAATTCAAAGACCGTGAAATTAGATTCCAAGTATATATATACACAAGATAATAAAGGATCACCGAAGCTCAACAAAAACATCAGAAAAATAATTTCCGTTTGCATAATAACTATAGGAAAGAAAAAGGTCTATAGTATTATTAGCCTGCGAGCGCGGCACTGCTAAAGAGAAAAAAAAGGAGGCATAATCGCACGGAGTTTGCATTCACGCGTAATGACAAAATCGCGAGAAAAACTGGAAAACAATGCCTTGTGCGGAGCTACGTCATCACATCGGCGACCGAGTCTCTCGCACATTCTTCCAACTACCTACTCCACGCGCACACAGCTCGTATAACTTTACTCCTATCGGAGTATAACAATAATAATAATACTATACTATATATATATACTATATACACAATTCACGTTGTGCCGACTCGTGCACTGCGCGGCAAACAGACGCAAATAGCCCGTACAAAGCAAGAACAATAATTGTCCGACTCTCCGTATGTCTTTCTCTTGTTGCGTTCAGTAAAAGGAAAATCTCTTGCGCGGGATTTAACATTGTCGCCCGCGCGTTAATTATAATACGCACGTGCTCACGCTGCGATATATATATATATATTCCAGCAGAGCCACGAGTCAAAGTCTGACACATCAGACGCACGCATATATAAATAGGTATATGTATACATATACATGTAACGCGTAAGTATGTATATATCAATAGCCATTGGCACACGCACGCGCGGAAAAGCTCACCCACACAGTGAGAGAGCGAACAAGAGGAAAGAGCTTGCGGAAGGAAGGAGTAGAGCGCGCGCGCGCGTGGTAGCGCATAGTGGCTACTTGGCGGCCGAAAATCCATAAGGAGAACGACGGAGAACCAAGAAAGAGAGAGCGAACAGGCAACACACGCGCGACATAAATTTCCTCCTTATGTACAGATACGACCGCGTGTATACACGAGCTGAGGATATTGACCGCGAGGTCTCGATGTTTGTGCGAGCCTATACTCATATATATATATATATATACACTATTCTTTATATATCTATCTCTTTCTAGTGATCGATCTCTCCCACCGCGAAGCGAACGAGCGCATTTTTTCTCTTCCGTAATCGCTCGATAACGCGTGCAGGTGCCGCCGACGAGAAAAGCTGATGGATGCGTTGGATAATTAAATATACGTGCGCTCGTGTGTGTGTGTGTGTGTGTATAGCTATACGGTTGTCGGAGAGTTATATCAGAGGGGAGAAAAAGTTTCGGGCTGAGAGTTATATATATATATATATACCATGGGCACCTCCTCCTCCTCCTCCTCACGTCGTACGAACTTTATATATATACGCTATACGCCACGCCGCAAGTATTGACACATGCCGCGTTCTTTAAAATTATTGATCGTCGCGCGCGTGCGCGCCTCGGGAATTTTGATTCGCGCGCGCGAGAGAATGCGACGATGTATGAATTATTTCATAGAGTAATTGGGAAGGTTCTATATATATATATACGTTCTTTATTCGAGTGGAATTTTTTTTGGAAACAGTGGCCGTTGATTAGGTATGTGATTTTAATCGGAGCTGGAATTGAGGGATGACTGAGCTCGCAGACATTGAATATTGAGGAGAACCTTTTCTCCGGGTTCCTCAATGATTTTTTGATAATATACGCGCGTATGTATAGAAACGGACTAAGGAGAGTTGGGAAAGTCTTATTGGGGTAAGGGAATTATTGATTGGTTGAATGATTTAATAAGCGATAGCTGTGCGGTGAGGTTCTTTGATGAAGAAGGGTTTTGGACAGTTAATTGAAGAAAATATGATGTATTTTCGTTTAGCAAGCGGATTTATTTGAAAAATGAAAAGTTCTATAATAATAATCTCAATATATATTAAGAAGGTATTTTTTTTATAATTTATAGAACAGAAAATGACTAATATTATATAACGAAAACGGAAATTCAGGGAAAATAGGAAAACCACTGTCTTTAATAGTGTATGTAATGTATCTTTAAGAAAGAGATAAATTTTTAAAAAGGTTTGTAATGTTATTGCGCGAGAAATGCTGAAAGCTCACGTATATAGTATCGGAAAATGGTCAGATGTAAACAATGCAGTATAAGGGGCGTAATTTTATTTCTTATACTATACACCCCCGTGATGCCAACGACGCTTGCGCACTCGATGCAAGTTTATTGCGCATGTGTAGCGACGTATGGCGTCATAATACTGGATCATTTAATAAGTTATTCATAATAAAAAATGATGTAAAACTTTCTACGCTATAAATTTGTATCTATTAGTAGTAAAATTATAATACGGTCATCAAATAATTAGAATTTATTGTAACCGTTGCAAATTTAAGGAAAATCAATATAATCCAGTAGTATATGACCAGTTAAATGACCGATTATACGCGCGAAAATTTAAATGACTTCTGTACAACAATTATACTGCTATAAATCAAATTCCAATATCGTCGAGTTAAGTGTAAAAACGAATGAATTAATTATTGCATAAAAAGAAAAATTAAAAGTATAAAAAACTTTATTGATCTTGTTTATAAAAATACATTTCATTCAGCCAGTATTATATATCAAAGTAAAAAATATACGTTATTTTTGGCACGGATTCAAACAGTGCAAAGTATCCCTGATACCTTCTTACACTTTAACCACAGCTTTTCCAAAATTATCACCTTTCAACATACCCTCGAATGCTTGGAACATATTTTCAAAGCCTTCAGTAACGGTTTCTCTATACTTCAATTTTCCTTCGCGTATCCACGCCATATTCTTCTCAATACCCTCGGACCACCTGTCGCCCCATCGAGTGACGATGAATCCTTCCAATTTCAATTGATTCATCACTATCGCCGGTTGAAGAATTCTCGTCTGTGGCAATACAGTGCTGTTATAGGACGATATACTACCGCAAATTGATGCTCGGCCGAAAGGAGCCATTTGGTAGATCACCGTGCTGGATATTTCACCACCGACCTGCAAAATAGCATTAATCATATATATACGATTTGTATATACTCTTTGAAAAATCATTTTATTTCAATAGAAAAAAAAATTTAAGTATACATTATCAAAGTAACAGTCGACACCGTTGGGCGCTGCTTTTCTTAGCTCCTCGTGAACGTTCTCAGTCTTGTAGTTTATCGCGCGATCGAAGCCGAGCTCGTCTACGAGCCATTTGCATTTGCTGTCGGAGCCGGCGATACCGATGGCCTTCAATCCGTGAATCTTGGCGATTTGACCGACGTGTGAGCCGACCGCGCCGGCAGCGCCGCTGATAACGACCGTCTCGCCGGCTTTCGGTTGACAGATTTCCAGGAAACCGAAGTACGCCGTGTTACTGAGACGATAATTTCAAATCAATATTATGAATGATGTATATAAGAATTTCGTTTTCTTTTTTGTTCTGGGGGAACTGATGTACAGCAGTGTTTATTAAAGGAGGGAATTTGTTTATTTTACTGTATATTAGAAACATTACAGAAAGCAAATTTTCAAGTTAAAATAAACGAAAGTACTATGCGGGTCAAGATATATAATTAATACATTCTCGAACGTTTGAATATAATCTTTCTAGAAAAAAAAAGAAACATGAATACATTAAGTATAGTAACGGCCTTGACGATCGGTGAGCCACAGTAAATTAGCATTTTCATCTTGCCTCGTAAACTGCAATCGTTCAGTATTATATATATAATACCTGCAACTACTACCTTTCGCTACCGCGTATATAATCATTTAAAAATATTGCTATACCATTCGAACTCGTCGCTATATATACCTTCGTAATTTCAAAACTCTTCAGTATACGGAGTTTTTCAACTTACCCAGGCATTCCCAACACGCCCAAAGCGAGCGAAGGCGAGAGTTCGCCGAAATCGGGTATAATGTACGGTTTGTCTGTGACTGCCTGTTCCGGTGAGGCGGGCGTCTCCGGATTCAAAACTGTACGGTCTCTCCAGCCCATGTAACCAACTATCCTTTTACCGACCGGATATTTGGGGTTTTTCGACTCAACGATTTTGGCTACCTGAGAGCCGATCATTGTACGGCCGGTGGACATTCGCACGGTGTACGCCCGCATGTACGGATCCACCGATAAGTATTCAGCTTCCGCCAGTATCTCTATAAGAGAATTAATGCGTTCGAGAGGTTATTGTAAAGCTTTTATGATTGTACGTTGTAACTATTCAAAATAGTTTATTGTTTTGTTATAATAGTTTACATTAATTTTACAGAAAATAATTTTTTCACTTTAAAATATCGATTATATAAAAAAACCACATCGATTGAGAATATTTTGCAATATTTAAGCATTGAATATTTATTGAGAGAATTTTTATTTCTGGAATATATTTTCGGAATTTAATTTGAATATTGAAATAAATACATCTATTTGAGGATGGAATTCATCATAATCATTGCATAATATTTAAAGAAGTTCATCGTGAAATATATTCGCATATTAAATTAAATATCACGACTATAAGTTTTTAATAATGCAAGATTATAAGAAATATATAAAAATGAATTTCACTTTTATCATATTAGCATAGTGACTAACATCAGGAGCACGAAAACAATATTTTGATTAACATTCACCAAAGTGATCTTTAAATAATTGTCAAATTGAAAGTTAAAATTGTGATTCATACTTAATGTTTGCACAGTCATCAAATTTCAAGGTCAAAGAGGAGAGGCGTGAAATTTCTTATCAATAGATTTTATTTAGTATTTATAGAGCATTTGAAAAATGTTTCATAACAATATGTCGAGATCATGAAATTCCAAATATTTATCACCAAGAATGTGTCCGCAATTCAGGCAATGTAATTGTACCAATAGTTTATTATTTAATATAATTAATTATTACATAAATAAAAGCAGTATACCTCCATCTTTGAGTGGTGGTAATTCCTCTTCTACAAGCTTAAGATCCGATGCCTTCGGTCCTCCAACAAAGTGTTTAGCAAACACGTATTTTTTGGCAACTGTAGCCATCGTTCGAGTATTCTGATTTCGGAGCTGCTTGATAACTTGCTGCTGCTGCGACAGCATTACGAGTGACTTCTTTATTACCACAGCCATGGTTCTTCAGTTTCTTGCTGATAATAATAATATATGAATTATTTATTTATCAGTAAGGATCGTTTGTTATCAAAGTAAGCATGACAAATCAATCGATATTGTTTAAAGTTTGCAAAACCCAAGTGTAATTACCAAAACCCGGCCGGTGTTCACAGTACAATATCTGTAACAAACGGTTCTCAGCTGATAAAACGAAAATACCGTGTTGGGAAGCGTATATGTAGCCTGTAAATTTCAGACTTTATAATTTTTACCACCAGATCGCGTAACAGATACCTTGCTTTATACACGAAAGCGCACCAGCTGATGTGTAACGTCTTTGTGAGAGACTTACGTAGGTCTGCGGAGTTTTATACGCGCGTATATATGAATAGTGTATTTTGTATAGGAAGTCAATATTGATGATAAACGATTGATAACTGATAAATTATTCAGTTAATAAGTAGCGTGTATATTGTTATTGTAAAAATAAATATACAGTGAATAGAATATTTCTTCTATCTATTTTTTTTTGAAAGAGTTCAGATCTAATACTCAATTTCTCTTATATTTTTCTTGCGTATCAGGTAAAAGCTACAATATTTATCTTTAATTTAAAAAAGTCAATTCTTTCTCTTTATCTCAAAATTAAAAAATCTATTATTAAATTGAGATCATAAAAATTGATTAAATTGCATTTAATTTTGTTAAAAAAAAATTTCAATGTAGGTTTAAACATTTTAATTTTGGAATCGAATAAAAACAGGAAAAAATAATATATGTATTTTCTTTATTTAGATAAATGGTAAAAAATTAAAATAATATTTATATATTCGTAGAAATATAAACTCTATATATATGAATATACAGTCAATATTTGGAATGAAAGCTACATATGCTATTTAAATAAAGAAACTCAATTTTAATTTATAATATAACTAATTGAATAGGACAGGAAAAGTAGATAATGTATAAAAATGAAATTATGAAGGTGTAAAATACATGATGTAATTTATGTATCGCTGTAACTATAGCGGTGTTGCTATAATGCCGATTATCAGGATGACGCGTATACTTTTAAAATAGCAAGTCAGAATATAGATATCGTTTTCTGTATTAATAATGATTGTATTTCGTTTATAATTCGCGATTATCCAAGTCACCTATCTATGTATTGTTCATATTCAAAGTTAGCATTTTTTATATCACTAAAATGTATTCTGTAATCTAAAGAACTCCATAAAGGAATCTGAATATTTGTCTAGTTTAATATAAAAATTACTTATTCGATAATTATTATTATATATGTAACATAAGAAAATGGAAAACAGAGTGTATGCAAATTATTTGGAAAAAGATTGAAATAATGAAACTTTTTAACATTTCTTTTAGATGACATAACAAGAAAAATGTATAACTGTTACTTTAACAAACCTGTTAGAATTGCACGGGTCATATGCTATTTTTAAGGATCAGCGTTTTTCCCGGAGACACTTTGCTCTACACAGAAGCATTGATCGTGGTTGTACTCTCATGCACTTGCTCGCTTTTATTTTGCTTTTTTTCTCTAGATCGTTCTCAAAAAATTTTTATATCAAATAATGTTTTTCCAAAGCACTAACTGTCGGTTTATTTAATTTGTAAAGAAACTTAAATTTAAGATTTAAGGTAAGGTAAAATGATAATGCTTTATCGTTTGTTGAAAGTCTATCGTCGGCTTAAAAAATTGAGTATATTTTGAAAGAAATTGTATTTCATCTGACGTTGATACCAGATTGTTCAAACGATCTAGTTTTCTTAAGAAATTTATAAATCTAATATTCTTACAATTTAAATTAAAAACCAAAATGTCAAAAAGCTAAATGTAACCAGAGTATAAATGATTTTCTTCTTTTTAAAATACACTTAATATTGAAATTAAAATTTATATTACGTAGGATTTACAGTTTGGGTAATACCTTAAGTAAAAAAAGAAATCCAAATTTAAACGTTATATATTTCCTTATTATTTAAAGTTTATACTTTCTCATTATAACTTAAATTTTTATAACTCCAACATTGTTATCCCATTATTTTACCTAAATTTTTCTCCTAAATAAATAAACTGGAATGTCAACTTTATCATCTACTTATATATGCACATGCACGTAGCTATATATTATAACCACATCCCAGTTCTCAACTCCGGGCGCCTGCAGACTGGCCCACGACGAATTTGTCATAATATACATTCATGCTAGGACAACCCACAGCGTACAGTGCCAGACCTTTTCTGTACGTACGCATATATGTATATATATATACTTTCTCCATCGCACCTAATCTTCGCACCTACTCTCCGCCCTATATATATATATCACATCATCCACCCACGAGAGCATCTTTCTCTATTTCCCCCCGCATTATATACAAAGGTCCGCGTTCTCGTGGCAGGCAACATAGAGGAGGGGGAGACAGGCGAGCTGCAGCCCGCGCGCAGCTTCTCTCTCATCCGGGGGGTCAAGTTTCTCTCTTGCTCTTTCCGTTGCATATACATACATTACATGTCGTGAAATAACTCTAACGTTCACAGAGTGTATACATATACCCGCAAGTAAAAGACAACGAGCACTCCAACGATGACGACGGGACCATCGTCATAGGCCATCGTCTACTTATAGGACGAACGAGTGACGAGAAAAACAAGGCGCGCGCGTGCGAGGAGACAGCATATATATACACCTATATACTTGTACTTACATTCGGTCCTCCTCCTCCACCACTCTCCTCCTCTTCTGACTTCGGGTATATAGTGTGTACCTATATAGTATGTACTAACGGAGTACTGTATATGTATATACGTGAGCGCGCGCGGCGCATCGCCTAATCTAAAAGCGTGAATGGCGATAACGCGACGACGACGACGACCGGCGGCACTAGCAGTGGCCATCCGTGCGTACACGTCCCCGCGGCGGCAGCAGCAGCAGCAGCAGTAGTTGAGGGCGCGAGACGTGCACGCGCGTACGTAGGTAGGAGAGAAAGAAGGGGAGAGAGAGAGAGAGTGTGTGTGAGGAAGAGAGAGCAGGTCATCATCGTCGTCGACGAGAGACGAGGTAGACACGCACACAGACGGACAGACGCACCGCCAAGATGTCAGACATCGACAGGTGGATCGAGATCGCCAAGGAGTGCAAGTACCTGCCGGAGAACGATCTGAAGGTCAGTGTGTACGACGGATTTCAGAGCAACATTTAGGTTATATGTGCGCGGATCCTGGGGTCAGGGAGAAAGAGCTGTCTCGGTTACGATTTTTTCCCTGTCCCCGGAGATGACGACGATGCGTATATATGTAACTGGTAACATGGCTAACGGTCTGTTCTATGTTTCATTTGGTGGGCGTGCAGAAACTCTGCGACCTGGTCTGCGACATACTGCTGGAGGAGTCGAACATACAGCCCGTCGCTACCCCGGTCACCGTCTGCGGCGACATCCACGGCCAGGTGAGTTGGAACAAGAGATAGGTGGTCTAACCTCAAACGGACACAGTGATAGCTCTTTTTTTTCCTTGTCTGTCGCCTCCCCCCTTACGCTGGCACGTCCGTGTTTCGTTTAGTCATTGCGAAACACGAGCTGCTGCACTGGCACCGTTGTACACATAGTCCACGCGTGTTCATTGTACATGCATGATTATAATGCAACGGCGACGCGGGGCTGACTCTCTATTTTTGGGTCCGGTTCTATTAAAAACTGAGAAAGAGAGAGAGAGAAAGCTGAGAGAGTTGCATGACAGTGTGCGGATACTCACACTCTAAGAGTCTGTCGAAGCAGATTATTCTTATATCAGCGCTAACAAGTGCTAAACTGATTAAGATTCTCTGTATCCTTGTACTATGCTTCTTTTTTTCAGTAACTAATTGGTTTTTTTTGTATACGAGAGCAAAAAATATGTTAAGTTACCAGTTTTATTGTTACTGTAAAATGTCTTTATAGCTTTTGAATATTCATATCCAACTTTCTGTAGCTTTTTTATTCATTGCAATTTTTAAAACTAGTATCATAATGTCAACTATCAGAAGTTTTATAAAAGTACTTTATTATAGTTCGTGGAAATATAGTTTTATTGATCAGTGTTATGCAATTCTTATTTCTATGAACATATCTTTTTCATATTAATTTTTTTAGAACACAAAACTTTTTAGAAAATATTCTAATATAAATTTACAGTATTTAATATCAACTATACTTGTTTGCAGTTCTACGATTTAGAAGAGCTTTTTCGTAATGGAGGACCTGTGCCTGATACAAATTACATATTTATGGGAGATTTTGTCGACCGAGGTTATTATAGCTTAGAAACACTTACCCGCCTACTAACTCTAAAAGCCAAATGGTCTGACAGGATAACGCTACTTCGTGGAAACCACGAATCCAGACAAATCACACATGTATATGGTTTTTATGGTATGAAGCATTCATTTAAAGTAATTTATAGGTTTAGTCAGATTTTTTAAAGTTGTTTTTAAATAATACTCACTATATGACTTATTTCAGATGAGTGTTTAAATAAATATGGAAATGCAAATGCATGGAAGTATTGCTGCAGGGTATTTGATCTGCTCACAATCGCTGCCGTATGTATAAAAACCTTAAATGCATCCTGATATCTAAAATTAAAGTTATATATTGGAATTCTATTTTTTTAGTTAATAGACGAACAAGTCCTCTGTGTACATGGCGGTTTATCACCAGCTATTAATACTTTAGATCAAATTAGAACAATTGATAGGAAACAGGAAATACCCCACAAAGGTAAATGAATAGTTTTAATTTTATCTTTAAGATTGTGTTCGTTCTAATTGCAGTCTTTTCAATATTAAATGTAATAGGATTGCATTGGTTCAGCTGAGGGCAGTTGTCGTATAAAAAAACTTACAAAATTTATTTATCTTTCTGTAGGAGCATTCTGTGATTTGGTTTGGTCGGACCCAGAAGATGTTAAATCGTGGACTGTTAGCCCCAGAGGGGCAGGTTGGCTATTTGGAGCAGATGTAACACACTTATTTATGAATATAAATGACCTTAAACTTATTTGTAGAGCTCATCAATTAGTTAATGAAGGTAAGAATTACATTTTATGACTAACCATATTATTACTTTTGTTGCTTACATAAATTATTTAAAATTAATATTATAAAACTGTACTGTTTTTCAATGTTTGTGAATATGCACATTGAATTAATATAACTATATAAAAATAAACTGATAAAAGAATAAATCACTTTAATTACATAAATTTGTATATTTTGAATCAAATAATATAGTCAAAGTTTGAAATTTTCCTAGGCTTCTATAACTTTTTATGTCTGTGCATCAAAACAAATGTTGGTGATCATTTTTTAAATCTCGTATATTATGAAACTAAAATATGAAATTTTTTAATAGGCTATAGGTACATGTTCGACGACAAACTGGTTACGGTGTGGTCGGCTCCGAACTATTGTTATCGCTGCGGCAACGTAGCAAGCATTTTGAAATTCAAGACAGTCGACGAGAGGAACGCGGTGCTATTTGACGCGGTGCCAAATTCTCAGCGAGTGATCCCTCCCTCATTAACCACTCCTTACTTCTTGTGATTTATCTCTGCACTTTGGAACGGCGGAGGAGGACGACGGACCTCCGTATCAACGTCCACCGAACTGCGCGGGCTGTAAGAAAGACCGAGAGAAGCGAGCGAAATCACTCGCGTCTGACGATTCTTTCAGATATTCTTTCCCTTCCCCCGTCTGACGTTTTGTTTTCCTTTTTTTAAAAAATTGAGAGAACGCCGCCGACGGCGCATTGGAGGAACAAGACCGGCGAAGAGACATACACACTACCCTCTTGAACACATCGATGTTTTGTAGAGTTTTTTGAGAGAGCTTTACGAAGTTTTTATAAAAGAAAAAGGATTACAAAAAAATATTAAACGAGAGAACCAGTGGCTGCAGCAGTGCGTACCGTTAGCCCTCGTACTTCTTCGGTGCGGAGGATATAATGGAGCTCTGTGGTGTAGATGCTTTTGTTGTTCTTTACTATGTACATTCTGTGGAACGTTCACACCTCGGAGCAGGATAACAACACTTGTTCTCCTCGCTCCTCGAGCTTGAAGAGCTTTTATCAAGATTTATGAAGAAAGAAAAGCTCAATTATGGATGACGTTCCAATTCAAGACATAAAATGAATTTTATTCTAACATTCCGAGAAGGAGGCTCTGGGTTACGATGAATGCTTCTTTGCTATGTCGACTTGTCAATGGTGTGGAATTCAGGTTTAGCACTAAATGAGCATACAAATAGTATCGATAAGGTCTTCCTGAAAAAGTGAAAGGTCCATTTCTTTTTTTGTACCGTACGCAGAGATATAACGTCTGTGCAAAAGTAAACATTAAAGAAATTTAGTATTAAAACGTCAAACTATTATACATACCAATAATTTTTCCTTTTTTAAAAATATCAATAATTGAATGCATAATGTATAACAAAGGATTGTTTTAAAATATGTTTCTTCTAGCAGAAATCTATATTGTTATTGTTTGTGTCATCAAACGTATAACGTAGTTAATGTTTGCCGATACATGTTAATACGTTGAGTACTTGCAAAGATTCGGAAAAAGTATTGGTATTATAATATTTGAGAAAATAGTCTTTTAGAAATTACATCAATAATGATCTTAATGTTTTTTTCGTACAGACGAGTGCATGCTTTCCCCGACGAAAGTTGTACGAGTAGTATTCTCCGACCAAGAGAGTCTTACTCTGTGTGTTCGATAGCTCATAGCAGTAGCCAAAGTTCTCAGTACGTAGTTGAATATATGCGTATTTTACATAATTTTACCAGGTATTTTTACGCAAAGAAAAATATAATCGATTGTTAAATTACTGTGTTGCTCACACTGTGGTATGTTTCCTTGTTTTGTTATTGAATTTTGATAAAACGAAAGAAATGAAGGATTAAGGGTCATTTAGGAGTAGTTTTATCAATATATATTTACATTTGCTGAAGCAATTTTTCCATTTCAAACACTAATTCATTGAATTTTGCAATAACACGAATAGCAAGATAATGCACAATACAGATTTTTCTCGTGATTTTAATGATGCTTAGAGTTATTATAGTAATTAAGGTTTAAAGTCGAAAAATTGCTTGGACAGCAGAAGAACACCGTGTGTAAGAGTTTACAGAATAACAAACACGAATGTAAGCTATCGAAATATGGTTTTTCTTCTTTGCAGTAGGCTAAACGTTAGACTTTGAAGTGATTTACTTAATATGTGTATTTTCCTTTATACCAATCAATATGAAATCATGTGAAATCAATGTTCCAACAGTACAAAGTGAATATTTTTAAAAAAGAACTTATTTAAATGAATGAAGAGTGTTCATACATTGTATTAAAGATGTATGTTTACTATTATTGAATTTTCTTTTTTAAAATAATTGTAAAATTTATTTAGATAAATTAGATATTATTGTAGGTTATTCATAACATAATATTAATAATTCAGTTGAATGATATATATTTTTGCATTACGTAGTTAAAAGGAAGTACATTGAGTTGAACTAATCAGTATTGAACATATTAGCATCAACAAAGCTGTTTATTTCTGTAACATTACGAGATCAGCGGATATTTTGTCGAAATTGTTTACATCTACTTTTATATTCATTCATATACATATATACACAAAAGAAGAAGAAAATGTACATCAGTAAATAACTTTTTCGTAGAGTGACAACGTTCGCAAAAATATTATATGCAAAAGGACAGAGCTTATTTCCTAAACGAAAAGAAGTGCAACACCATACTATGTCCACCGTTGTAAATCACTAATACGAATGGCGTTAAGATTTTGAGAACTTAAGAGACTTAACGAATCATTTTTCGGTAACTTATCTCCATGATTCCTTAACGATTCTCTGTTCCTAGCTGTACAACTAAAATGAAAAAGATAACATAAAAAAGAGGAGATAAATGAGCAGTATAAACAATTATAAGCAAAAAGAAAAAAACTTTAAAATACGAAATTGGCGGAATGGCCGGACTCTTGTCGTAGAAGAAAAAAAATAATTAACAAAAAAGAAAAAAAAATACTCTTTGTAGATAGTGTGTTCTCGCTCGTAGGGGAGCAAAAGCGTGTTTTTTGAAGAAACGAGAACCGAGACCCTTAGCAATGTGCCTCTAAATTAGTAAGCGTTCGTGTGTATACATATATTAAATATATAGTGAAGAGTAAAAACGATTTAACAATTTAAAACGAGAAAAAAATAAAAACAACAAGTAATAACGTGGTGAAAGAGGAATAAAGGGGCAACAAAGCACCTTTCGCGTAAGAGCCATAATTGCGAGGTACGCGCATACTAACCTGAATTCCGTCACCGCTACCGGCCGCCACACTCTCATGCTCTTTGCGCGCGAATCATGTGTATTCGAAATTTAAAAAAAATCAAACGTAAACAACTGGCCGCTTACGATTAAGCTTGGACATTGTAATTTTATCGAAAAACCGTCATATGGACACTTCACGCAAGAAGCAGTGATAAAGGAGAATCATTTTTTATGATTTATTTTTTTTTCTAAGTTTTTTAAGATTCTGAAATATTTAATCATTTTTGGGTTTTCAGTTAAATTGCTTCTTTTTTTAACCTTGCACAATGCTCAGCATTCTTGCGTTTTTATTTTGTTTTAAAAACAAACAGTTCTATTGTTTTAATTTCTTCAATAGAGTATTATTTGTAGATTGAAGGAATGTTATATTTTACCTTAAAGGGCTAGAAATAGTCGGTATAATAAAATTTAAACATTCCTTTAATTTGGCATACAAAAATTGTAGAAACTTTATTTATAAATAAAAAGAAAATATTATATTTTTTAATGCATTGCATTTTAACGATTTTCCTTAATCGAGGAATTTTTTTTTTCGATAAACTTACAATTATCGAAAGTAATGGCAAACTTAACTAATTTCATCAACGTGATGAAACTACTATTTAGGAGAATTTGAGTAAAACACTTATTTACTAGTAACTATGATTCTCTTTTCTCGACTTGTTTGACGCAATCATCTTTTTATTACGAATTAGTATTTACAGAAGTTTATAAATGAATTTTAACAAGTGTATGTTTTACTCTCATTATTACACGATCTTTAGAGATATTTGTATATTCGTCAAGATGTATTTTAATTAATCCGTTGTTTCTGTTCAACGAGCTATGCTTATTTTGATAATTATTTATTTTAATAAGTAACAATTATGTCGCTTTTTCGTCTCAAAGTTTAAACAGCAAAGTAATTAGTATTAAAATAAAGCAAATTATTTGATTTGAAGCCTTAATTAAATCAAATACATGTATATATTTTATATAAATACTTATTTATTGTGCTGCTTATCAATAGGTAAAAGAAAAATCGATTAAATTGTAATTTAATAAATTGAATAGCTGATTGATTGGTTTAAATAATCGCTTGTTAATTAGGCTTATTTTTCTACATAAAAATCTTTCCCATTGCAGTAATTTGTGATGGAAAAGTAAACAATGTGTCTTTGAAGTGTATTAAAGTATTTTTTCCAAGAAAGTCAATTTTTTCATTTCTTATTAATACGTGTATAATGTAAAAAGTTGTAAAACATTTGATTAAAATTATATTTTTGTTTTACTCGTATACCTCCGATGTAATAATTATATTGGCACTATGCACTTGGCGTCAAGTCAGATTCAGTGAATCCACAACTTTGTAATACGAATAGAACGAGGCTGCCAAAATCACCATATAATGTTGACTTGTGAAAAATGCGAAAGTCATTTGTTTCTTCCAGCAAGTATAGCATTCGATTCTTTTCAAAGCAATTCAAAATAACGTCAAGCCTTAAATATAAAAAATATTTATAGACGTTTTCCTCTGATCGATCGTTTGCAATATTTTCTTCACACGTCCGTAATAATCGTTATATAGTCTACTGCTAAAATATTCCCGATAATGAAGAAGACAATGCCATGTTGCTGGAACAACTGACTTTTCCATTCGTTCCGATGTCATACGAAGCTTCTTGCTCGCGAGTCGGTTTTCCTTGTCGTCTCAAAGTTTCTTCCCCGATGCTTTATACATTGAAACCCCTCGAGCAGTGCCTTCGAAAAATACAAGACGACGGTCTACTAGAAAATAGTCTTTTGTATCAACGGACTTGCGAGAGATACATGTTGTCGATCGTGACTTCGCTACTGTGGGAAAAAAACGTTCAACTTCGAGAAAAAAAAGAAAGAAATATGATTGTGCGTAGTCATCAACTGTGCCACTTTTGAGAAATAAATGTTTCTTTTGATTGCAAAATTCACGTTTTCGAAATCCAATTCATGCATTATTGTGAACCATTAAGAAGTTTGTGATGTCGCATGTATACGTTTGGATCCTCGTTTTGGTTCGCATTACACAGAATATTTATTTCTCAACGAACAATTTAACAAGTGTCGAACAATATCATATATAGAGAGAGAAAGCAGTGATGCGGAGGCACGAAAGTTTCAATAAATATTCCGCCTCGAAATTCAAAAGAGCCGTCACTGCTTCTTGAGTGTCCCCCCGTAAATAATAACCGTCCTGTTTTTTGAACCTCAACGCAGATGTCGAAACGTTCTTTATATATATATTGTAAACGCGAGAACGTTGTATATGTATCGTGAAAATCGCAAATGGCCAACAGCGATTTTGTTATTGTACATGAGAATCGATCGTTATTCTCATTTGTTGCTAAAAGATCGATGAGAGAAAGAAAGAAAAAGAAAAAAGAATCGATAATATTTTCCGTTACCTTCGACCGTCAAACGATCGAAGCGATTGAAATAACGATTTAAGGACGACCGAAAGCAGAATTTTAGGAAGAAAAATAAAGCAGAGCGTTGTAATCGAATTTCCTGCATGCGGAGAGAATTTTGCACAGATTGTCTTATGTTTTCGCGTCAAAAATGATTATTGTTACGTTGACTTTTTTAATTCGATTATTTGTGTATAATTGTGTAGTCTTTTAAACTTTTAGAGTACGAATTTCACTCAATGAAAGTGAAATTATGTGCCTTCAAAAATTTTCACTTCAAACTAAAAAAGATTTTTTCTTCTCATAAAAGTGAAAATTACCCTTCACTTTGAAGTGGAGTTGCAAAATTTTAACTTTAAAGTAGTGACATTTTTACTCTAAAAGTTACTGGAAAAGGCTTTTTTCAAGCAAATGAATTTCTGTGATATTAGGAAACAATGCTGAAGAATTATGGCATCCATGCTATCTATACGATGTACTTCTCAGCTAACGACGTTTCTGTGATAGTTTAAGAATAAAAGACGCCGAAAACATGAGATTATACTAAAGCGAAATTCTCTTGTTGGCAATGTAGTCGATGTAAACGAAAAAAAGAAACGGAGTGCCGGTGTGTGTAAGGGTGAGATAAAAAAAACATAAGGGACTCGTGCTCTCGCTGAAAATATAAGAGCATTCTTATCGAAAGGATATACGCTATCGACGTTGCCTTATCTACCTCTTCTTCAGAGCCTATGTGAATTCCCTCTTGATTCTTCTCTTTCGCGTGTTGTGTGTACTTCGTATAAAAAATATATATATATATATAAAGCATAAATGAGCGATCTCGACTTTTCTTCCCTTTTTGAATTTTTAATCTATGATTCTCTAAATTTCGAGGAGCTCAGGATGATTCCTATACAATTAAAACAGTGCCATTAACGTTTAGACTGGATTATATTCTGGACATAACGGTATTCCCTTATAAACTATAAGAAAATATATAATTAGATGTTTCGTTGACTTTCGCGTGTAATGCTCCAAAGAATTTAGAGTTTCAGTCTGCAGTGTTTGCTTCTTCGGAAAAGAGTCGAGAAAGCTCACGCGCTTCTACGCTTCTATATGCTACATTATTATATATTATAAATATTGTATATGAATAAGAATTTCCGTTTTCATTCCCTCGGTGATGATTCCGACAAGGAGTTACCATAGACGTTTGCGCGAGAGATTTTGACAGCCTCGAGCATGCGTACGATGATGTTATAAAACATAATAATGTGCGACGCGACGAGAATATATTGAACCGACGAGCTCTTTCGATTTATTGCAGTTACTCGAATGCGCTGGTTTTACGCATTTTTTCTTTCAATTTGAGATTCAGCATACTTTATTTAGAATTAAGCTTTTTCAATTTTTAAGCATAAGGTTGAATGTCTAGAACTGTAAGAGCTTAGATATATAAATTTTGTATTTTAAACGGGAAAGGTATTTAGATTAAAATTACATATCATCTACCAGTTGCATAAATGAAACGGCAAGTGAAATTCTTGCTTTTGTTATTATGCGATTGGAGATTGTATAAATATGTGATCATGATTCATTGACTCGGTTTTTTAAAGTAAATGAAGAAATGCCAAATTTAGGGGTATTTTTGATATTTTTAAAATTTATAAAATGCACCGTGTAAATAAAGCATTATATTGTTGAATCTAACGACCATATCGATTTTTAAAGGAAAGCTTTAGTTTTAAAATTGGGTTTGAAAAAACATTTTTCGTAAAATTGTTAAAAAGTTTTTTTATAAAGCTTATTCTTTTGAAAAAAAAGTGATAGTATACTCACACATATCGGTCAGTTTAGTCAGATTTAACACATGAAACGAAGCTATTCATAAAATATAAAAATATAAAATCAGTGGAAAATAATTAAAATTATTTTAATTCTATTTGAATCAACACTTTCTTTACGGCCGTTCAATAACAACTGGCAACAAAGAAACCAACGCATTCAAATACGCAGTCGATCGCAAGCGCACAAACCCTTAGCTGCAATGAAGTATTAGCGTTCGCGATTGAAATGCTCGTCGATTCTCGTCCTCGCAACGATAAAAAGAATTAATTAGCTAAAAAAAAAAAAAAAAATAATAAAATGAACAATGAGTCGCCGCATTTTGTGATCGCTTTGAACTTAATCGACCTGTGTACATGCGCTTGCGGCTAACCACGGATTTCTATAATAATACATATACACACCATCGCAAACGAACTGTAACGAAGATATTTTTTCAACTATCTCCCTCTTTACCCCCGTCTCCCTCTATCGATAGTTTTTTGCGCGTTCTCGTCTCGCAACAATCCTCCGATATATTGTATATCTATACCATTGTAGCGACTTTACGAGACTAAAAAAAAACTGAATTGTTCAAGTTTTCCGTAGACAAGCGACTTTTACTATTACGGCTACTACCCGCCACAATCATCCATCACACACACATACACTATTGCAAATAATATCACAGCATACGCACGCGCGCAGGGAGTTGAAAAATATTTGTGTAGTGAACATTTTTTTGTACACAAAGATACACACAGTACTCGTCTATACGAAAGTTGAACAATACATCATTCGAAATTGAAATCGTCGTATTTAGCTTTAAAGAGAAAAAAAAGAGGGGAACGCACTACACAAATGTTTTCTCACTGTGGCAGCCCAATTTCATTAGTATTGATATTATTATTACCACTGTACTATAAATATTATTATTAATTCTATTATTTATGCTGATAAAAAGAATAAAAGGAAAAATCGAATCACGTATTATCGAAAGCGTGTACAAAAAAGGGACAAGTGGGACTATATTAAATGAAGCGGAGAAGAAGAAAATTTTACGGGTGATATATAAACAATTGTACAGGAATCGTCTTATATATCGGGTCCAGAAGACTCGAATGATTTTTTCTTATATTATATATGTTTTTTTTCTCTATATCCTTGTTTATATCATGGCTTCGCGCAGGAGCTTGAACACTGCGTAAACGATCCTTTAAAGATCTCACAGATAGACATCATTGTAAACGATCATCATGTACCTTGAAAGTATAGGACTTTGTTATGTTAACGTAATGAGACATCTGTAATAAAAATGCGTGAAAAAAGTATTGTGCGTTCTTTTGTTTATTCATATAAACCTTTTTCTCTCCTTTTCGAATTTCCTAAATATTCAAGCTATTATTGTAGCATTTTTTTTTATCTTATCTGGAATGATAATTAAAAAATATTTTCTAAATTGATTTCACGATAAGTACAAGGTTTTAATATACGCTTACTTATTTTGAATAATCGAAAAGTCGAATTTTTCAAAGAGCTTTAACAAATAAAGAATTTCATCAATGAAGAATCATTGAGATAATTTGTTTTCGACTCCAGGACTTAAAGAATTCATTGATTTTTATCGTTTAATTTATCTAAATAGAATTATGGTTTAATTTGAAAATTTTCAATCAATATTTATAAATTTATTCCAAATGTATTTATTTTATTAGCAATACATTTTAAGTAAAAAATATTTCATTGTAGTACAAAGTAAAAAGCTTGTTTTAATTCTTTATATACTTAATTGTAATTGCATCTATAAATCGAGTCTTGGTGTTTTTCCTTTAAATGCTTTATGAATACTGCGGTATTTCATTATTTAATAGAACTCTGTGTTCACCAGCAGAAGAAAATTCTCATCTCATGACTATCGATCATCTTCTTCGTATAATTATCTGTAGAACTTATTACGAATGCCTTGTCATCATTTTCGACAACCCAAACAGTTCCAGGTTCCGCGTTCGATATTAATTCAATGACAGCGTTGCTAACATTTTCGGGTCTATCGAAATAAAAGAAATTATGAAAATCTGTATGGGAGATTTATATATCATTCTTAGTATCTAAACCACTTACGATTGTATTTGCAAAATGTTGAAGTTCTCAATATTTTCTTTCGGAATAAAATCTAAATAATTAGGTGAGAACTTTTCCGACATTTCCACGTTCAATTTAGTTCTTGTATGGCCAGGACAGATGGCAATTATTTTAACGCCAAGTCTTTCACAGTTGGGCTAGAATTAACGTTTACATTATTTTTTTTTTATTGTACATTGACATTTGTTACTGTTGCTGTAAAATTATATACATACTCTCATAGACCTCGTGAAAGATACAACAGCATGTTTGGACGCACTGTAAACTGGCAACACATGACTGTCTAGTACACCGGTAACAGAAGCTATATTAACTATAACTCCACCATTACCGCCTTTGTGTTTTCCCATGTACTCAATTGCAATTAAGTTTCCAAGAATCGTACCTTTCTGAAAATTAAATTACGATATTACAATCGTATTGCTCGTGTACAAAACAATAACGATTATGAATTAGCGTTGTTAAACTTTTAGCTTTTTATCATGATGCGGAATTTTATGTAGTAGCTGATACTATTTAATAATATGATAGAAAATTTAAAAATAAAATATTAATAAAAATTTATGTTATTCTAATGATAAAATGAAGAATGTAGCACAAACGACGGATGTTACAAAATGCCGAATTAAAGCCACGCAAAGAATGACTCATTCGTTGAACGTTATTTCGTCTTATTATCTTTTTTTCACTTAAATAAGTTTCGAGAAAACTTAATTTCTGTATATTTAGCAATTCATTTATTAAAATAAAAAAACGTATGCGATATTTTATAAACATCAAATCGTGAAAGCAAGTTTTACAATAACTTATACTGACGAATAAGTTATGATTTTATATTCTGAGAATTTTATTCCTAATGTAATACATATAAGTTAATTACCACATTGACATCAAGTAAACGACCTGCATCATTTTCGTTTGCGATACCGGCATCATTGATTAAAATATCAATATACTTATGTTTTTCAACGACTCTTTGAAAATTGGCTAAAATTATATAAACGTCATTAAGGCAATCTATGGAATTTTCTACTTTATATATGTTTATAATACTATAATAATTTCGGTATACTTAACGTACATCGTAATTCTTGTTCGTGTGCTACATCACAGTGATAAAGTTCCACTCGTTTGTTGCCAAATTTTTTCTCCAATTCTTCGAGCCATACTTTTTCTGAAGTATTGTCGAAAATTGCTACGTACTGTACAGAAATTAATAATTCATTAGAACTCTCGAATTTTGAGTAAATAAATTTTTTGACATAATGATGATTGAATGATTTACCGCTGCTTCATTCTCCAATAGGCCACATACACAGGCGTAGCCTATTCCGTTTGCTCCGCCGGTTACGACGGCAACTTTATCTTTAATCTCCATCTTGTGCAGGGGATTTGACATGATGACTATATAAAATAACAAATTATTTTTTATGAAGGTAACTACCTTAAAGGATTCTGCTACAGTACTGGGTAAAAAATAAGAGATATTGAGCAGGTATACGAGAATTCGAGAGCTGATAAATTTTCTGAGATAAGATATAGGTATATACTGTCGAATTTAATATCATGTTCTTACTCATCAGCAAGCTAAAACAGTTTGTAAATAAGGAAAGATTTGTTTTAAAAGCAAGATAAAAATTGTTTTTTTTACTCGCAATAATATATAAAATAATTTTAAAGGCTTAAAAGCAATTGTACTTGTACATTTGCATAAAACTGATGAAGATTATATTTTTGCAATAGAAACTATAAAAAAACATTGTTGCAATCTTAGATGTTATAAAAAAAATTATCAATCATACCTATTATTATCAAAATTAATCAAAATATTGTACCTTAAACAATTCTATAACTTATACTGACTAAAAATAGCTGTACTTTGAAGTCAGTTATTTTCCCTTATTTGTTTATTAATTAAGCTATAAAACACCGGCAAACGTATTGCAACGTACACAAATGATTTCATCTATTAAATAACACTGTATAACTGCAAACAACGCTCAGCGCTTGATTTATACATAAAAATTGTTTTACCATACCTGCTTTCAGAAACTAAATTACAATTATCCTATATTTAACCACTTACTTGTAACGCAGATGCTGCTATACACGGATACTGACGCTTCGCTTATACTTTTAGGTTAGGACGGAAAAGGATTCGCCCTGAGAGAGTAAGTAATCGGACTGCACTGGCGCTGCTCTCATATGTATAGGATTCGCATTCAACTTGTTGCTATGGCACGACGCCACAGTATAGTTATCTGTATGTGTGCGTTAGGTATCATGCATGTATTATTATTGCTGTCACGCGCGCGACTGCATCGCTTAGACGGGCGACAGACTCGACCCGCATTATATGTATAATAGAGAGACTCATTGAAAATCAAGTTTACCTGGTATAAATAGACACTAAGCTATAATTACGAAAGAATGAATAATACATATAATTGGATATATGTGGCGGTATATATATATGTGTGTGTGTGGGATTGGGCATGCGGGCAAATAAAATGAAATAAAACGCCGTGCGTGGTTTTTTTTATTAATCGTTAATCAGTTTATTTAATCGTAATAATATTATTTTTCGTCATGTATATAATAATTCTATTTACTTCTTACTATCTATATATATAATAATATATAGTGTATTTATGTTCATTATGTATAATATATTATCTACATTTATAATCCCTATGAAAGGCATCTCCAACCAGACTTCAGATTTACTTTTCATTTAAAATATCTTATTTATTCATAAAAATACAAGGGGCTCGCGCGCCAGCCGAACGATCCGGACGCCGCCCGTTGCCCGCTCGCGCTCTTTACTCTTTTTCTCTCTTCCTCTCTCTCTTTCTCTCTCTCTCTTTTTCTCACTCTCTCTCTCTCTCTTTCGCGCGCGCGCCGACATACTTAATTATTATTATTATTCTTATTATATCATACGCTTATCTCTCAACAATTACAACGAATCAGTTCTAATTGCGTGCTCTCGGTGCTGTGCGTATCTTTTCACGCCATTATTGGTAGTTTTCTTTTTGCTATATTTTTTTTTCTTACGTTCCACTTGCGAGGCAAACACATCCTATAGCGTGGAATTCGCACTCTTCCTCTCTATCTCTCCTTCTCGATTCGAATCGTCGACCAGTTTGTTTATTATTCTCTCGCAAGAGAATGTGAACATAGGTTCGAATAATTTTGGTCTAATAAAGTTAATTGTTCATACGATAAATAATTTATCCCTTTTCGATCATTATATTAGAATGCCACTTTTAATATGTCTTAATCTTCATTGTCTCATTCGTATCAAATATACCGAATATTTAAAATGGCATTCGGAAAATTTGGGTGTTCAATAACATTCTACTTTAAAATTACTCATATGTTATAACATTTGAAAATTTTCAAAAATTCAACGTTTCATTGGTATTTCAAAACTTGCCTCTTTAGCGCGTGCATCGCATTTGCAAATATCAATAATTATGTAAAGGTAACTTATGACGCCAGTTTTTTTTTTATTTATATATATTAGCTTTTTATTTAGTGCAAAATTGATTATTTTATGATAAAATAAAATTCGATATTTTACTTCCTTTGAGTATGTAATTTTACATTTACGCATTTTTTTTTATTTAATTGATGCTAACATACTATTATTTATAGCTATAATGATTATTCGTGTAGATATGCGAATAATAAATTACGTTTAAATAACAATCGATATTCGAAAAGTAATTCGCACGCAACATATCGTCCTCTGAACATCCAACAGAAGACGAGAATTATTTTGCAATTCGCTCTCGTTCTGAAACAAGTTATTATCTTTTTGAAGCGCGTCTGTGCTAGCTCTTCGATCGATATATAATCATTTCAAAGCGTTCGAAATTGCAATGATAATGTCTCTCTCTCTCTCTTTCTCAACAATCGTTCAACGATGATATATAATCGAGCAAGTTTCAAAATACTCTTTTCACTATACAAATATTCAATTAAAGTTTCTCATCGAATAATATATATACGAAAAACCCTATTCGTCGATAAGCTCATCTACAATTTCCTTAATAATTCAGTCCAACGCGAAATGAATTTCTTCACCCTTATTATGTAAAAAAGATCCTCCTGCGCCAGGGGGCGCCGCTTTTTTTTTTTTTTTATTTATTTATTTGTTTTAATAAAGCGCGCGGCAACGCGGCGTCCGTTCGCGGCGGCCAATCTCAATTACAAAAGGAATAGTCGAAGGTAAAACGAGATAATAAAAAGTACTTCCCTAAACGTAGGTAGAAATTGGTAACTTTGACTCACTCATATTTGAAAAAGTATCGCGCCGAGATAATTTCGCGATCTCTCGGCGAGCTCGCTTTTTTCTCTCTTTATCGCTTGCTCTCTCTCTTGCTCTCGCATTCTTTCTATCGCTCTCTTTCTCGCTTTTTCATTCCTTGCCCATCGTTTCTGGGTTGAAACGCTTCTCTCCGCATACGTGTGTGTATTTTCACTCTCTTTCTGTATCGCTTCATAATTTTTTTTTTCATCTCCTATTATGCTTTTTCTTTCTTTCGAACGCTGCTCTCTACGAATTTGTATAAATTATAAAATTACGGATGAATTCGTTCGAATTTCTCGTGTCAGTCCTTTCGTTATATATATATAATTATATATATATATCGTTTGTATATTCAGCTTTCTGGCTTCGTGCGCTAATATTGGACGCAAAAATAAGTATTTCGTACCTTTTTTCTCTCTCTTTCTCTCTCAATGACGCGTTCTTTAAATATATGTTTCTTCGTCGAAAAAATGCGATGTCGAATGAATGAAGTTGATAACTATTATATGCGGCGGGAAGTGAGTTATCGCAAGCACAAACGAAATCGACTATATATATTTTATATATTATATACTTTACATGAGCGAAGATGCAAGAAGTCGAAAAAGATGACGATATAAGCAAAAACTTCGATAACTCACTTCCGCGTCTGAATGCACGCGATGTCGTGTGTTTTATTTCGCTAGGCGAACGAGAAAAATTCATATGATGAACAAGGACAACTCGAAAGTATAATATATTATCATGATATATCACGAGAATGTATATAAATGTATATTATATATCACAAATCGTTTCTCTATATATTCAATCCGTATATATCTCGCGTAGCGTACGCCTATAAAGTTCACAACTCAGATGTACGCGCTCGCGAGATGTGCTTTTTGTTTTGTTATTCTTGTCCAATTGCTCTCGGTGTGTCAATATATTTAATTATCATATCGTCATATTATAATCAACAAGAAAAATGAGCGCCACCGCGTCGCGACGGAGCTGCGAAATACAAAATACTCACTGCTGCACAGGTGATGCGTGTGTATGTGTGTACGTGTATAATATATAAAGATAGACTAGTACTTTCAACATAGTTATTATTTGTTTGCTTCTTTTATTATTATTTTTTCCCCCTTTCTCTCCTTCTTTAATCTTCATTTATCGTATCGTATTTTTAATAATAATTATCATTTAAATTCAATGATTTCTCGTCTTTCGTACAGTATGTACAACGTATAATAGCGCGGTCAACCCACAAACGAGAGGCAAGAGCTTGCGCACGCTCGTGTGTGTTATATGTATATATGTGTTACGTGTGTGTTTGTGTGTGTGTGTACGTGTGTGTATGCGTGAATGTACGTGTGTAATTTATCTTTTACTTAATTTTTTTTGCTCTACTCTTTCTTGCTTTCTGTTTTGTTTATTTTTTTTTTTTTTAATGTAACCTTTTGTTTTTCTCAATATATAGACTCTCACTCGCACTTAAATATTAAAGGTTGGGCACGATAATACTCTCGGTAGTAGTATAATGCCCTAAGTCTTGCTGATCCAACGCTTATAGAGCGGCGATAACCGCGCGCTACCGAGGCACATATATTGTAACTCCTTTACCCTCTGCCTTGCGTTGCTGCAATGCCCCGGAAAGATTATTTTTTTTCCTAATTTTTATTAATTTAATTTAATTTTTTTAATCTTAATTTCTTATTAACCTTTATTATACCTTATTAAATATACCTTATTTATTTATACAATTTATTTCGGACGACTCGACACTTGGTTTTCTCTCATTTCGTTCGCCAGTTCGATCATTATTTTATTTGTCTCACTTCTGCGAATCGCATTTCGTTCGGAGTGGTGCTTTCACTTCCTTAAATATCCGTGCGCGCACATACGCGTGAGGTGAAAAAAAATGCGAAATTCACTCACGAGGAAACGTTGCTGAAATCAATGTCCGTAAAGCTTGACGTCATTTTATTATTTTTTTTTCGGTTAACTTTAATACATATATTCATCGTTAAATGTCATATTTTTTTCTCTGAATTCTTTCAGTTGTTGTGGAATTATCGTCAATGTTGAAACGTTTCCTCACGAGTGGGTGAAATTCGTGCAAAATTAGCGATGAGAGAAAGATGGCAACGTATATAGCGACACTGCGCTGATGAAGGATGAAGAGAGTGAAAGTAGGAAAGTATTACACATGCGTGCAAGCGCAAGCGTGATAGAGTCTATAATAAAAGATCGTAAAAAATATCAGTGGCAGTCGTTTATTCACGCTTCGTCGCCCGTTTAATTTTCTCTCTCTCTCTCTCTTATTTTTTTTTAAATTTTTTATTCTTTTTCTTTATCCTCATCTAAATTTCGAACGACGCGTACTTTCGCTCTCGCGCCGACGATATATGTACAATATGTACATATCGAAAATTGACAGAGTAGATATGAATTTCGGATGATGGTGATGTCGCGACAATGAGCGAAGAATAATGCGTGATAAGAAAGCGATTGGCGCGCTAATGGCGAAACTCGTCGTTTTTCACTATATTGACATCATATGCAATATGCGGCAGGAAATCGAAATTTAAATAAAAAATTTAAGTAAACATTAACCGTGTGTTATACAACGACAAAAAAAAAACAACGAAATAAAAAATAATAAACTTAAGTCTTAGAGCATCACAGATAAATGCAAGTCATCTTAATTCAAAGTTAACTTGGATTAAAAATAACTTTTTATATGACACGACAAAGAGGAACTAACAAAAAAAAAATATAATATGATCGTTTAACGCCAACGACATCGAGTAATGAGTGTTTCTTCAAACGTGGAAAAATGACGAGTTTCGGGAAACCACCTTACGTATAAGAACTGGAAGAGAAAATTATAACCAAGTTTATATAGTATACTCAACGTCGAGCGTCCGATATTGAACACAATTACAATCCTCCACAACACGCACAACGGGCTCATATATATAGGTAAGGAGCAACTGTTAAGAGCCTCGGGTGCGCGCGGCTCGCGCTCGTTTCCTATCCACAAATTAATATACAAGTGTTATGAAGTATCCATCGTTAGCTTTTTTTTTTTCTTTTAAGTCTTATAATATGGACAAGCAGCAGCCCCGGGCCCGAGACAGCCGCGGGGTCCGTGTTTATTTTCATTATTTTTCTTTCCCCCTCGTTTCTCCCTTCATTCTCTCCTTCTTTTCAACGAGACACGTCGCGATAAGGCTTTCTCACATAATCACCGAGGCGCTTATATACGTTCGTGATTTCCACGTCGTCGTCGTAGTCGTCGTCGTATTATATGTGTTAAATGCATGATTTGGTGTTGCGTTGCGTGTGTGAATGTGTCTCATTATACATGTAGGTGTATATAGATAATAGTGTTTCACAAAGAAATCGTTTGAAAATAAAATTGTTCTTTATTTCGTAGTATCACACCAAACTGTTTCCAGGTGACATCGTGAAAAGACGTGTCGTATCCTATATGGTAATATATAATTGCTAGGCTTAAACGTTATATAATTATTACACATTATTAAACTATCGTTTCTTGCTCGAGAACAACTTTGTCTTATTTTTTTTTTGTTTCTTTAATAATCGTACAGCTAATGAAAGTTTGTCGTACAAAAAACTATATGCATGATCGTTAAAGTCAGCTAATATATTTTCATTGTGAATTTTTTTTTTTTTTTGCTTTTGCCTTATACACTTCAAGTATGCGTATATATTTTCTCAAGCAATCTTAACGCACTAATTAAAAGCTCAATTTCGTTACAATTAAAACGATCAGTCGGGTGTATATAATAAAAGAGCGAAGACAAGTCGGACAGTACCATTCGTTGTTTGCCCCGACAAATTTTCAAATGCATGACATGTGTATAATATAGAAGTTAGAATCGCGCGATAAATGAAAAAAATCACGAACGGCGCCTCGGCTCAGTGGAGAATTCGCTCTTCGCGACGAGCACTTGTTTTTTTAAAAACGTTCTTTCCACTACGGCGGCAAGACGAAATGAAGGCTGCAACGGCGCTCGAAACCATTTTTTTCTCTTCTCTCGTTTCATTTTTTGTTAGAAATTTTGTTTCACCCCCGAATTGCGCATACTATCCATCTCCGCATGCATACACACGTGTCTCACAGAGAAATAATATTAAAAAAATTAACGCTTTTCCTTTTATTCATTTTTGCTTCACTTGTTCTCTCTTTATATAAACTAGCTTCAACCACTGGTATACTTTTTCTTTCTCTCTTCACTTAATAACGCTTCTTTTTTTTCTTTAATTCACCATTTTCTTTTTTTTAACAATTCGAACTCCCTATATAAATAAAATCGATCGCCGTCGATCGCGATCGCGCGCAGTCTCTCCTTGTCCCTCGCTTTCCGATCCCTATAGAGCAACGAAAATAAACGAAAAGAAAAAGGATTGAAAACGTTAAATGTAATGAGGAAGGAAAGTAAACATAAATGTATGTGTATATGTGTGTCTATATATACATAAGATGCCGTTTTATTTCAGGAACTAAACCGACACTGAAGAATGTAAATAAATGCATACTTAAGAATAAATCATTAGTAAAAATTAAGAGCGAATTTCAGCAAGTCGTTTCTGCGTAATATGCCACGTGCGCAAATATCACAAGTTCTCATCGAGACTCGACGCTCAAGACTCGGAGAGACTTCGCCCGCTGCGTCGATCGTTTTTCGACTTTCATGGATACAATATATTTATGTGGGATTTTTATACGGTGTGTATGTGTGTTATAGTTATTATTTTTTTTTTTATCTTATCATTCATTTTCTTTTACTTTGTAGCGTATAACTATGAGATTATCGTGGTAACTTGCATCACTTTCTTCCTCTTTTTATTTTCCTTTCTTTCCGTGAAATATACACAACAGAAAAAAATCGATAGAGTCCCGTAACGCGTGCCGCCTCGATCGCGATTCTTCTCCCTTCTCTCAACACATCAACCTTTTGACGTACTCACTTTACTTATTTTTTTTTTATTCTTTTTTTATTTTTGATGCGCAAGTCGTATGCTGGGCTCGCGTCAGTTCCTCGCTGCGCGGAGAGAAAAATTTATTGCATTCTTTATTTGGTTTTCTTCCGTCCTTATAACGAAGTATCACGATAGTTCAATAAGTAATTATCGATGAAAACGTAATAAATATTTTTAAAAGTCTGTTTTAAGGCAGTGATAATGTTATCTAATTGAAATCATGAAAGAACATCATTGCATTTTAAAATTCCGCCTATTTTCTGGAGTTAAAACTTGTTTGTTAAAAAGATTTAAAATACTGCTTTTGATTCAACGTTTCGATATCGTTGTTTTACAAGAAAAAAAATTATCAATACTGCATAGTAAAACCAACAATACTTTTCCTCTCGGCGCATTAAAAAACAAAAGAAAAAACAATCGTCCAAAATCAAATCTATCGCGCAACGAATACGTCGAATTCTAATCGTTTGCAATAGTTTTATTGCAATTCACACCGGGGCACAGTCGCAATGACGATCGATGAGATCTTTCTCCGCGTACACACGAGTATAATTTTCAATTTCACATCATACAAGTCTCTCTGCTAAATTCGCTCGATTAACCGCATTAAGTATCAAAAATATCGCGGGCGCGCTATCTCGCGGACTCGGATTGTTTATCTCTCTCTCTTTATCAATTTTTTTTGTGTCTTTCTCTCCTCTTTTTTTTAAGGGGGATATAGGGGCGTGTATAGAGAATCGCACTTTCAATTCGAACCCAGCATACGTAACTAGTCGACCTACGAATCATCTATATACGTTTATTTAATTATAGTTTTTTTGTTATTTCATCGTTTGCTTCACAGTCAAAGTATTATGCGTGCGAACGTGGAAATTATCAAAAAAGTCTGATGAAATCGCTCGATGTATATTCACCGGTGTGATGAGAGTATGATTTTTTTTTTTTCATGGAGAATCGAAGATGCGAGCTAGCGTTTTTAACGGCGTGAAAATCGTTCGTGATTGTTTTATTTTTATCAAAATATAGAAAACTTTGTTGAAGCGCAAAAATGTATGTATAGCTTTCGCCTTTCTTTCGTGCGTTTGCCTCAGACTTTCTGATTGACAACTGAACACATATCGTCGGCACCGATTTACAACGCTGATGTTCAATTGGTAACATTTTGTCTTCGCTATATGGTTGGACTGTAAAATAAATATATGTTATTTTTTTACACATTGCGAAGGAAGTTGATTATTTTCGAAGAATTTAAAACTTATTCAACAAATAAATATTTTTATTCAGTTGCGTTTAACATAGTATTTATAATTCGGTTGCAACTTAATAGTAATATTTATATAGACAGTATATATAACTATTCATATATAAAAAATCTTCATCTTTGTACGAATTCATGCTCATTTTTTTTCCTTCATAGCTAAAATTATTTGATTTAAAAACTGTGATTCTTCCTTCATGAATTTAAAAAAGTTAAAAACATTTCTTAAAATGCATCTTTTTAGTTCACAGAACAATCGTTTAGTCTTAAAAAATCCCTAACGATCTAAAATATCGTTTATACGCACTTGAATTACTAAACAATATTTCGCATCGGGCCGACAATTGCTTTGGCAGTATATAATATAATCATCGTACAATAAGTATACACATGGGTAACTGACGTTGGTAGAACTGCTACTACATAATAATAGCGGCGGCGATAAATGACTGTTACAATGGTACTACGTATAACAACAATAATAATAATGATGATGATTAATGACAATAATAATTAAAAAAAAAAGAAAGATCGCGTTCAGACGTCGTACAGTGTGATGAGGCTTACAAAGGGCTCGAAAAATAATTACGACCGATCCCGCGTTTCTATATATTTTTTTCTAGTCTCTTCCCCCCTCGTTTTTTTTTCTTTAATTAAAGTGTACGTGTGTGTATGTGTATGCTTAGTTCGTTTTGCTTTATGTTTTTTTTTTCCTATACATGCAGTGGCAGCCATAAGTTAGGTATTAGTCCGCGTGAAAATATACGCACGTATATTATTATATCGTAAATAAACACATTTGTGGTATCCCCGGGACGCTGACATTTATAAAACAGAGTCGACGTTACTTTTTTTTTTCTTAATAATTCTTTACGTTGTACAGACATTATGAGCTTTTACTTAGTTTGCAGTAAATGTTGATGCTGTGTCGGCGGTTCGGTTAGTTTTTTTTTTTCATTCTCTACATAGATGCTGTCTCCTGCTGGTTTTTACCTCCCTCGTATAATAATGACCATTACGTGTATTATCGTATGCTGTTAATCTTTAGTGTTGGTTGTTTTTTTTTCTGTTGCCTGTAGTCGACAGTAAAATGGCGATGTATATGGGTTTTTTTGTTTGTCTGTTATTTTTTGTTTGTTTGCATGTTGGCCCTACGATGAGCGGTACGTACATAAGAGTCTTATTATCGATTCGGATTATGCAATGTGAACACACAATGACGTAGTTGCTCGACTGCGTACAGAAATATATTATTAATATAGTCTTTTAGTTTCGATAAAAAAGTTCAGTCCATCTCGATTTATTCCTTTAAATTTTTTTTCATCGCCTTCGTCCTTTCTCTCATTATTTTTTTTTGTCTCGAAGTTCCTCTCCTTATTTTTCTCCTACTCGAATTTCGCAATACGACATCCTAAATTCTTTCTTTTCCTCGAAGTTTTGCTCTTCTTTCCGTTCCCCGTGTTCACTTCCTCGATTATTCAAATCGGTTAATCGAATTCACGGTTCCTGGTCCGCTGAATCCGTCCGTCCATCCTCTGTCTTTCTTCATTGTCTCGTTCCCTCATCGTGAACTTCTCGCTCTGTTCAACTCGCTCTCTTTCCTTCGTTTTATTTTTCTTTTTACTTTTTTTGTACAACGCGACGAACACACACATTTATATTATTTATATATTTATATATAATATTTATATATATTATACTTATTATATACACAAACAGAGCCGGTTCAACGTCCGGCGCGACGCGAATCCGAATGCACATTATCATATCGTCCCTTCGCTTTGTTTGTTCAATTTGTCTTCTTTTATTTATATATGTATATATGTATAGGTAGTCAGCTTCAATCGTCAGCTTGTTTATTTACTATCTTTGAATTGATGAGTTCAATAGGAAAGGAACGTAGAACATTTCACTGTTGAGTAGTAAAGCTGCCGCCGATTGTACCTGAAAGTTTTACCATTCAAAATATTAATTTTTTTTTTCTCTAGATAATAAATTATCTTTATACCTTACGACCGAAAAATACAAAAGCATCAAAATAAAAAAGAAATCTTGTTTCTTAAAACGTGATCTTATCTTGTGGACGTTAATTTTAAAATAGTTAAAAAAATAATAAGAAAACAAATTTAATAACTCATGAAAAAAACAAAAGCTGACTCTGTTGGAGGAAGTGTTTTGTAGAAAAAAGAAGCTAATATACTATAGTAAAATTCCTCTCGAAAGTTTGATGCAATCACTTTCTAAAGTTATAATTCATTTAAATGAAACTTACTTCGGGCAATCGGGCGAGAAGATCGTCAAAGCGATTCGGCTGCTGCGGAGCACTGTGTTCGACGAAACTTCGTAAACAGCTCATATATCGTTCTTTTATTTGTTCTAATTCCACTGTACCCCATTCCGCTGTAAAACCAAAAATCGAAAAGTTAAATTGGAAACTCCTTTGATACGGTCCATCGGATTTATTATGATAATAGCTTGTGACGACCGTTATATAGACTTACATTTCTCGTCTGTCATGGCAGCAATAATTGAAAAGTTTGCATTAATTAAGTGATAAAAGTGATATGAAAGAATCGGTTTTTATAAAGCAACGACGACTTTGTATCAATTAATCAGAACTACACAGAACATAATATACATTAATATCAAAATAAATAATAACGTAGACAGACGCGGTTACTCAAACATTCGTCTGGAATATATAAGTACTTTGGCGCTCTTAATTTCTCAAATGATACCGATAGCGCCAATCATTCTGCTTCTACGTCTAACAATTTACAACTGCTGATTAAGTAAAATATCCGTTTAGATCAATATCGATGGGAGATGTCGGTTACAAGAAGTAAAATTACCTTTCGAGAGCATCGTGATGACTTTCAGACAGACGTACTCCTCCATCTTTAGCTTCACCCTCCTGAACATTATCGTGACGTGCGTGATCTTCCGGACCATGATGCCTACGTCCTGTTTCAGCTGCTCCATCGTTATCGGCTGGCCCATCATGCTGGCCAGACACGCTTGTAACGTATACATGTTGCTCGCGAACTATCGATTATATATATACATTAATAATATGTTAAAATATATACTATATATGTGTGATGTAAATCGGTATAATGTTTCCTTTATTATTGTACCGTACCTCATGATCAAACTCTTCCTTGGTGAGTTCGGAGCTCGAGACCCTGTGCTGGCCGTGCATCGCCTGATAAGCAGAGGTCGTGATCACGAGGATTTCGTGCCACTTGCGCGTGAGCAAATTCGTGTGCACCTCCACCGGCAGTTCAAGGTAAAACGGTAACCTCTTGGTCCACTGCACCAACTTGTACACTATGCTGTCACCTATCTGACGCAGCTTGTTACTTAAATCCGATTTATGATCAAGCAGCTCGTCCAAGTTCTAAAAAGTCGTATACGTTTCTCGTTTAATTTAATTTTTTATATTTTTGAATGTAGGATGACGTTTAATAATAATGTATAAAATTGTAACACACCCGTACCCGTAACGTCGCAATATCTTGGAACTCGTCGCAGTCTATAAGGGTTTGAATCATGGCGAGGCTTGTTTCCAAAGGGAAAGCTCGATCCCGCGAACTACTAACGGCATTGTCTAGCCTTTGTCGTAAATGCACCACCTGAAAAGTAAAAACAAAAAGACCATTAGTAAATGAAGCTTTAGAGAATCATACTGTATAAGATTTATAGGATAATAAAGAACAGATTTAACTTGAATAAAAAAAAACAATTAAGAATATACATTCATTAGCCAAAATCAAACCCATTAATCATGTATTTTTCATGAACTAGTCGAATACTCTTTTCAATTAACGACGAAAATATACACACACAAGCTACTAATAGGACGAAGTTAAAGTAGGAAGCGGCATTGTTTGTAAGATTTTTGCGGAGCTAGTAGGAAATGAGCAGAGTGAGAGTTTTCGCTGTTATCTTTTCTAATTATCCTTTTGTTCGATGCCAAGTGACGACAACGACGTTGAGGATAGCTTTCCGCCTGGCTTCTTGGTTATCTCATAGCGCGGATCTTTTTCCACTGATCTCCTATCCAATATGTGTATGTATATATGCGTACGTGATGTGTATGTTCTCTCGATTGACGGCACGTGTCTACCGCTCGTGAAAGTTTGGGGCACGCGCCGTCGAGCAGAGTTCGGGCATTTAATTGTTCCGGGCTACGCATTTCGTTTTCTCTCCATTGTGTATGTATACTTTTTTTTTAAAAGGGAACTGTGATCTAGGTGTAAAAGGTTTCAGAGGCTATTAAAATGTCTCAAAACGGCCAAGTAATCGGGATTAATTTATGGTGAAGTTTACTTTTTGCTCATTTGCGTGGGAGCTACGCATTTATTGTATACAGGCGTTACGTTAACGTAGATTATATATTCAGTTCTGATATTCGGTATATCTGGTAAACTTTTGTTTTATAAAGATTTAAATAAAAAATATGTTAGTTTAACGCTTAACGTCAACCTCGTTTATCGCTACTTATGATATTTTTGTTTTAAAGGACTTCGATCATACTATTACATTTAAATACTTGTTTGCTCTTGAATCTAAATGATTTCCGTTTTCTTTTTCTCTTCCGAGTAAAGTTCTTTCTATTTTTATTGATGATTTCCGGCCTCGGATGTAATGTTTTATTTGTAGAGAGAACCTGTTGGATTGTATATAAACGCTGTATACCAGTTGCTGATCCGGAACAAATCAGAACAGCGATGCAGGATTCAAATGACAAGAAGGATTACTCCAATCGGTTGTAAAATGAGAGAAAGTGACGCCTGACATGGCAGTTTAACATGGCAATAAAACGAACGTACAATGCTGCTCTTGTTTAATTTATTATTTATTATTATTTGCACTTTAAAACATAGAATATAATATCTCAATTCTTTCACGTTTTGAGAATTACTAAAATGTCTTGAGTCTTCAAGATAAAGTGACACGTTGATTTAAAATTGTAGTAAGAAGTCAACTTTTTAGTCAAAACTGATTAATTGAATTCATATAGCAATTGACAGGACTTTCTAAATGGCTGACGCGCTTTAAAAATATTCCGATTAAATAATCCAACTTTCAAGAAAATAAATTAATAACTTTTCATCTAAATCTACATTTTCGCTGTACATATTTTGACATATTAAAAATGGTATTAAGTTTTCTTATCATACCTTTATTATAAAAAAAATTAGGTATACCATAAAAATAAGATTAACCCTTCCGAAATTTGTCAATAATGACGAAATATCAATATTTTAGAACCATCCTTTACGAATTTCATTCGAAGTTTTCAAAAATATTGAATCCTGATCAAAATCAACACCCACAACAGCTATACAAACTCATCCGTCCCATCCACTTCTTCATTCTCAAAAACCTATAACCTCCTACACTTGCGCAACAAAAAACTTCACGAAGCCGTAGTTGACGTGATACTATAACGAGAAAGACTTTATATATATATATACACGTGCACTCTCTCATAACCGATTTTCGTTCTCCCGCAGAAAGAGTAAGAGCACGAAAGAGAGGGAAGGAGAAAGAAAGAGAGGGCGTGAGGTCAGTGTCCCTTGCTGCAGACTTTCACAAGTTACGAAACCGAGCCTCGCGCACGCGCACACGGCGGCGGCGGTGGCAGAGAGAACTGCCCGTCCTTGGCACCGGTTGCCGCTGATTTTCTATTGTCCCTGCGAGCCAGCGAGCGAGCGCCTGCATTATATATGTCCGACATGCGGCACGGTTGTTTTGCGCACCTGGATGACGGCGATGTTGATGATTTTATGTGGTGGTCCCAATTCGGTGTTATATCGATGCTCTTTGATTATATAGAGTGTAATTTTTATTATACGCGATGTTTAGTGGGATATTTATACTTATATTATTGTGTTTTGAACGAACACTATATACGACGCTTTAAAGCGCTCTCGAGGTACACATCACACACACACACACACACATATATATATATATATATATGAATGCTAATTACGTAAATTGTGAAAGTTTTGTTTTCGACGCGCGCGGCCCGTGTATGTGTATATATATATTATATACTTACGATATGTAATTTTACTACGCGCGAACGTATATTATAGGCTATGGTTAAAGTGCGTTAAGGTCCGCAAGATTTCGGTATAAAATAAGGTTGAGAATGCTCGGTATGCGCAAGGTATATATACGAATATATAAATACAATTGCAATCGGGATTTACGATCTAGAAAGCGAGCAATTTTTTTTCGAACGCTTCGATTCCGCGACTTGTACTGCTTGGATGTGTATGTACACAATGGCAAATTGCTATTGTGACGCGCGATTACCTTGTATAACTTTTGAACTACAGAACAATGACTTGGACGTCTCGAAATTACGTTTGTATATATATATAAATATGTACGCATAGATGTTATACGTTGCAGAAACAGTTCGAATTTTGTGCAATAGGTGATTAAGCGCACAGAGTAATAACAGATTATGCAAATAATCTATCCGCGGCGCGTGCTATATATGTTCATTTTCATTTTACGTAAGATTCGGATAACAATATTCTTCTACTGTTATATTAATTCGGCTTTACTTGTTATATAAACGAGTTGCAACGGTTATAGATGTTTCGAGTAGTCGGTCATAGTCTATTTGGAGGATTACTGAATCCGATGAACAAACAAAATATTGCATCAATAACCGCATAATACATTCGCTATACAATCAAATGTTAATAACAAAATTTACAATTATCGTCTCAACAACAACATTCATCATAACACCATGTACCTAAGTTCATCTCCCTCTACGCGATCGATCAATTCTCCACATACCACCCGTTACGTCAGCCAAATTCCTAATCGATTACCCGACATCCTCTCTCTAGTCTATAACAACCTCATATCCAACACCATATAATGATCAGCGGGTCTATCCCGTTTCGCAAGTATAACGCGAAATATAACGGTACTATACCCCGCGCAGTCCCTTTCCCTTCCGCGCATGGCCGATTTCTCAGCTGACGACGGGCTCCTGACGTCAGCGCGCGTGGAAAGCGAGCAACAGCAGCAGTAGCGCGGCACGGCCCAATATTTCTCCGCGCAGGCTTGAACACGAGGCGCGGTATATAGTAACCGGTATATAATGCTACAACATACCGCACCGCCGCCGGTTTCACTTTTGGCAATGGCCTCTACGCGCGTGCGCGCGAACACACACGGCACTCGGTCAAGCGGCGATCGTGTGTATACCCGCCATTTGCATGATGATCGTGTGTGTGTGTGTGAGGAATCGCCCGCGCGCGTTGTCTCTTTCTTTTAGAGCGAAGGAGGAAAACGAAAGTTGTGAGGTGATGTACGTATATGCGTGTGGGTATGTATAAGTGAGTATAACGCGTTATGGGGAACGGGATGTTGTGGGTTCTGAGAGCGTTTTTCGCGGTTGAGGTCCAGGTGAACGATGATTTTTGGGGAAGGGTTTGAATATTGCGGCTGATTGACTCATCGGAGAATAATCGCGAATGAAATGGAGTTACTTTGAGGAATGCCCATCTGTTACGTATACTAAAAGAAAAAACGAATACATCTGTTGGAAATTGAAAAAAGTTAATAACATTTCTTCTTAATAGTCATTTCGGATTATTATTCCGAACGAGAACTTAAAAACACTCTTTATATTACATTCTATACAAGTGCGAATTCAAAATGAATTAATCCAAAAAAATCGGTACGCGCTCTCACACCGCATAACAAACAAAAAAATCTACATAAAACATTATACAGTCCAGGAGGAAAATGAAAGTCTTTTCTTCCAGTCGAAAAGACTCTCTGCTTTACGTTCGTGCAAGTATTTGTATATATATAAACATGCGAACACGCACCGCGGAACGAAACGGAAACGCGGCGCTCGCGGCTGCGTTTCGAATTTAATCGCGGTCGCGCCGGCGTCAAGCGAAAGAGAGAAAAGTCGCGGTCGCACTTGCGCCTACCTATATTACGCAAGTCGAACTCCACCACGCTGGACTTTGCTGCGAGGGAAATTGCGTCCGGTCTCTTGTATATATAAACGCCGCTCGGAGAAATTTGTGGTTTTTTCCGTCCACCACGTTCGTACGTTAATACATTAACGATCTGTAATTTAAGGTGTTGACGAACTTGTATATACGTATGTGTGTGTGTGAGTTTTTTTCGACGCGCGGGATGTTGGTTATTAGGTTGAATTTGAAAAGGTGTAAGAAAAGTATAGGCGGTAATTGTCGGCAGCGCGGTTAATGGTTTTAAAGTATCGCGCGCTTAAAGCGACCGTGTTATGTACATGGGAACGTGAAATTAATCGTATAAGATTCGTTACGTAAAATCCTAAAACGTTTCCAAATTAACTTTTAAAAAGAAATTTCAAAATTAAATATATTTCTCGATATATATTACCCAATGGAAATCGGCAACACCCGATCGTCAAAAATTTTCCATCCCTCCGTATATATATATAACAGCCGCTAAATAAATCGAAACTGCTTCGCGAACCTCAATCTAACCCGCACGATAATCAGTTCGTCTTTCGTAATACGGGAAACCTTGATTCCTTACGCAAGCGCTCTACGGCTCACTCACGCACAACACACCAACCACGGCGAGAAAGTGAAATTGCAGCGCGGCCCGCGAGAGTTCATTCATTCACCGCGCGCGGGCCTCGCGATGAAAAACCATTCGCTCACTTGCTCGCGCATATATATATATATGAACTTCCACTTTTCCCGTAGCTATATGTATGTATATATATATATATACAACAGTCCTTACGTAAGGCTACGTGGATGCTCACGTGAATACATGTGTAAGTCAAGTTTTCCCGCGGTCCCTCACTATATAGACAGAGTGAGAGAGAGAGAGAGTTTTAGCCTTGCGCCTCGATATCGTCGAATTGTTTAGCGCGTTGCGGCTCGTTAGCGAACTATCAGCTAATTAGCACACGCGCCGCGTACACAGCAGTGATGGGAGCTGAAATTCTGATCTGAAGCTGCGATCGGTTACTCTCTAAAGGGGTAATTAAAATTGAGGCGTTTAGTTGGTACGGTGTAGAGGTTGCTGCGGTAGATCGATCTCTCGACGAGCGAAACTAGGATGGACAGTAGTGTATGTGGGTGAAATTAGCTATATCAGGGTTTGAGTAACGAATGCTGTGTTTCGCATGGTACGTTCTTTTCGATCCGCGTATATGGGTTTGTAAATTAGATGGATTAAATGGGTATTAAGTAGTGAGCAAAAGTGTGTATGTATATGTCGGGGTTGCTAGTTGCATTTGAATAGAAATGGGTAATTAAAGATGTTTGAAAGAAATAGTATAAGTGATCAAGATGATGTTGGAAGCACGGCATTGTAAATTATTTTTCTTTGAGAACGTTATAATTGTTATGTATACCAGTAGAAGTCTATTAATTTTGAAACTAGAAGTAAGTCTTGTTAGTTCAAAGAAGATACAATTAGTTACAAAATAGATAATTTTGATGAGAATACAAGAATCGATTAAAACATTGAATGAAAATGAAATTTTGCTTTTAAACGCAAATGAAATATGTTTCGAAGGATTCTTGTAAAAATAAACCTTTTTTTCAATATTCTAAATACAGTCTATTTATTAACAACAAAAACAGTTACAATTTTCTTTCAGCTTTGCTCAGCTGCTCTTTGTGTATAAATATATATTTATGTGTGTGTATATATAAAATCTGTCTGACAAGCCTCTAATTAAAAATACACATTGTATTCCCAAAAGAATAGAATTACCACCGGCCGCCAAGTACGAGCCTAAACACCTAGAAAAAAAAACAAACAAAAAAACAATCTTCCTACTCTTCGTCTCATATATATTACCCTCATGTACTACTTACAAACTACCAAAAATAAACTCAAATCAAACGAAAACATATATATATACTCTACTCACTTCGGAGGGGTTGGTGAGAGCCGTCTTGAGGATGGTCCCATTAACGAGATGTCCCGCCGGATGAGGCGGATGGCTAGGCGTCGGCTGCGAGTTCAATCCATCGCTAGCACTACCGCTACCACCGTTACCACCCGACGTGATCTTATGATGATGCTGCAAAAAGCTGCTTGCCATCTGCGCGTGCTGCTGCTGCTGTTGCTGCTGATGTTGTTGCTGTTGCTGCTGCTGCTGTTGTTGCTGTTGTTGCTGCTGCTGCTGGGCTTGCTGCTGTTGATGCTGATGTACGGCATTAGCAGCAGCGGCGGCCATGTGCTTGTCGAACATGCTTGTGGCCATGCTAGCTTTGCTGCCAGCACCGTTGACGCCGCCCGCGTGCGGTCCAACGCCACCAACGCCGCCCGTAGCCATCACACTCATGTTGCACGATGGGTTGCCCTTGTTTGTCTTCTTGTGCTTCTTGTATTTTACCTGGTTAGAGGAGAGAAGAGTAGATGGGCCGTTAGGCTTTTTGTGTCAATAAAAGAAGGATTAATTTATTTTTCATGGTCATGGTATAATGTAAAAGTATGTGAAAGACGAGAAAGGAAAATATCAAGGTGATGGTATGCGTACCTTGTAAAGATTGTAGACAGCCCCGGAGTTCCTGCCGCCAGGCATCCGGTCTTCCCTGACGGCTTGGAGTACCATACCCTGTTCGATGCACTTTTTAAATCGGCAGTACTGACACCTGTTCCTCTGTGCCTTCGTGATCTCACAGCCACCCTCCGCAACGCAGGTGTAGACCCGCCTGTTCTGCACGGTCCTCTTGAAGAAACCCTTGCAGCTGTTCAAATGCAATACATTGCCGTTCATTTATCATTTCAATGCATCTCGTATTTTATGTATTATATAAAATTCATTGTTTCACGTGTATTGAAGGGCATTTATTCGTTGTTCAATGTAACTTTACCTTTTTTTATTTATTTAAGATTTATCAGTATAAATGTAATATTTCGAAAAATTTCGCTCACAGTCCAAGTCGTCGAATATACCACGAAAATGGTAATCGAACAATCAACTCATTAATAATTCGACATTTATTTCTACCTTGACAAAAAATTACTTCCTCGGATCATTATCAGGCTCATCCCTCGAAGAGCAAGAAACAACCGTTACCTCCTCGCTTAAAGTATTCATCTCTTAGCGTACATACGCGCGGTATGGAACGAAAGAGGGACAGAGAACGCGCGAGCGTATAACCGAAAATGAACGAAGCTCTCACACGTATACATATACGTGCTTCGATAACTCCGATCCGCGCAATAGGAGAGCCCAGGCAATTTCCCGGATTAATCAAGTGACGAGTACGCGGTGAGTTTCGAGACTGGAAATTCTTTGTTCGCACTCGTATGTGCTGTGGAAAAACATCGGTGTATGTGGATTACCGAGTTTATTTTCAATCGATATTGTATGCTTTTCAGTCGATTCGCGTTTTTCCGAAGAAATGGGGGTTTTACCTTTTGCAATATAATTTTAGGAGAAAAGCCCGAATAGCGGGGTATTTCAATGAAATTTTCGTGCAAAATTGAACAACATGCGAATGTGAAGTGAACGTCATTTAAACATAACGTCGGTGGTTTAATATATTTCGTTGGTGGAATAATGTTAAAATGGAAGGGCGAATGAAGAAGCAGAAGGTGAAATATTACAAAGGCAAACGCGCGTTGCGTGCGGCAGGAGAAAAAGAGTTATTCGGGACCAGGAAGTAAGAGCGTGACCTTAAAAACGGATGGACGCACCTGCGCGCCGGCCAGGTGTGCTCGAGATTAAATTAAATGCGCAGGCTTTATACGCGGTTAAGAGAGATACTTTTCGGTGTATTCTTTTGATGAACGCATGTGTAATGAGAACAAAGAAGATTTTTAATGAGTTGATTGTTAAATTAATAAGTCATTTTAAAGATATATATAAATATATTTAAAAAGGTATTGTTTAAAATAAAAGATTTCCTGAAACGTTTTAACGTTTACTTTTTAAAATCTATTGCCCATACATTATGTTTTTAAAGTTTCAGATTTTTTAACTAACAATTATCTTACTGTAAAACATTTATATAAATATTTTTTTATAAGTAATGAATTCTATAATATTATACTTGTAGAAATTAATCTTCGAAATCTAACTAGACACATAAAAATCACAAATCAACTCACCCTTCGCACGTGATGATACCGTAATGCAACCCCGTCGCCTTATCCTCGCAGATCATGCAGATCATGGGCGTCTCATCCTCCTCGTGTTCGACTTGCATGGACGTCGTTGGGGGCCCACCCTGATTCACCAGGCTTTGCTGCAGCTGTCCACTACTCTGACCAGCTTCGTTCTTCACCAATCCACCGTTCCTCACCCATCCCCCTTGTTGCTGCTGTTGGTGCTGTTGTTGCTGTGACCCGGAAGCAGTTAAATTCAGCGCCTGCATCTGTTGAGCAGCAGGTAACTGGGAGAAATCACCAGCCCAAAGCCTCTCCATGTTAAAGGCTGGTCCACCGCTGTAAGACGACGAGCAACTACCACTGCTCGTGCTCGTCGGTGGCTTGCCTCGCGATTCTTGGCCGAGGTTTAGCAGAAGCTGAGCCGCAGATTCTTCGGATGAGGAGCAGGAAGCCGCCGATGCTGTTGTCGTCCAGGAGGCAGCTGGTGGTGGGGTAGGCTCTACGGATGGTGGTGCTGACCAGATCATGGTTCGCACGCCGCCAACTTCGCCCATTATTACCGAGGGTGGTGGCCGAGGTATCGCAGGTGCCGCGCGCTGTGCTGGTGGTTTCATGCTCTCGGCTGTGGACATAGCGGTCGGGTGATGTATTGTCAAGTGTTGGTCGAGTATTAAGTTGGTGGGATCTAATGTAGGGAATCGTATTATTAAATCGTTTTTTAATGACGATTGCATTGCGAGTATCCAACTGGTTGAGTTTTAAAATTTTATGAACTACAATTTACATCAGGTACGTATACGCATAGTTAAGACTATGAGTCACTGAATCCTTGATCTTATCTTGATTAATGAAGCGTAACGCGTGCAAAAAAAACTTCGACTATAATTTACATTGTTTCTGTATAAAAAAAACTCGTATGAATTTTTACTGTATATGAAAAATTTTTATGACAGCGCGTTATCATCCTGTACAATTAAATATTTTTTTATTTACTTAACTTGATATCAACACTGTGACTTCAAAGCCATTTATAAGTAATTTGATAAAAATCTTGTGTCGTAATGTCTGATATTATAGACAGGTGGCTTTAAAATGAAACTAGCAATTACAGGAGAATTTCAATAATACGGTAAAATCAGTGGTTTTCGTTTTGGGTCAACTTCTACCCACCAATTATGTTTCGAGCTATATACCTTTCATCGACCTTTGCCAAAACACATCCTTCGTTTAATTTCAAAATGATTTATATTATACTTCGCTAGCTTATTCGCTAAACCCATATAGACAAAAGACTTTGGACAACTCACCACTGGTGGTATTCGCACTGACGACGTTCGTGCTGACACTCGTGCCGTTGTTCCCTGTGACGTTGACACTACTAGCAGCGGCGCCGTTGTTGCCGGTTACGTAACTAACGGCACTGCTAATGACACCATTGAGCAGCCTCTGGGTAGCGAATCCCTGGACGTTGGATCCCTGCGCCCAGAACTGCGTGAGCAGATGTGGTGGTACCGATGGTGCCCTCGGTCTCGGTGACGTCTGCTGCTGATGATTCGGGCTGGGACTGGCATTGTACTGAGACGACGGGCTGCTTCGGTGCACCATCGCTTGTATGCAGTTGTTACTCTCCGGCCGATTACTATTAACGTTGCTGTTGCTGTTGTTATTGTTGCTGTTGCTGGTACTGTTCGAGGTGGGATTATTGTTGTTGTTATTGTTGTTGTTGCCATTGCCTCCGCCACCGTCGAAAACGGAGTTGTCAGACTCGTCCATGGGTTGGCCAGAGGTGAGGTTGTTGCCGCCCCGATCGGGCGTGTCGCCGCTGCGACTCGTCACTGAGGATTCCTGCGGCATCGACGTCGACGGCGTGCTCGAGACCGCCTGCGCTGGCGAATGCGGCGACGACCTGAATCAAATAATGAAATTCCATGGTTTCATTCGATTTCTTTGGTGCTTGTTTTGTTTGAATAAGGTAGATGATTAGGGCGTGAGTATGTTTTAATGATATTTTTCACTAATCCACTTTTCTCATGATAATAGCATCTATTATTAGAAGAAAACGGAAGATTTAGGAATTGACATGAATTGACGTGAATTTGTATTTGCAGTTCAACAATTCGAATTTTTAACTCGGACATTTTTCAATTACTCATATATTTAGTATTCCTTTTTGTCTTACAGCAATGTAAGTTGCTCAGAACGCCTAAACGCTATCGTAAAGATAGAATTTATTAAAAAAACTTATTTGAATTTAACATAACTAAAGAGACAGATGAACCTCCTACAAAATATTTTGCCGTATACAAGCTACACTTTACTTACCTCGTAGGCGCAGGCGTACATGACCTCTGCTGCTGCTGTTGCTGCTGCTGTTGCTGCTGCTGCTGATGATGATGGTGATGATGATGATGATGCTGCTGCTGCTGTTGCTGTTGTTCTTCAGCTTGAGCAGCAGCGCTACTCAACCTAGGGCTGGCCATATCCGGGAACACAGAATCCGGCGATGCCCTTTCCGTCAGCAGCTCCTGTTGCTGCTGCTGTGGTTGTTGCTGCTGTTGCTGCTGCTGATGCTGTTGTTGTTGTTGCTGCTGCTGCTGTTGCTGCTGCTTCTGCTGCGCACCAACGCCAACGCGTTGAAGGCAGGTGTCGCGGCTACCAGGACTCGGGCTGCCGCGCAGGTACTCGGACTTGACTTTGACCACCGGGCAGCCCGGCGAGCCCGGCATATTGGCGTCCGGCGACGAGGTCGAGGTGTCCGCCAGACTCTCCCCTGGAGCAGGAAAGTTTATGGGTGAGGGCGAGGCGGCCTCCTGTGGCTGTAGACCCAGCGGCGAGCCAGCCGATCCGAGGGATACCGGGGAGTCTGGTGGATATAAGCGCAGAACAATGCCTGGCGTCGTTAATTAACTCACGGGATTTAGCATTGTTGATTTTATTAAGTTAAGTTATAGAGCTAAGGTATACGCGGGGGTCGGTTCTCAGTCGCGGAATGGTTGCAATTTAACGGAGGGAGTGTGAAAATTAAATTCTTATTCGGAAAACATATCTTCGCGTGTGGTGTTGTTATTATACGATCGTTGAACCTCTGTACTACTAGATTTCATGCTAAGGAAATTAAATTTTTCTCCCTTGTTTCTCTAACCAAGTCGTAACCCAGATTACAATTTCGTAGAACAACTTGAGGAAGCGCACAACTCGACACTTCATATACTCGATCAAAACAAATCTCTACGCGCACGCGAAAGGCGCCAAACAATCCCGTCATCTTTCATTCGTAAAATCTGTCGCTCTTGTTCTCTTTCGCTCTACGTGGGGTGTATTGCACATATGACTGCTAGGGTTCAACGATCGCGCAACTGCAGAACTGTGATCTTTCGCGCTCGCGTGTGCGTCCACGATATTAATCATCTCATTAATGGCATGTGTGCGCTGAGAGAGAGAGAGAGAGTCGAGCGCGTATAATTCATTGGGGCTAAATCACGCGATTCTTTTGTCCGCGTTTACAGTGGTGGCGGCGCGGCGGTGGCGGCTAAGCGATCGAGTTTCGAGTTGCTGCTGCTGCTGCTGATGTGCGTGTATGTGGATTGGCTTAATTTATGAGCGAGCGAGGTGTTTTCAACCGAACCTTTAGGTCGAATTTGTATCTGATTTTTAATAGGGTGACTGTGGAGCTTTGACGTTTGAATTATAGTAATTAGGACGCGACGATAAAGCGTAGGTATGAAGTTACAGATTATTATAGTTTTTTTTTATAGTTTTAAAATAAAATGAAATGACAAACACAATTCGATGTGGCAATGTGTAATCCGCGCTGGCACCTTCTTAATCGGCTTTATTACGCACGCTCGCTCATGTAAATGGATATTTCAATGACAATTCCGAAGTAAAATATTAAGAGAAAAATTAGCTCAATCAATTTAGTACGCCTGTTATATGTTTTATTGACGTTAATTGATGTTATCGGAAATGTAATACAGAATTCTAATTGAGTGAATCGTTTATTTTACGTTGAAATGTAATTATAAATCAATATTATATATGTTCGGTATAGAAATAAGAACGTATATTTTCATCTTTATATTAAAAAATAATACAAAATGTGCACCTTCCAATGAGTTCAACTAACATCGCCAACAGAAAGCCATACTCGTGTGGATCGCGCATAATACGCAGCTAAAAATAGTAACGAAAATTTTCCTACAAAAAAAAACATACACACACTAGCCTATATATATATATATATCGTGAATCTTCAACAAACGTACACCTCGTGTTACCGTCGAGGAAAAATCTCTAACGCTTGTAGATATATAAGTGTATGTACGTGCAGCTCGCGTATACGTTGCCTGCATCGCGCGGCCACCGCCGCCGCCGCCGCCGTCGCGGTGTAGGTCAAGGAAGGAATGCAGTTGACAAGGCCGCCGCCACAGCCGCCGTCGCCGCCGCCGCCGTGCGGACCTGCGCGCGAGATTGTACGCACGTATATATATACATACATACATACGTATACGAGCAGGCCGAGTATATACATACGTATACGTACGTACGTACGTACTCATGCTGCGTTTTCGCGCGCTCTCTCTCTCTCCCGCGGCTATTAATAGTTACGACAGTCGTAACGTGAATATATATCTATAAGCGCGTGTGTGATCGGTTCTGTCCGTGTGTGTGTGTATATATATATATATATTGCTCATCAGGGTTTAACACTTTCCTAATTAGCGGATTGTATAGGGCACATGCTGGAACATAACCGCGCGGTTATATGCAATATTTACATCACGGTGTAAAGGTATATAAATAAACTGCGCAGTATGAGTGCGGATGATCGAAGAGGTGTTGTTGGAAGCTACGCGATGCGTAGTTTTTCATCTCGCGAGGTCAGAACCGCCGCCGTTGCAGGCCGCTTGTTTGGTCGAATGAGTGGGGAAATTTCGATGCGCGAGTGCGTAGTGGCATTGAATATGCGGGAATGCGATGTTTGTTGATTTATGCAGAATTTTTATGATTTTTGCGTATATATGTTTTTTTTTCTTCACTTTTATATAAATTTTTGTTGAACCGTCGTTTGTTTGGTTTAGATGTATTGTTTTAAATTATTTTGTATAGTTATTGGTTTAGGATAATTACCAGATATCGTGGAATACATCTCTGGTGCGATGGGTGGAAAGAGATTAAAATCCATCCACGAGTGGAACCCATAGTCGAATAAGTGAAACGGATGGAGGAAAGCATACGGCCAATTGTATAGACCGAATCTGAGGTAATTTTCGTAGGGTGACGCGAGATACTCCGCGTACATACGCATCGCGTCGAGAGTTCCGTTCAGAGGTCGTTGTAGCGTGTTGAAATTCATCGTTATGTCATTCATAGCGTCTACGCGACATACTAGTTTTCACTTTTTATATGATTGCCGTTTCATTTCTGTTGTATATTTCAAGCTTAATATGATTTTTTTTTGTTAATGGTAATGACGCAGGTAGGTTTTTTTTGTTTTTTTTTTACGAAATTATAAACTTTTGTAATAGTAAAAAAGATCTTTCGTAACGTGTTATAATTGTTTACAAACATCGCATTGAAAGCTTGATTTGAAGCATTTGAAATTCATAATTTTCAAACACCATTGCGCAAGGAACGATCCTGAAGTAGAAAATAGTTTAGTGTAGTCAGACGGTTGATTTATCAACGTTTAATTGAATTATACTTATCGTTAATGCGTTCAACATATTTTTGCTCTTAATTTCATTAAATGAATTTTTCAACATAAAGGTATCTAGCATTAAAAAATCAAGTGAACGCGCAGCTTATACACCACGCTAATTAGAGTGAAATAGCAAATTATTATCCACGCATGCAAGGTTACGAGTGCGCGCTCATGATGTCAGGTATATACGTTTTCGTTAAAAATCTTACATAACGCGCGCGCGCGCCTTGCAAGCCGCGGTTATACTTTCCATATAAAATTGTTTGCGTAACGATTTTCATGATAGCTCATCGACATTATATTTTCGTCGTGTAAATGTACAACAACGCTAAAAAAAGAATTTTTATAAAAGCACCTAACACTACGTTTGCATTGCATGTTTAAAAATAAAAAGATCTTTATCCTCCATATTATTCAAACTCTAAAATGTAATCAACTTCCAAAACCTACCAAGCTCTTGGTAAACCCTAGTCCAGTATAAAACAAAATTTTCCCACTTTAAAAAAAAAAACCACGTCGATCAGCTTAGTTCTCGCTCGTTTAAAAAGTATATACATACATATATACCTGCACGCGCCTCCGGGGATAATCCAAGCGAGTATATAAAGCGAGAGCTGTTGCGCTTATGCCGCCTCGCGGCGCGGCTCGTTTATCATTGCCGCGCGCGGAAATGCCGTGGCCGCGGCGCGTGTCGTTGAACTCGCGCGCGGCGCCGAGGCCACTGAAAGGACACTCGCGCGACGCGTAAGCGCGCGAGCGCGGTTTTTTCCTTTTTCACGCGCGAGGCTTATAGTGACTGCGCGCATGAGGCGATCGTCGTCAGCTATATACGTGGCGCAATTTTCTTTCTTTTTTTTGCTTTGTTTCTATGTGTGTATGCGTTTAGAGTGAAGCGAGGTTTTTTTTTCAGTTTCGATGAAAATTTTAAATCGAGAGTGGTAGGTCTGGTGTAAGATTTTATGTTATTAAAAAATATTTTTTTTGCAAGAGGAAAATTTTGGTTATGGAGGGATAAAATATGGATTCGAGTATAGGATTTAGAGAATAAAAGGTATGCGAAACTACGATTATTCGAGGCAATATGGAAAAATTATTCCTCATCGTGAAACATTTAATTTTATTTTTGCATGAGTAACATTTATTTGCAGAGAGGCGTTGCAAAATATTGAAAAGAATTTCTTTAAAAGAAATTCTAAAAACTGAAAAATATTATGTTCTTAACAATATGATTAAAGCCAAAAGTTTTTTTAATTTAACTTAAAATTTGGCCTTTTTCATTTAAAAAGTTAATTTACGAAAAGCACAATAACAAAATTTTTTAAATAGCTATGTCTGATTGAAACATGTTTATTCTACTTACATATATTCAAATTTTGAAGTAGAATATTCTAATTTCGGTCAGCCTTTAAAATACTTTGTAAAATGACACATGACTTTTCCTATACTTTAGAAATATAACATCTACTACATAACTTTGTACCTTTGCAAATGCAATTTTCTTTCATTCCAATACCAAATCGGGATACAAAAATCAAATTCTACCCCTAAAATGAAACGAGTGTTACTGTTACGTCAATATATAATTTCAACATTTAATGATTTAAACAAAAATTGAACATCACATTCACTATAAAATAATTTTTTAATAAAGTACATTAAAAGTTAACAACGCGCAGTTTAATATCTTGACATAACCCTTAGCTAATAGACCCTAATCTTATCTTACAACCCCCACGAACAAGATACACCTTCATTGCCTGCCATCCCTTGCGTGGAAAACTACACGACGAAATCGAAATCCTCTCGTCCTCGTCCCACGCAGTTCTAATTCCCGGAAGCCTACACTACGGCAACTCTCTCTCTCTCTCTGCTCTCGCGGAAAATTAAAAGTCCTCGATTCCATGAAAACATCGCGTCCCCCGCGTAATCAAACCGAAGCGTGAGAGATTTCCCATGGAATAAAAGCTACGAGAAAGCGCAATTTCAGAAACCGATCGAATAGCCTCATATAGCGACAACAACAAACAAGTGACGACCATAGATTTACCTGTGCAACCCTGACGCTTGGATACACTACCACATTTGCGTCGTAGGTATATAACATTTCACTGCGCGTATAGAGATCGATTATTTCGGATGACGCGTGCGCCGCGTATTTTCATTCATATATATAGGAATTTTCCCGCCACTGTAGCGGTACTCTGTTACTATATATATACGAAGATGATTTTTTCGTGGATTAACGTGGTTGATCCGATGAAAGAGTGATTATTATTATCGTACAAGCTTTTCTCTTCTCAACGTCAATTCGGTTACGCGCGGTATAAGTAATGTCGAATGAACTTTATGTAACGAGGTGCGGAACGATGATACGTTGCGCAACGAAACGCTTGTAATTACGCTTCGATTATTTTAGCGCGCAGTTACGCAGGATTAGAGCGGTTATAACGAGAGACACGGTTTATTTTTGTACATCGCTAGCGACGAAATATATAGGTATATTATTGAGTTTGATGCGCGCGTATACGTGTATGTATATGTATAATAAACTATTATAAACTGATGGTATTATTGACCTTGTGGTCAGATGTTTTACGTTTTTTATTGGCCTTCGATAGGTCAACGAACAAGTTTATACCGAATCACGTTAAGTAGGATTCGAAATATTCGAATGAGAAATTGCTTCCTTATTGCCTTATCTATAGATTCAATGAAATGTGAAGAAAAGGTAAGAGGAGAAAACGTTGTGACACTCGAGAAAAAAAAACGGGTTTTGAAAGGAAAAATTAATGTGACACACTAGTGACATCATTTTGAACGATTTAATTTAAAATTTAGATTTCTTCCAAAATTGTATAAATATAGATGAAGTTTAATTGCATTGGTGAGTTATAGATGAAATATAAATTTCGACTTGTTTCTACTTCAGAAATCGTATATTTATTTATTAACAACTATTACATCAGTTTATGTAATTTCGAAATAAAACAAATTCCTCGGACCTCCGTCATGGTTCACCACACACGTTTACATTACCATTATTCGTATATCAAACATTTATATACACCGAAAACATCACACCACTTAACGACATACCAAAACATCGTTTTAAAACGTATACAACAAACATTGTTAAACTACATATCGTAAAATTTATATTAAAAATCTCTCCTTAACCCTCGCGTTTAGCCACTATTAATTTTCAATCACCCCCATAAATCACATCACCCAACTTCCAATCACCACCACAAATCCTTCTTTCTTCATCAGCACGCAAACAAGCGCGTGCGACGGTCGCGGTTAGACTACCTCGCATCCGTTAGCTGCACGCGCGCTTTCTCTCGCATGGACACAACCCTCTATATATATATATATATATATATATACGCGTCGGCGGCGGTAACAGAGTGACGACGACGACACCCCGCGTGTGCAGTAGCGTAGGCGCCCCACAACGTTGGGCTCTGCACGTGCGCGACCTCATCGGCGACACGCGCTGCTGATGTTCAAGAAGAGAAGAACAACGTTGGGTGTGTATATATATGACACGTGGAGAGGTGGGAGATATGTTCTTTTTTTCTGGGATTTCGATGCTGAAAAAAAATGGAGGGATGATCAATGGACGCGCGCTTATTGGAGTATATAGGTGAGGTAGGAGTGGGGTGTGGTACTCAGGTGAATGACGCGTGTGTTTGGTTACAGAGGATGTTGACGTAGAATGGGTGGTGTAGAGTTATATTTTTGGAGTGGGATTGGTAGTTTTTTGAAATGTTTCGTTATAGTATAACTTTGTTGGTAATTGAACGCGATTGCGTTTCATTAGTGAACGTTGTTGGATATATGTTTTATTAATATCAAGTAGCAATATTATTTAAAATGGATTTTAGACGTTAAAAATGGACGGAAATTTTACTGCTTTAATTTTCAGTAGATTGAATCAACGTATGGTCATACAGCACACTTTTTGATTAGATATTGTTGTTGCATTATACGGAAAGTTACTATTATTTAAAAAATGTCCCGTATAAGTAATATCGGACGATAATTTTTTATTCTCTTTTTTTAATTTTTAATTTTAATCTCATTATTTATTGATTTTTATAATATTTATCAATATATACATTTTTAAAAGCTACAGCTTTATTTAATATCAATACAATCAAAGTATCATCAGTCTTCAAAATTATTTCAATTTCAAAATCATTTTAATCCGATTGATCGCGTATTTAATCCATTCACTCGTTTTCCAACAAACACCATTTTGGTAATAATGCCGGCGGTCAGCAACGCCCTATACACATTCGAGTATCGTTCGAACATCCATTCGCCCGATCTATAATTGAAATCGGCAATTTGCGAAATATATGCTTCACGATAAAACGCCCGAAAGTAGAGGGACCCCCGTACGCTCTCTTTTACTATCTGTTATAAAAGAAAAAAAGGTGCATCATCGGTGCTAAGAATGACTCACCGTCGCTACTACATCGAGAGTCGACCTTTCTCCTTTTCAACTTGAGGTCTTGAAACAAGCTCATGTTGTCTAGCTCACACGGGCTGCTCGTAAGGGTCATAATTCCTGTAACAAAGAGAAGAAAAGACGTAGATTAGTATATTGTAATGTATGCGTGTACAACATACGTTTATGTACTCTAATTTATTGTATGTGCAATTTATTGTATATATGGTTAGGGAATTCGCGTATAGACAAAAATAGAGGCACGCATGGAAAATGGGAGCAATTGACAGATCAGACGGGTGTTCTCCGGAAAGAGCGAGATTTAGCCGAGCGATTCCGAGAATGAAGCTCCATGCGTCGCGGGAGATTTGAATTCGTTTAAAAGGGAGAAAGAGTCTGAGAGAATGAGTTTGATGACGATTAGCAGTATTGAGGATGATGATGATGATGATGATGATGATTGAGGATGTCGCTAGCTCTCGTTTAATACGTGTAAGCAGAATTCCTGGGTTATCAGTTGAATATATATATAGTAATATTGTTGTTGTGTTTATATAAATGTCGGAGAATGTATGTTAGAATGGTAATGTTATGGGGAAAATACCGTTATAGAATGGTTTTACTTGGTGTTTAAAAGTGACTTATGTGGAAAAATGTTAAGGAGTACTTAATTTAAGTAATAAGTATATATAGTACAGGAAATAAATTTCTTTAATTATATAGCTAAATCAATTTTGCATATATAACATTGTAATAATATATGGTTCGTATTATATTTATCTTCAATATTTTAAATTCATTAAAATTCCATCCATATCATGTTTATGTTGTTTATTTGCACAGTGGGTCAACAATTAATCATAACGAATAATAATAATAATTAAATTATTTCCTACAAGCAAAAGAGAAAAAAATATTGCAATGGAATTTCCCAATGTCTATAAAAGTGCATGTACAATGTTTCATTGCATAACGTCATATATATATATACACAATGAATCTTCAAACGCACTAAATTAAAACCAAACAAACGTGTATATTTTTAGCATTCATTCGGCACACTGCTCTCCACTCCTAACACTCGAAATACTTCCCAAAGTCTATTTATAAATCTCCCAAACCAGCGAAACAAACTCTGTCTAACAGTATACACCTTCTTTCCTTTAAATTCACCGAACCGCGAAGCACAAAGCCAATGAAAAGAAAGAAAAAACAAAACCGAAACACCCGCTCGAAATACCGGTTCCTCAACAATCGTGACTATACATCATGACAGTGTGTGTATATATATATATAAACGTAAAACTCGTCTAACGGCATACGCATATATACACAGACAGCGACAGTTCGCCAGTGATAGACGACCGAATATTCGCACGTGCGGCATGCATCCTCTTACCTTGACACGCAAACTGGATAAAGTAGCGCGATAGAGAGCGAAATACATAATGACGCGGGGCTATGTGTGTATATGTGCGTTGTGTCGCAACGCGATCGAAAGAGAAAAAGAGAGAGAGAGAGACAAAAGTCGCGAATGCTCGCGCGAAGCTCTTAAAATTGCCCGCGACGAGTCGCGCGAATGTACACGGGGCCGACCGACAAGAGGAGTAGGAGGCGAAGGAGGAAAACAAACGCCACGGCCTTAACCTCTTAAGGCACCTGCGTCGTGTTTCGTCTGCGCGAGCGTTCGTGATATGTGTGCGTGGGTATATACGTATAGAGGAGCGTAAACAGTTCGTTGCGCAGAAAAAATAGGGAAGGAAATCTTTGTTTGGGTGTTTTTTTTTTTGGTGTGTGGATTGTAGAAACGGGGTTACGGAAATTTCGGGTGTTGTTGTTGTTGTTACAAGATTATTTGTGGATATTACTATAAAGTATAGTACAATATACATACACATGTTTATATTCTTTGCTTAATATTGTTTAGAATATGTTACGTCTTTTACAGAGCTAGGTACATGATTATAACAGCAGTGCAATTTCCAACGTCAGATGGAAAATTTAGGACAAAGTGCGATGATAGTGAGAGGACCGACTTGACGCTAATTGAAAGGCGAAATAAGAATCTTCGCGTGTACGCAAGAAGCACACACACAAATCACGCGAGAGTTTGCGTTTACTCCACGACTCGCGTGTGCGCAAGTGAAGTTTTTTTTTTAAGTGAGTGAAGTCGAACGGTCACCGTGTTTGTAATCATCTCGCTTCGCGTGCGCGCCTGAGAGAGCTTTCGCGAGAAGCTATAGCCCGCGGAGAAAAATATTTTCGTTGTGTTGCAATATATATATATGACTGTACATATCTGCGCGGCATTGTGGATTATGTAATTCCGTAGACGGAATATAACGTTTCGACTGCGGTACGTATAATATGGACACGGCAATTTTATACAATAATGCCGAGATAATTTAATATATGACAATTATTAATAATTATGCGAAGGGTTTTTGCAAAATTGAAATTTTCAACTTTCGACGTCAGACATGCGAACCATAGTGTGAAGGTATAATATATGGATAACGGATTAATAATTGTTATGAAATTTGCAAAAGAATAAAATAAAAATCAACGACAGAGACATATAGTGAAAGTTTTGCTGAAACGCGCTGCTCTCTGCGAATATTAATTTTGAAAATGCTTTAGCTCATGCGAGAAGTTTTCACTACTTAAAAGGATGACGTTTAAATCACCGGCTTTTTCTACTTGCGATGAAGTAAACTCGTTCTTATGCAATCGCTAAGAATAATTTCATGCAAATTCTTTTTCACTTATTTAAGAGATTTTTCTTTTTGCTTGAAGCTGTGTTCCAATACTTCGTTTCATCTAAAAAAAAGCACAACACTTGAATTTGATTAGTTCAAACGTCATAGTCAACGTGACTCAAGAATATGAGTCAAACGTATAGTGTAACATCATCGTCACCTACATACGTATCTCAATGCACGTAAACAATGACACCACCAAACACCGCTTCCATTACGAAATTGAGGATTTTCAAAAAATTCCAAAATCAACAACTCCTTAACCATATATACCATCAACCACGCGCTCCGTATACAATTATATATAGAGAATTCGCGCAACGGTAAACAAACTCGCAATTCATTTCGCTCGTTCTCGCGTCCCGAAAATATATATAGATATATAGATTACATCACGTTCAAGGAGCGTAAACACTCGCGCAACGATTACGACGAGAGAGTACGCGATATAAAAAAAAAGAAATAAAAGAACGAGTGATACCAATATACACACAGCGAGGGTTCATACACCCGAATTGTGTCGAAAGAAAGAGCCGCAGAGCGAGTGAATCACATGCACCGACGCACGCCACGCGCGTGTGTATATAGGTATGTACAAAAGTTAAGAGTTTCACTCTTCTGAACGTCAAACGTTCAAGGCCCGTTACGTGGTCACGGTGTTATATATGTATATACCTATATAGGTTATAATAGACATTTGCTCGCGGGGGTCACGAATCACGGTCCTTGCGAAATTCTCTATTTTGATTGCGACAGCCCCACGTGTCCTGAACTCGCATACACGACGCGAGAAAGTGATTCGGTTTGACTCGGGGAAGCCCCAGATTTTGCAATATTTAACGAAGAAACAGTTTTTGATGCCCAAACGTGAAGGTTTTCTGTATGGTAAATATTTTTAACGGGAATTCCGAGGGTTTTATCCGTTAATTTGGAGCATGGTGTGTCTGTATGTGTGGTTTAATTTTGTCGCTAAGTGGGGATATGGGATATATTGAGCGATAAAATGAGATATTGAGATTAGATATGGCTCATCGCGTACACTGATTTTCAAATTAATTAACAAAGTTTGTTAAAATATTTTATGAAATTTGTAAATATTTATGGTTCGGATGATAATGATTTGTAAAATAAGCGTAAAATTATGATAATAATATTTCATTTGTTCACGTAACCCCAAGATATACGAAAAAAATTCATAAACATGTCTAAACAAATACACTTTATCAAAATTTCCAAACTTCTGTCAAAACAATCCAACCCCCTCTCTTTTCTTTAGTCCCAACCTAATTATCCCCATTGTGAAACCAGCCTAACACTTGCATCCGGCCATCGCTACCCACCCGTCGTGTGTGCACTCGCACCGCGTGTACAGTATATATATATACCCGCACACTCTCTCACGTGAGTATCGCCTCCTCCTCCTCCTCCTCCTCCTCCACCTCTTCTACCGCTAGACAGAGACTACACACACACACACACATATTCGCTCACCGTTAGATGTCGCTTCTGCACCGGCTCTCTTATTCTACACATGCTATATACCGCACGTGCGCGCTGCTCATGCTATTGCTACCTCTCTCTCTCTCTCTCCTCCCACTCTTCGCGCTCGCACGAACTGTCGAGTATATATATCGAGCCGCTGCAGCGAGCGAGCGAGCGCGGGGTCCTTGCTCCCTGAGCCCGTATGTGGGTCAGCAGTCTCACACACGCCGCGCGGAGCGCTCGTGCGCGCGCTCTCTTGCGTAACCAATGCATGCATGCGCCAGCAGCCAGCCAGCCAGCCGAGCGAGCGCAGCAGCGCTGGTATATACGAAGAGCATCGATAATCCGACGAGACTCTATATATATACTATGCATATATAAGTGAACGATAGGTGGGAGTAGGGGACAACGGTGTTGCTTTTTTTTCTTTCTTTCTTTCTTTTTGCACTAGGGATTTTTTTTTTAATTGGGGCGATGGAAGAGTGGGTTGGCGAGTGAAGGGAGTTGGTGGGTTTTTTTTTTGTACGGAAGGATTTTTGAATGGTGGTTATGATCGATTTTACAGGTTTGTTATATAGCTATGGAGTTATTATTTGAAAAGCGTTTTTCGACGTTTTTTATACAGTAAAAATAGGAGTAATAAAGGTGAAATGGTATTTTTTGTTTTTTGGTTTTTCATTTTCGATGTTTCGTACGCGGATCGATTGTTCGAACGTGGTTTAATAAATCGGCCATTCCCGTATTTTGTCCCAAATAAATATCGACATTTTCTAACAAACAATCGACATTTTCTAACAAACAATTCTATTTTCGTCAGCGCCGTTTCTAAAATTACGGCTTTCGAGATAAGCTATCGGAGTAAGTAACACTCGACAACTATTTACTGTGAAAACTTGAGTAAAACAACACACACACACATGCGTACACATTATAGCAATCAAACCCGCGCAACACTGCACTCCTTGACCTTCTTAACCAACAACGAACCCACCAATTACTTCGAAAACCTTTATCCCATCGCCCGCTCTAAAATTAATACTCTCAAACCTCCAAAAGACTTCCCAACAATGTTCTCCCATTATACACTCTCTTTTTCTCTTTCTACGTGCGTCTTCCCTTCCGCCATATATACACCGCAAAATCCCGTTACGTACGCGCACTCGCTTTCTTCGAGCGCAATACTGTCCCTTTTCAATCACCCCCTCTATATATATACGTACATATAGGATGTTCTTTTGAAGAGACTCTCCCGACAATGGGCCAAAAGGGGGACAGTAGCAGCTTTCGCATGCAAATCGTCAGCCGCGTGTGCGTCCGTCCGGTGAGAAAGTGTGCGTGTGTCTTTGGGTGGAAAATGTGTAATGATAATGAAGTACAGTAAAGAAGGGCTCTACACATACGTATATATATATATACACATAAGCTTTCTTCGATGCTCAGATTGCGTAACGGTTTCGCTTTGTCGGCGATACTGTCGGGTTTATTGGGTGAACGTGTAGTTAAAAGGGAGCAGGAAAAACTGGCGCGGAAAGAGAAGAAAAGTGAAATTCGATACGTTTAAAGACGAAAATATGTATATAGCTAAAGCTGAGGGATTCGAAGCTGTGTATAGGGTATATGTATGTGCATGACGAGCTGAATGACGGGAATAATTTACACATTGATACTTTCAGGTCGCTATGGTTATACTGCGAGAAAAGAGAAGTCTTTAATGTGCCGTACACGGATTATGCAATGACGTAAATTATTGGTTGTAAGAGAATGGTTATAAAAGGAACATAATTTTGTGTGCCTTAAGTATTGTAATTCATATCTATATATACGTGCTGTGAAATCTTATTAAATTAAATGGATTTTTTTTTCTTTACTTAAAACTCAGATCCTCAACTTTCTAAATGTTTCTTTGGCGTAAATCAAGAGTTTTATATACACGGATAACTTCATGAGCCGATGAGAAGCTCGCTCCGGGTATATAAATTCATCAGCACGGTATATATCGAATAAATATAAATATTTTTCCTCTAATTCATCTCCTCCTGTGCCCAAATCATCATAAATCATTCGCAAAGACCACCGTTCGCGTCAATTCTATAATCGATCGTCAAATCTATATACATCGTTTACGCCTGCATGACGTGTTATATAAAACTACTCTATACGCATTTACATACACACACAGATGTGTATATATGCATATTCTTGAACCACGAGGCTTTCTCGCGACGCATCGCGCCAATATATATGTATATATAGAAACTCCGCGCGTGGGTAGTAGTAGTATACAGTATGGCACAACGACGCTATACTTATGCTCTCTGTTGCAGCGAAAAAAAGTGTGCGACCGCGCGCGTGACTATTTTTAGAGGCCGGAAGTTTTCTCGCGGCGTTTCGAAAATAAACGCGCAATACTCGTGGTGATGATGATGATGATTATCGTTGACCTTATGAGTATACATATAATGTATATATTGTATTGCCTGCGGGGAGGTCGGTATACAGTAGTGTTAATTGGATACATTGATGATGATTAGTATTGATTTTAGTTGTCTATATATGTGTATACCAGTGTATAAATAGTTGTTAAGCTTTTGTTCTAATTCGGAAACGTTAATTTTTTTTTAAACCAGCGTATACCAAAGTACCTGCAGCGATATATACGTATAAAAGCGATATCTTATCCGCGGGTATATAAACTCGACAATTTGAAAAGCCAATCTCTTTCTTTCTCTCTCTCTCTCTCCGCGCACTTAGCGCTCAATACACTCGTTCGTTCCAATTTCCACCTAATCCATCGCGCCTATATATATATATACTCTCTTACCCAACTACACGCCACACATCCACCTTATCTCACTCGCTTTTCTTCCTCTATATACTCCGCACACGCGGCTGAAGAATAAAAGAAAGAAGAACGGGAACGAGGAAAAAAACACACGCACACACACAACGCAGTAACGTCGCGTCATCGGAAACGAACTCGCACGCACGCACGCATGGTATTATTATCTGGCTAGGGGCTCTATACATATATACATACGCTACTCTTGTACACATAACGGTCTTGAAAAGTAGGTGATCCTCTCGCGCGTTGCTGATTTTACATGGTGGGGGTCGAAGAACAGAGAGTGAAAGAGAGTGGGAGAGTGAGATATACAGAGGATTTACCGCTATATAGACGCGCGCGCGCGGGCCGAGCACTCGGCGCCGAGCGGTGAAAGTGACTCTCCCACGCCGTGACATCCTAGTTCCACGCGGGCCTAGCACAGGCTTCCCTTTCGCGCGAGCACGAGGTTTTTTTTTGTTGTTGGGTATGAAAGAGGAGGAGGTGGGGGAGGAGGAGGAGGAGCGCTTTGTTCGGGGAGGGTTTCGTTGAGCATATATGCGGAGGAGCTGGTGTATGTGTGCATATACATGTAAGCGAAAGGGCACTTTTACTTTATAGGGGTAGGGTGATGTTTTGTTCTTGGTATATATATATAAAGATGTATTTTTTCTTTGATTTCAATGATATACTTGGAAAATTATGCGTGCACAGATGATCGGGAACTGTTGAGGTTATACGGTTTATTAGCTTTAACGCCGTGGTATAATATAATATGTTGTGACTGTATTTTTGGCACACTCAGACACGGGACAGCAGCGAAACGCGTTAATGTAACAATAAATCGCGATTTTTCGCGGTCGCGATGCCAAATTTTCATTCTACCGTGAAACCCGATGCCGATGAACTTGAAAACTCTCTCGGCGTGGGTGGCCCAACTCTGCGAATCCGTATACATACAGCCGGTGTAACATATATATACAGGTTTTTCTATACAACGATACATATTACGAGCAATTAATTTAATTAAGACGATTTTAACGATAAAAATGTCCGCAAGGTCTTATATAAAATCATGTGTTCGATTCACTAAAAATACGCAGTTAAGGAAAGTTTCCGAGAGTGAGAGGAACAATATCAATTACATTAACGTATAATTAACAACGCGACAATCGTCATAACGATAAAACTTGAGCTGCACACGTTACAAGTATAAAATAAATCCAGCTCGTTTAATAATCCCCTACCGTCAGATATGGTATAAATGTCGCGCGTGTGCCACTTATTTATCTCCAACTATATATACTCTCTCTCTCTCTCCGTCACTTTTCATCCTTTATTGCAAGACCAAGTCGTACTCGCGATTCATCAACTGCATCCTCTTCCACATATATAACACGACTGCGATGCACTTCCGCGACCGCTTACGCATGCGCATGTGCGTTAAAAGGCACCGCGCGCATATACGATCGGATCCAGTCTGATTACGTCGAATGAGAATAGAGAAAGCGCTGCGTATAACATGCGGACTAATGTCGCGCGTACGAGAGAGAGAGAGAAAAAAGTACGAGCCACTCTTCTTATCGAGAACGCAAAGTTTTGCCATCCACGAGTGGATTTGCGTAACAAGCGGAAAAATGTGGGTATGAAAGTTGTTGTGTGTATATGTGTGTTTGTGCTACTGTGCGTGTGCAGTCTAATGTAACTGACCGATTCGCAAAACTAGATGTTTGCGTGAATGAGCAAAGTGTGTTTATATGTATATAGATAGTGGTTGCAAGATGCTTTATGTAAAGAGGTGTGAGTGTGTAACGGTAATAAAACGAAAATTCGTTTCCTGTATTATACCTGTGTGTGTATATATACAGTTGTTCTCGTCTTATAAAACGCGCGTTATTACGAGAAGTAGCGAGAGAAGTGCAATATAAACCTTGCCGCCACTTGGCTTTCAAGTTTCTCAATTTTAAAGTTGCGTCGAAACTTCGTTGAAGTTTGCGCCAATTCGATGGCAATATTATAAAATTTTCTTATATATATACAACAGTTGCTACTCGGTCGCGATAACTATACATATATACACTTTCAATTGAAAAAGAAAGAAAGCAAAAAAAAAAGAGAAATAGAAAAGTGACAAAGAAGCAGACGTTAAGGAGCATTTCGAATTAATCTCCTTTTCTCGAGAGTTTTTTTCCCGGAGAAATCGTAATTTCCCGCTTTGACCTTTCGCCGGTGCTCGGTTATTTTCGTCGCTTGCACGAGAGAAAGAGAGAGAGAGAGAGAGAGAAAGAGAGACGGAACAGAAGAAGAAAGCTCGAGAAATTTTTAGATGCTAAATGACTAGCTACGAGTGCGCGCGCGTTTCATTGTGTTTCGAAAGTGGCATCCTTAATTACGGATTATTCAATTGTGAAGAGCGACGCGCGCGCGCGAGAGGGAGAGAGAGAGAGAGGCGTAGAGTAATGTAGAAGTCGAAAATTGATCGTTTTAACTTGTGTTCTCTTTATTAGGTCGTATCTTATTACGGTGCTTAAATCTCCTTGTGAAATGGCTCGAGAGTCGTTTTCAACAGCCACGTCTACGTTCGTGTGTATGTGTATGTGTGTATAATTTCAGATACTTAGGCGACTCTTTTCCGCGGAAAGTTCGCTTGTTAAAGACTCCGTGAGCGGGTCTAGGATGTCTTTTGAGCAGCTTTATTTATTGCCGAGACGCTCGTTAAATGTTCTGTATACGGAATAATTATTATAATAAAAGTTTCGAGTATACCTCGATAATATACAAAGTTTTTCCGTAAAAATATAAATGAAAAATTCGTATATTTAAACGATTATTATACTATAATCCAGCCAAGTGAATTTCAGACGAATGAGCGTATATAACTGAAAGATCCGGATAATATATTAAATCATGTTCTCCGCCTCTATAATCAATCACCATACTTACAAAACTACCTCTCTTTCTCCCATCATCAATTACCCGCAATTTCGTACCCCTCCTTTTGCGTTTCACGTGACGCAACACGCAACACCTACACATCCAACCCAAGGAACTAGATCGCACAAATTTTACATAAACCACGCGTACGCGTACTTACACTTATACATACATACGTACATACACATCATCGCTACATAGTTACGCTGCTGCGGTCTGTAAAAGGAAGAGTGTAGCTCTCGCGCCTGTATATATATATATATTATATATACGCGATGCGCGAGAAAAAGAGAAAGGAAGCAGATATATAGAAAGAGAGAGTGCACAGCGAGCGAGTGAGAGTCAGCAGGAGCAGCAGCAGCAGCAGCAGCAGTAAGAGCAGCAATACAGCAAACGGTACGGTATATATATATAGGTATATACCGAGCGCGAGGCTCTGGGGGGCCGTTGAACTTTCGCAGTGAAAGTTTCTATTATACCACAGTCGCGGAGCGCGAACGCGGCCTTACCTTACTTTTCCCGAGAAACGGGCCCGCGCCGAGTGGGTTGTGTCATAAGGCCCCTGCCGTGAGCGAGGGAGTATATATATATATGTATGTTGTACGGGTAAGTGTGGAAGTATAAATCGCGAGTACGGAGGGAGCTGGAGAGAAGATTTTTTTTTTGGTGTAGCGAAATATTATATTGGATGTGGGTTGACGATATAGGGTTTATAATTTAAGTAGGAACTATTAGTCGTATGGAACTTTTGGTTTGGCGGTGTATATATACACGTATACGCGGTTATGACGGACACACGGTTATATATTGCGTAACGCGCGTCGAAGCCTATTCTAGATTTCACTTTGTGGCTCGCTATATAGAAGGCGAGTTTCGTGTGCCGGAAAAGTCACGCTCGTTTGGTTGGAAAAGCATTTCACTTTTTTATCAGCGTTAGATAATTCGCGTAGCGATCTATTTATGGATCTACGATCGTTATATTAGCGCGTAAACTTATTTGTATATCTTAAGTGTTATATTCGAGCATTTCTTTTTTTTTTTTTTTTATAATGTTGCTGTTAATGGAACAACTTTGATGTAAGATATCGAAAATGATGAAAAGTTTTTTTATTATAGCGATGGAAAGTGCACGAGTTTATAGAATATGTCAATGGACTTTAATCGAGAAAGCCAATGCCGCAATGAAACTGTTTCAAGAGCATTGGGGGATATATGTATATATAATATATGTTATTAAAAGACACTGCTGAGAGCGATGAAAAATGATTCTCAATCCCGTCAGCTGTAAATGATTGAAGGCGGAAATTAACATTTTTAGCGTGTAGATTCTTCACAAAAGAACAGACCAGGCAATAAATATTATTGATACATAATTTGATTAATCGACTGAGCATAAGAAAAGTTTTCAATTAATTTCAGTCGCTCATCGTCCATTATCACATTATTATATTGTTTCCGATAATGTATATGTATATATAAGTACGACACTTTATTGAGGTTGGTAGAGTTAAGTGCATTGATGATATCAGTATCATTGACTTCCAAATGACTCAAGTACCGAGGCAAGACTGAATCATCGATTTAATTATTATAATCTCAATATAATACAATCATTACTTTCAGCCTCCTTTTAACTACTCATATTTTACCATAATTTATCGTAAGCATTAATCACGGCTCTGTGTTTTCCTATTATACTTATGTAGAACAACAAAATAATCACGACACACATATATATATACCATCGGACAAAAAACGCGTGTATACGAGTAGATTTTTCTAATGCTTTTTTCTTATTAGAAACGAATAAACCGATCTATTCTATAATGTACTTATTCAAATCAGTAAATATTGACTAATTAATTCTAATTATTTTATTACAACGAATTATACATAAACCAAGAACTTCAAACGCTATTGAAAAATCAACGCCATTCACGTTATAACCGTCTCACTTATACTATGCACGTTCACACCTATACCATGAATACCTATAACACGCTACGCAATTCGCTAACGTTCTTACGGAACAGCACACTATACTCAAGAGGCTCGTTAGAGAGAGGGAGGAGACCCAGTGAAACTTTTTCGACCGCCAATCGCGTTCAAGTTCAATTTTCGTAATCGGGAGAATCCGCACTCGACACAATATATATATATATATATAAAAGAACGAGTGATGTGTTCCGGGCTGTTTTGTTTACGTTTTCAAACGCGCGCGTCGACGAATTAATTACGTGTAGTATAATATACGCACACGCGCGGTATTTCATTATAGAAGCAGCAAAGCTCGTGCGAGGTCTATACGCGTCGTTGCATAATATTTATATGATTATTTTCTATCGGTTAGTTGGTTTTTTTTTTTTTTTTTTTTTTACAATTAATACATTATTGTTTTTTATGTCATGGACGCGCGTACAAATTGGCCCTATCTTTATAGGTTTTCATGAATTGCAAATGGTTTCGAACATTTATACTTTTCGTATATAAGCATGCGTTCTTGTCGCCCGTCTGTCCTACTTTAAGACAAATAATAAGCCTAGTATTTAGATATATATATATACGTTTGCGAAGAAATAGAAATTTCGTTTTCTTTCGAAAAAACCGGCACACGCACAAACTGCAAAAGGCTCACTCAACTTACATAACCACTATACTATACCCAACGCGCACCTGCAATTCCACTAAATCTCCTATATACATCATTCAACCTACCCCAAAACCGCACGTACGACCTTTTACGCTTACTCGACCCTCTCTCTCTATATATATACACCTTCAGCCCAATACCTCATCAGTCCTCCTTCAAACTTGTCCGATTCACACCTACATACACACACACACACACACAGACACACTCCTTCTCTCTACACCGCGCGTTCTATACACGTGCGCACCAAGAACGCGACCAAGCGAGAGTGTATGCGAGCAAGAGTCAGTTGGCAATTGCGATTTGCAATTAGCGAAGCGTGCAATTGTGAAATCGGTCGGCTGTCATTGCTGCTGCTGCTGCTGCTGCTACTACTACCGCGCTCGCGGTGTTATTGACCCGAAGGCCGCGTCACTGCCGAACACGCGCCGGTGTCATTAGCCTCTGAATGTTGCACTCTTGTGTGCGACAGCCGCGCGCGCGCGCGTATAGTACACGACTTAGGCAACGAGAAACGGTCTCGAGATTTGCCAACACCCGCGCGAGCCTTTGTCTCTGTCTTTCTCTCTCGCACTCTTGGGACACGCGTGTATGGGACAGAACGAGATGCTGGGTGTTATATGTATAGGGCTTTTCTTTTAGGAAGAGAGAGTAGGTAATGTGAGAGCGAGAAGAAGCGAGAATAGAACGATGCATTTGGGGAGAGAGAGAGAGAGAGATCGTTATATAAATATACGCGACTGCAAGCGCGCGCGCGAGTTTTTGGGGGGGGTATTTTGGGTGGATCTAGGTCAAATCGATGGAGGAGCGGATGAGGGAGTCGTGATGCGAGTGAGGTATATATATATTACTTGACACGAGATTGAGAGATTGCTTGGGTTATATATAGAGGTAGGATCGGTGTGTCGATCGTGGTAATTTTACGGTATATGAAAGTAGAAGACGACGATGACGACAAGTTGGATTGACGATTGACTTTCGGTTTCTTTAATTTCTACGTTCGAATGTATATATATAGATCTATATAGATACCGGTTGTTACGTTACATGCTCGATCGCGCTTTTAGTCGTACAGAAATAAGGAAATCGCATTGGGAAGAAAAAAATTATGACGTTGCGAGTGACTTTTATAGAGTGAATTATAGGCAGATATATTTAAAAATAAAGAAAAAAAAACCAACATATTCTTAAATCTTAAGAGGTTTCCTACAAGCGAGAATATGTTAGTATAGCCACAACTATACGATATCCGCAAATTTTTTTTTCACTCGCTAGTAGATTGTTAACTTCAGTTCCTTATTGTATTTTAGCAGTTCGGTGTATGTGTGTACACATACACACTCGATCAATGACGTTTCGCATGAAATCGGTATGATATTTACGTAAATTCAACTTTTTCGAAACTAAGGAGAGAGAGAGAGAGAGAGAGAGAGAAAAGAAACTTGTAAACCCGACTATTATCTGCGCGTGTGATGCAATAACATAATACCGATCGATACACTGTATCTCGACTGTGTCGTTAACGAACTTTTTACATACCCTCCGATTTACTAATTCTAAAAAGGTTATAAGCCAGTGTATATACATATATGCACTGTGAGATTTATAAAAAGTGAAAATTTAAATTTACGTCATTTATACAGACACGCGATCCTGATGATAATTTCATCCATGAAATTGAAGTCAAAGCAGCGCTTAAGCTATTTCGCGTCTCTTGGCTATAATAAAATATGCTAATAGATCGGGACCAAAAAATTCATTTATCGAGATTAATAACCCTCGCCGATCTCTTATCCATGACTCTCAATCCTGTGAAAGTCTACTTGTTACACTGTTTCGTACACGCAGGTGCATACATACATACATATATATCTCGCCGCTCACGGTTTTATTACCCTCCTACAAACAAGTTAATAAAATTGTTTTTCTCCGCGAGCGATCAGGCGTGTGTATACGCGCCTCCACACACACATATACACTGCACACACGGGTATGCAATTAGCTATTAGTACATATATAGAAGAAAATCCGCAAGTATGTATATATATTCGTTATTTATTGTTATATACCTATATGTCGGCCTGTGTGCAGCACACTCATCTTGGCGCACATCATATGTCACACACGCGGCCTCGATCAACAGCTTCTCTCCGCACGGTTCCTCCTCCTCCTCCTCCTCCTCCACCTCCCTTTCTCAACTCCTCTCAGGAAAAGCTCCTATATCCTCGTTTCCTTTCTTCTTCTTCTTCTTCAAATCGCGAGACTCACTACTACGCACTGTCCTTAGCGTTCGTCATCGCACTATATGTATATACGTATCGGTCACATGTCACCAGCACGATATTTTCTCCCCTTTTTTTTTCTTCGCACAACCATATACTCTCTCTCTCTCTCTCAACGTTCCTTTGTATATGGAACTACATAACCGAACCTCACTGGTACATTTATCTCTTCGTTAGTTCATCTTCGCACTAAAAAGACAAAAAAAATCTAATCTTTGCTTATAGCTCTACACGCACGTGCGTGTATGCACATATATATATATATATATAAACCGTGGTAGCCGCGCTTGTATAGAAAATACGTGGGACCGAAAAAAAGTACCGTTCGCGAAGGAGGCTCGACGCCGAGTGACTATACACCCGCGGCTTTTCGGTGGGCCGCGTCGTCGTCGTCGTCGGGTGTGTGTGTGTGTGTGTGTGTGCGAGAGCGCGATGGTGCGACTACTATACCAAGGAGTGGGAGAACACACAGCGAAAGAGAGCTGCTTGCTCCTCTATAGCACCGCGCGCGCACAGCCCGGCACACCGCTGACCTCGATATTCACGCCCGTGTGCTCCGTGCGTGCGTGCGTGGCCCCCGTCAATGCCAAAAAGCCGCCGCCGCCGCCGCTGCCGTCGTCGTTGTACACGCGGAACTTTCACTCTTCGGGCCTCTCTTCTCTTCTCTCTTTTTTTTTGTGTGTGTTTTCAAGAGACGCTCGCGAGCTCGTTGGGTCCGAGTTCGTTCGTTCTTTTTTTTCGGGGACTTTTACTTTCGGCAGTCCTGTGGGAGAGAGAGAGAGAGAGAGAGAAAGAGAAGAAAACGAGTTTCGAGTGTACGCGCGAGCGTGTATAATAAAGAGAGGTTCTCGATTGTTATCTACTTAAAGATCTCCTCTGCAATTGGTATAGTATATATTACTGTTGGTATATTAGACAGATTGTGTATAATTAGAAGCGGCCGGCACTGCGAATAGATCTTACGAAATTAGATCGCTGAATTATTACGAGGGACGCGCGCGTGTACAAGCGAGTTTGTTTTTGTTTTGACGCGATGCGTTCTTGTGTTCCGTTCCGTGATTATATCGTTCGAACGCTTATAGCGATAACGCGGCCTCCTCCTCCCTATCGTATCATTATAATAGACGTGTGCGCACTGGTAAACAAAAAGTACAGCGTGAATCACATATTATATAGTGCGGATGGTATGTACGATGATTTTTCACCTGTGAAATACCGAAGGTCGCCGATAATAAAAAAGAACAGAAAAAAAACGAATCGGACGACGAAAGAGCAAACAGCAGCTTGCGAGCGATGCGTCGAAAGTAAAAGTGTGAGCCAGTTCTTCGTCCACTGCCGAAAATACCGGTTCCCAGTGTTCTTTCTTTCTTTCTCTCTCTCTCGTTTACTCGTAAGACAGGAGAAAGATTTACGTGCTTTTCTTCGCTTTTATTCCGACGAGAAGGGAGAACCTGCTGTTACTGCTGCTGCTGCCCCCGCGACTTTACTCACTCTTCCATTGTCGAGAGGCTCTCGCGTTGCGTAACCGCGTAACACACATCCGGCGGAGTGCGCGCTCGCGCGCGAGGGAAAGAGAGTGCACCGAAGGAGGTGTGCAGTATATATAGAGAAGGGCGGAGAAAGCGCTTCGCGGCATGCACAGCTCGAGAAAGTTCACGCGTATATATATATATGTGAGCTTTTTTTCGTTTTGTAACGCACTTGGTTCCTCTTTTTTTTTTCTTTTATTTCTTCTTTTTCTCTTGACACTACCGCGGTTCTCTTGTTTCTTTTTTATTCTTTACTTAAACAACAGTAGCCAGCAACAAAAGTCTAACCATCGGATCGATGAAAATCACAGTCCATAACCGGTGACGACGACGCTTTGCTTATAGCACAAACAAGAGCTCGCGCTGTTCAGCGATCCACTTTTTTTTTTCTTTCTTTCTTTCTTGGTCACAGAAAAAATAATAAAATAATCAACCGATTATTCGTTTGTATGTTGTGTATACACATACACGCACTGTTCGTCCTTTTGTCACGTATACTATATACACGCACCCACGTACACCTTCACTTTTTATATATATATATATACTACAGCGATGTTCGTTTTTCTTTTCGGCGTGTATAAATGTGGATGGATAAAGTAAAAAAAAGAATCGTGTCTCTTTCTTTCTTTCTCTTCAGCGCAACAGCAACAGCCACCCTTGTATTATAGGCTCAAGGCGCGCGCGCGAGCAGCGTATATAGAGATCGCGCGCTGCAGACTCTCGCGGCTGTAGTGCAGAGCGCGCACTGCACTCCGCGAGAACGCGTTCTCTCTCTCTCTCTCTCTCTATCTCTCCTCCACCTCCTCCTCCACCTCCTTCTTCGTTGCTGCTGCTGCTGCTATACTACTCGGTATATACGTGCATTCGAGCGGCGGTGTGGCAGCGCGGCGGCGAGCGGTCGGCCATGGCATACTTACTAATGTCAATCACACCGCCGGCTCTCTGTGCGGCAGGCATGCACTTTATGTTAGTATACGTATGTATGTGTGTGTGTGTGTGTGGGTATAGGAGACGTATAAGTGTAGTATGTATGTATATGTATACTTGGCTCGTTTGAGAATACGAGTGTATCTGTGCGTATAGATAGGGAGCTGTAGCTAGCTATAAGGCTCACATATACTATATGGCGGGTGGTGTGTATATGCGTTATATAGCTAAAGCAGCGCGGTGGTGTACGTACGCTAGCGCTTCGGAGTTTATCGCGCTTGCTGTTCTACAAGTTTGTGTGTGTCTGTATGCGAGTGAACGAGATGGAGAGTTTAAGTGATTGCACGCGGTATATGTGTATATATATACTACAGGGGTTGCAATTATTTTGGATGTTCGAATTATTTGGGCTGACGGTACATCAAATAAATGATAAACCATTGATATTTTTCCTTTAATTTCGACAAATTGTCAAGTTCGTCTATAAATTAGTATATGTACGACACACGTGCACTCTTGGTTTAACTATACGCGCAAGTGTTCCCATCGCACAAAACTATACAACACACACGTACTCGTTCTCTCTCTCTCTCTCAAACCACAGCTATATACAGCACGCATATACATATATATCTATATATATATAACGCACATAATCAAGCTCGCGCACGCACCGTAGCGTCGTCGTCGTCGGGCACGTATAAATAGTGCATTAGTGTATAATAAACTGTTCGCTGTCGCTCGTTTTGCAAAGAGTGGGAGAACGCGCGTATAATAGCTTATACATATACCGCGTTTGAATGTCGCGCTCGTTTCTCGGCTTGCCTCGGTCGTGCTCGGTGTGTGTGAGCGCGCGCGCATTACGGCCCTGAACCTTCCAGTTTCGTCAAACGTTCGCCCTTAACCCTCTGCGCGCGCTCACTCGCTATATAGCTTGCGCCTTTCCACTCTGTAGCAGTAGCAGCGTGCTGTTGCGTTATACGTGTATATATATATATATATATATATATATATATATATATATACGTATTGTATGTATGTGTGTACACGTGAAGTAAAAGCGAGTTGAGTTGATAATTGTAGAACGTGCGTTGTTGTTTTTCTTTTTGTTCGGTGAGGATTTCTTTTAGGAGGAGGAGTGATGGAACGAGGGTATTATATTAATTGTACATTCTGGTTTGTGAAGGGATGAGGTCGCTACGTGGTTACGTAATATCTGGTATGGAGTTGATGTAAGTTACGATAAAATTGCAAGGATCGCAGATTTTTATATACGGTATAGGTTTGGGTATTTTTGCGATGCGTACTTGTTCTTTTCTAGATAAAAGTTTTTACATTCTCATTCTGGTTCTCGTATAGAAAGCATCTCTGGTAGTAAAATTTTTTAGGCGAAGTGTTTGAACTATCTTTATATACGTTCTTCAGTCTTACCACAGCCAACTATTTCTACTGAACGGTCCGTGCTCTATAACCAAACGTTTCTTTGCAGCCAACAGGTGTCTCCGATAACGTATCTACATATATACCGTATACTCTGTTTTTCATTCATATCGCGATTACATATTCAAAAAACGAGTCTTTCTTCCAGTAAACATACCCATACAGATATCACGTATAAAGTATTTCCATAACCCTAACATCGAACCATCGAGATCAACCCAACAACAATGCATATACACACTCCACGCTTATATACTAAACCAACGTAATAAACATTGTTGACAAATAAGTCGCGCCTGCTCGCTCGCTTACTTATATATATATATATATATATATATATATATATATATATATATACACATATACACTGTATGCACTTCTATTTTACCTCCCGCGCTCGTAAAATTCGCGCACGAAAAACAAGTACGCAGGCGCGCGTGCACCAAGCGCGAAGTCACGTTCTCTCTCGCACAAGTTGGCGTAAACACGCGCTACGGAAAATCCTCTCTCTCTCTCTCTTTCATTTGTACGTTCATTCGTACACGAGGCCTTGCTGATTTTCAGACACCGATGTATAGAAAATTCGGGGATGCGTATATACATATATACGAGTGGACTTGAGCGCAGGTCGCGCATAGGTTGATTTATTTTCGCGAGTGTAGCAGCGGTTGGAGGCCGCATATCCCGGATTATTTGAGAGTTGAAAGCATGCCGGTAGGTATATGTGCATGTGCGTACGTGGGTGAGAATGGTTTTATATTGGTTAGAAAAAGATACTGGGAAGAGTATTTCTGGGACTTTATTGTATTGAGGTATGATTTACCGGGGTGAAAATTATTGGGGTCGGTTATATTATTATCAGTGATGTTTATATACTCATCACACGCGAATACTATTTAACTGATGTCTGCGTTGATAAAATGCACAAAAAAGAATTTGGTTTCTTATAAATACTATTTATAAATAAAATAAACCAAACAATAGATATATCGACGCGCGCCGCGTGTATGTATTCACAATAACTGACGGAAAACTTGTAAAAATAACTATGAAATTTCCCGACTGATTAACACAATCAGCAAGATAATTCAAACGAGCGTGTGACACCAATAGATAATGCATGCAAACTACAAGTGATTATAAACTACGGACAACAATGCGTTCAGTGTCACCATATATAAGCAATTTTTTCACTGATAAAGAGGTTTAATTTTCGCGACGATGGAGAGCGCATCACGGGTTCCCTATAGATAAGCGCGAATATACGCGAGTTGGATAGTTTATAAATTTACTCTTTGTATCAACAAAATCAAAACTCGATTTCCGTAATAAAAAACCATACACCTATACCTATACACAACAACTATACCACTTGACCAATATAAATTTTATACATATTAAAAAATCACGCGACCCCATTATACCCACCATCTATCCTCCCCCCTTATTCTACAAAATTCCAAAAACCTCGATCAACGCACACGCATACACGTATATATATATACATACGCTCGACCTTAAAAAATCCATCATCCGGCGCCTCGTCCTCGCTAGTCCATCGACCGCGTGGCCGCCGTCGCCGATGCATTTTCTAGAAATTCATCATCGCGTCTAGCGTCACGGCCTTAACGCTGCGCGTTCGCGCACTATACTCGCGCGTCCGTGAGCAATCGACCTCCGACTGCAGCAGCAGCAGCAGTAGTAGTATGTCGACACCTCGGCATCACGAGACGACGGTAAAGCGCTGCAGCAACGACGATTCTGTCGTGGTGTACATGTATTAGTCGTGGCGATCGCCTGCTGCTCTTGAGAGTGCGATTAGGTATGAATGTGTGTGTGTGTGTGTGTGTGTGGCGATGCACTTGTCGGTGTCGCGTAATCGTGCGGTGACTGTATAGTATATGCGGTCGGTTGCTTCGTGGTGAAGGTTTATGTGGAGTCGTTAGATTTTTTGGGGTTAGATTAGCTGCGGGGGCGAATTGTTTGATGAGTGGAGAGAAATATATTTTAGATTTTTTTGATGTTTTGTTGACTACAGTAACGATGTAATTTGAATTTATGTAACGCATTTGTAACATTTTATTCAAAGTCATTTATTAGTTTTGAATTGTTTTTGCTTGAGTTATATTTTTTATGTTGCAATTTGTTTAGTTTCACATTGAAACTATTAATTCGAATCGAAATGTACCTATAAACTATGCAGAAAAATAGATATCTTTTTAAATCAAAATTTATTCCAATAGTTTTTAATGTAATAAGTATACATGATCATATAATTTTTTTTTTAATAAAAAAACTATTTAAGTACAGGTATGATAGAGTCAAAGAAAATTCCAACTTCTTGGATAATATTACGAGGTATTTGCCATTCTTGTGAATAAATTTATTGTAAAATATTAAAATGAACATTACCCCATACTTTCGAAATTACGTTTTTTTATGACAAATGTATAAAGCATTAAGCGACTAGTCGTAAAGCTAAAAATTTAATAATGTTTCTCATAGAAATCCTACATTACATAAGTTGCATATTCCTCACATAATTTATTGTCATTATGGGGCATAAATCAATACAGTTACATGTATCGCGATGCATTGAAAAACTCGTTTTAAAAGACAAGTATATAATATTTTAATTACATAGTACAAAGTATAAACTCGCTCGAATTAATATCCGCAAGCGCGAGCAATGAATATGAATGAACAGCCTTATTTGGCATAACATCTCTCTCTCTCTCTCTCTCTCTCTCTCTCTCTCTCTCTTTCTTTTCGATACAGAATGATCTAGAAACCGAAAGTTGGCACCAACATTTTTTTGTAAGAGAGATCTTTCGAAATCCAAAAATGTTACTATAGCCGTAAGAGCTGACAAGAAAGAGAGAGAGAGAGAGAAAGAGAAAACCGCAAGGTCAAGGAGGTACAACAACCATGAAAACGTTAGAGTTTGGAAATCATCATCTACGCAAGGTGTGAAGAAATTCATTCATCATGTAATTAGATAGAATATCCGTGCTCCCTTGAGAAAATGTTAATGGGAATCTGTGTGTAGATATAAAGAAGAATTCCCTTTACGGCGATATCATCTAAGTTTCGAGGAGGAAAACAAAATGTGGAAAAAAATCTATGCGCAGTCGTGAACTGATGTTCTATTGAACATAAATATTTACGTCGATGAAGTGAGGATAACGTCCAAGAGATATAACGGAAGTCTGACAATGAAGTGGCGAAAATTTGGGTGTGTCCATTAGAAATTGAAATGACACGTGCGAACATTTTTTTTATTCTGAATAGCTGCGTATCCGAATAATTGTATTTGGGAATTTGAATAAATTTAGCGCTCGTTTTCAGAAACTAGTATTTTAAAATGTAAATTTAAACTGAGTAAAAAATTACGTTTAGATCCAATAAAGTTTTACTGAAGTTTGGAAAATCACATTCAGAACAGTTTTTTTTTCTTTATCTTTGGTTAAAATTTGGATGAAATTTTTGTAATTATTGCACATTCATTGCGCCTTTAATTTTTGCTGATTATGCAATAGACTTAACTTTCATAATAGAATGTTACCGTTACCAACCAATACACACTCTAGATTTAAAATATTTATTATTTATTATTTAATTTTCGTTTGATTATATTACCATACAACATCATGACACAACGATGGCATTCTACCTTTTGAAAAAAAACTTCCTTTCCACTTTCATCTCCAAAAAGTCGGTATACAGCGGACGACTCACCGCACGCCGACACCGTATCATAATCCGCCAAATTCACGGTCACACCTGGATCAGGCCAAAACTGAAAATATTCTCTTCCCGTGCATCTGATTATACCTCTTCGCCTCTCGATATATTCATCGTTTTGTTTTTTGTCCAACCTACCGGTACTCATATTGCCATCGCGCATACCACACGACCTTGACACGCGCACACCAAATTCGCGCGATCCGCCCGGGAAGAGTTTAAGATCAAGGAGGCTCACCTCGATTGCAAAGGTCTCGCCACGAGATCACCGGATTTACGAGATTCCGCGTGTGCACTGCCAGAATGTGCAAGTCCTTGGATATACATATATATATATATGCTGTGAAAGAAAGAGAGCGAGGGAGCATAGTAGGAAGGATCCAGCTGCTTAACTTTCATGGCTTTTTTTTTCTATAGTATGGAGTGATGAAGTTTTGATGCGGAATCGTTCGGTTTGAGAATTATAGGCGTCGGGGACGATAAATATCGGGAGTTTGGCGTTCGTTGGAATTAAAAAAGGCAAAAAAGTCGTTGGGTCAATGCGTCGTGATGTATTTTATCAATTAATAGCATTTTTTGTGTCGATTCTTCAAAAATTTGCGTGTTATATATTTTAAAGATAAACTATATATTTGCAGCGTCATTCGTATATTCGTAATTCGACAGAAATGTAAACCCGATACATGTATATGCTTATTTATCATGGAATAATCATCCAAGTGTCATCGACACTCATTTACAATTCACCTAGAAAAACATTAAAATTCGAAAACTATTTTCTATGAAAATTCGAGAAAGCATGTTAAAACTGGATAATTCAGAAATATCTTCAACGCTATGTTCCTCATGTCAATAGCATTACGCGATCAGTGGCTTGAGGCTTCTGAGCCGGCGCCCGACTACTTTGCAAAGTATGCACGTGTACAATTTGTCAAATCTTTGTATACGATCTATCACGGCGATTGATTTTGGCGTATATATATATATATATATATACGCGCGAGTCTTATGTTGAGAGAACCGTTCGAAATTTCGAATCTATCGAAGAGAGAGAAAGAGAGATAGAGAGAGATAGATAGGAAGAGAGATTTTTGTAATTTAAAGGAGGAGGATTTAAAGCCAAAGAGAGTTTTTGATTTTGATCGAGGCACGGAACGTTCTCTAATATCGATCAATGCCTCTATTTCTAATATGCTAGGTATAATAATAGTTTCCTTTTTATATAGTAGCATTATCATGACATTTTTGGAGCATCAATTTATTATAGAAAATTAAAGTAACGTTTATCATTTCAATAATAAATCATAATGGAATAATCATGACGATTCATTAAATTGTACTATTCGAACATTATACTCATTAAATTATTAAAATAAAATTTTTTTTCTTTAATTCAAGATACACCACTCGCATAAACGAAATCCACAAAACCATAAAATTCGTTACTTCTTAGTATCCATCCACTAACTTATACTCCAATAACTCAAGCCCTCAAAACGATAACATATATATATATATATACCTGAGCTATACTTGCCAAAATTCCCCCTCTCTAAAACATTGAAAATCCTAAAACCGAGTTGTAGTATAGTAGACGACGTTAGAAACGATTCTCGCGCGAATATCACCGCCGGAATATATTTAGTACCAGAGATTCGCATAGGTCGTGCGGCGTATACATATATACTGCGCGTGCGCGTTGCTTCGAAACGAGAGATAACGCGCGTGCGCGCACGTGGCCTCTATGTACAGCCGATGCTAGCCGGTTATAGTCGGGCTGAGCCGAGGGTTTATTACGATGTATAAGTATATAGGAGGGGATCGTTGCTTGTTTTCGCGGATGGAAAACTGTTTTTTTTTTTTTTGCTTTTTTACTGTAACAGGGTTGTTGCATACTTACGTGCGTGATCGCGGAAACCGATGTACAAAAAAAGCGACGAAAGTAGGAACCGTTTAATAGTCCATATAAACAAATCGAACTCAACTAGATCGTTGCGTAACCAGCGTGTATTATGCGTAACGTAGTAGTGTACGGTTACGGTTTTTCCTCCCATTAAATAACGAGATCCCGTAACGCTGCGCACTTATTATATAATCCACAAACCCTATATAAACACCATGTGTGTATATTTGCAGGGATATATATGAAATAGACGTATATGCAAGAGGTTTATTCGAAAAATTTTTGATCATCCCACGAAGTGGGAAACGAACTATTGCAGCGAATAAATATAACAAAGTGGAGAAGAAGTGAATATAAACTGGTTGGCTCGAGTTGCTATACCCGCGTGACGCTATCCGCACAATTAATTATGCGTGTCGTTCTTCCCGACGTAGAAACATATACCTATATATACATACATTTTCGTCTAGGGTGATTTTCGCAAAAGCTTACGAGAGTTCACTTTAGAGCTATGCTGAAGTAACAGTGCTCCATGGGTAATTAGATTCAATAAATTGCGGGTGATGTTTCATTGGGCGTTGCGAAATTTGAATTTAATTCTGAAATGTATAATAGTGTTAGTGCTAGGTAGAAAATTCGAAAATAATTTTCAACGTTAAAATAGAATGTCATTATTTTAATTTGTTGATGAAAGACAGACACTACGAAGCCAACGTCAAGAATATACACTGATGTTTTATTGAAAAATTTTTCTTTTTTAATCTTATCATTACGTTTATTATCTTCATCAAACTTCAATCCTATTCCTGCAAAAATTATAGCAGTCACGAAGGCTTTGATACAATAAAGTTTATTTGAAGTTTAAAAATAGCGGAAAACTTCAACGATAAGCTCACAATAAATCAACCGTTTATTTCTTGATAAAATCAAACAATATACCAAATGATAAATTGCAATCATCACAAAATTACCTTTACAATTAAGTTTTCTACGATGTATCATATACATATAGCTACATTATAGCTTTTTCCATAACAAAATAAATAAAATTTCACAGCCATAAACCAAACCCACGGCTAACCATAACCATGTATATAACATTTATTCTCCTCATACTTAAACGCACCCTCCGCACCGGTAATAACCCGGGCATTCACACTCCGCACCACTCGATTTCTCGACATCATCACAAAGCATCATCATACACACACGCCGTTGCGCCATACGCATTACGTTTGATCGGCATATACATATACGCATGCTTTATACACTACACGAACCTAACCATGTCTATATACCGTGTCATATCCACGTAGCTTGTTGATTATTCATCGATGCGATGATTTCGCTATCGCGAGTCATTAAGCTCGCCAGATATATCTGACTATGAAAACACTGCTGGTTTTACATTCATGATTAGTATAGTATAATGACGCGAGTGTCGGGGTGATAAAATGGTGCGGGGTCTACGTTGATGATGTCTGCGTGGGTGATGACTAATACTGTCAGCGGGTGTATAGAGTACCGAGTGAAAAATATTCTTTTGAATTTAAATCGATATACGTATATATATATATATATATATAAATAATAAACCAAACGCAGCTACTGCATCCAATCCACGATGAACTAAGATTCAATATGTAGGTCAATAATAGCCCTCGCGTCATTCTCCTCGCGCAGACACACAAGAAGAACATTACAGGATAAAATCGTCCAGTAGAAAAAGGTTAAAAGCGTACTCTCCGATAGTCCATTACCCGCGCGTTCTTTGTATCTTTCTCTCGTTCCTAGACTTTACACAGCATCGCCAGTTGCTACCTTTTTTCACAATATACGTATATACATATACATATGTCGTACGGGAGACACACGCCGGAGATAATAGAAAGAGTCATACACACACGACGAACAAAGAGAGAGAGAGAGAGAGAGAGAGAGAGAGACGTTATAAAGAGTAAAATATTCAGCGTCGCTCGCGAGAGCGCGGCGGGCTAGATTGAAACGTCAGCGAGCGAGAATAGCTCTTCCCCTGCGGCTCG
>JAWWEQ010000010.1:30537992-30562129 GCA_035583055.1 Torymus tubicola | reverse complement strand
TATATATACGTTATATTGCTGCTGCTACATATATATATACGCTGAGGTCGTTGCGCGCGCAGAAAAGCACGCGAAAGTTTTCCGATGACGTACCTAGCGTATATGCCCAGTCGAAACTAGGAGATGTTCGCACTTGCTTTTTTGGAAATCTGTCGAGACAGCTGTGAGAATGTTTCATGAGGCGACGTCTATGCGCGCTTTCTGTTTATATCGAGCGAATCACAGTTGATTTGGTGCTGGTTTACGAGAGTGAGTTGTTGTAATGGTTTTAAAAATGCGTGGCGTTGCAGATTTTGGTAACGATAAGTATTTACTGGAGTATGTATAGAGGTATGATTAAGTGTATATGTGTGGATATTAAGTAGTAAAAAATCAACACTTTTTTTCATTACACCTCGATTGTGCATATATACACACACACGTAGAAAGAGATCGTAGCATACGAATTGAGAAATTACAGAAGCACGAGTCATTAAAAAGCTATAATAATGACATTTATTTCGTTTTACGAACTGGTCGAGCAAGAACTTTTTGCCAATTCTCCCCGACCCTGTGCATGACCCTGTATCAAATGAAACGCGCGTATGTATACTTTTTCACATACGACTGTTATAAAAGATTACCGTTTTAAATTAATTTGCACGGCAATTCGAGCCGTTTATTTGGATACTCGGAATAAATTATTGGAAAATAAATGTTACACTTCGTTGTTATTGCTGTTTTTATTATTTTGTCGAACCGCAAGCTCTCGATATACAAAATATCAAAACAATGTACACAAATTGGATTAACTTTTTTTCTTTACTTTGTACCGTTGATTATATGCACTTTAAAAATGTATACATTTCGTCTGTATTCAACGTTGACCTATAAAAACAACGCTTGGGTATATTTTCATTAACAATAGCAATATAAATATAAACGTTATTAATAAACAAAAAAATAACAACGCCGAATATTTCCTACACTCCCAATATTGTATTTCCGTTTCGTATATACGTTATTCATTAATTACTCTTGTAAACCAAGACCCCCAACAACTACAGTTTCCTCTCACCTACACAACCCTTCAATATCCTTCCACTTTACCCTGACACAACTCACGGTGCACAACATACTTCACGCGTCCACACACGCATGGGTTAGCTATAATACTGTTTTCGTCGCACATACGACATACGAGCGCGCGACACTTCTGTAAGCCTGTATGTGTGTGTGTATGCGGTATATAGTGCTCTACACAACAGGTTTACGTAACACGGGAGTAAAAGAGCTAACGCAATGGCATTCCGCGTGCGCCGGATTGACGGTCCACTTAAGCGAATTTTATAGCCGCGCTAAGGTTGAACACCTCTAGCTTTGACCAGGTTCTCATATATATATATACGCTTAGTAGTGGTGTTTGATGTTGGTGTAGTATATATGTATATGGGAGATCGGTGGTTGCAGTGTATACTGAGACACAGAGGAATACGTGAAGTAGGTGTGTATAGTTCTGTTTTGGAATATCAAGTTGGCGAATTATTGGATGATTAATTGCACGGTATATAACGAGTGGTAAAATTGCGAAAGTAATATTTAATAATATATCAACTGCAGGATATATGCGTGATATGGAGAATTTTTTTAAAGGTGTGAGTAATTTATTGAAGGTTTAGCGACTGTGTAGTTTCGAAAACCTTCTGTCGATGCTTTGAATTATAGACTGGTTAATTTTGTAGTGCGCGCAAAATCTTATTGCTGAGTTATGTTTGCGTTATGTTTCAATGCTCAGATCGTAATTTAAACTGCTATATATACACGACGACAGCTTCCGTTTGACTTTATGAGTGCGCTTGTGCAGTCAGAAATAGACTTTGTTTTGGTTATTTTGGTCGTTGGAAACAATTGATTCAAGTTTATTGCTTAAAGGTAATTATAAAAGTGAAATCGACTTAACAAATGATTCAATTTAGCCTATTGTTAGCTAGAATTAATATGTATATAGGCATTAAATTCTATGAAACTGACGTTCTTGGTTAATAAATTTTTAGAAAATTCTCTTAAATATCATATAATACATCTCCCAATTAGCACGTATACTACGGATATACGTACGCTATATATATAATATAAGCGCGGTGAATGATCTATAGAGCGATTTGAATAAATAAATCGTCTCATGAATAATGCATGCGCTTTAATAACTTGTAAACTATTTGCCATAAAACGTTGTTGGCTTATTAATTTTTTATATTAATTAAAATCGTGTCTCTATTTTTACTAGAGGTCATTTATAAAATCCTCGCCGGGTTATTGATTCGCATTTATTTAAATCAGCGGCCATTATGCTGAAAAATAGTTAATGCAAAATAAAAAATGTGCGTCTATAAAAAAACAAAACGTGTGACTAATTTTTAAATTTCCTTACTTATACCATACGAAGTTTACAGTGTACTTCATTTTATCGTGGTTCTCGTCATACAAATACTTTGCCTATATTTATTCATTTTCCACATAAGAAAAATTTTTCAAAAATGTATAAATATAGAAAAATTTCATTATGCATTATTTCACACTAATCGACTCTTTTCCTAACCCTTTTTAACACTCCACCCTAAAAAGATCCTCTCTATCTCTCTTCACCGCATGAAATCACCGGTAACCCAAACGCCGCGTCGCCATCGTCTTCCACACGCACTTACTACACTCTTTCTCTCTCTCTCTCACATCGCGAAAGTAAAAAGGCCGTCCGTTCGTGTGTCTGCGCCTATATACAACACAGCACGCGTAGCGCGCATCGCTTGTCCTTGCGTTGAAGTTTCTTCCTTCTCCTCGTCGTTGCCACTCATGCCATCGTCGTCAGTCCGTCCTTCGACCGCCGAAAATTTGCTTAACCAATTCGCCTCTGTGCAAGAGAGAAAGAGAGGGACACGGAAGGCCGGTAGTATAACGCGCACGCGCGACCTAGACCTTTCGTACGCGAGATCGAGTCCGGCGATTCGCGCATGCCATTAAGAGAGGATATTTTTTTTTGTAAATTCGTTTCCTGAATTTTTACGGTGACGAAGGAAAGAAAGAGAGAGAGAGAGAGAGTCGGCGATGAGAGTGTACAGAAGTGTGTGTGTGTGTGGAGGTGACGTGGCGCGATAGGATATAGTGCATTGTGAATGTGGTATTGTTTTTGGGATCGATTAATGTTTAAGATTTTTATAGATAATGATATAATAAAAAAAAGTAACAATGAACCAATAAGTTGAGCAAATATATATAAGGTCAACTAAATGCACTACCCCAATATATATATATCAAACCAGCTACTCACAACAATCAACCATATACTTGTAACTTTCACTCAAGCTCCTATACCTATACCTACCCCTCAAAACGAACCCAACCCCCCATACATGATAAACATCATCATCATTATCATCATTGTAAACTCACATCTTTTTCCGCTTAAGACATCCAAAAGATGAAATCCTTGGCGGCCAGCGCCAGCTGCAGTGCGCGTGCGTGCGAAATATCCTCTCCTCCCTCTCACTCTCGCTCCTCGTCGCCACTCCGTGCGAAATCACGGCAGCGGCGGCGGTTCACTTTCTCCGAGCCGCCATGTCGGCTATGTCCAGGGCGCACGTGCTGCTATTACTGTTGTTACACCTCCAAACTGCTGTTACTGCTGATGGTCTTTGTCTCCAGAGCGGAGGTAATGGTTGACTGAAGCCCGGAAGCATTGCTGTCGCAGGGCGCGAACTTTTTTGTTTATTCTTTTTTTTTTTTTCTTTTAAATGCAAATTGCGCACTGCATTGTAATATACGTGTGTTTATTGTTTTCAGGCTTATCTGATCGCGAAAGTTTTAGTCGTAAAATATATAGATATATATATATATTCTTTTGAGTATTTTTCTATTTTGTCAGCATGTATATATACTATAGTATATTATTATAATTTATTGAACGATATACGAAGGCTTTTAAATGCACCATAAAGATTTTATCTTCACATCTCGTCGCGCTTCATTACACGTAGATTATTTAATGGTTATTATTATTATTATATATTGATAAACATTTCGTATTGTTGAACACTTGAAAAAATTGAATTCCAACGATTATTATTATTATATACGACGATAATCAAACTTTTTTCACACCTTATAAACATGAATTATTATTATTAATATTATTATTATTAAACTTGTATTCGAAACAAACAAAACAGCATCCACATTGTCCCTTTAAATAAGGTTACACAACTCCACTAAAAATATCCGCTCCCGTCAACTCGCGCGCACGCGCGCGCGTTTTATATTACGTTATACACTCGAGTCACGTCGGGTAGAGAGAAAAAAAAAGCGTCTCATAGTTCACTGACTGCTGTAACTATATACTATACTCCACTTTCAATTTCACTTCGTTCGCACCATCTTCTTCCTTCCTTCTTTCCTTCCTTCCGCACACGTCGTTGATGATAAAAAAAAATAAATCACTTCCTCGCGCGACGACGAAAAAAAAAAAGACGAACGTCTATACTGCTACCTATATATATATAGGTTAATCGACGCAACGACGCGAGCGCCGCGCGCGCGAATCGAAAATCGCGCGCACGCGAAGCGCCGAGACACACGAGAGAGAGTGCGATGCACCTTGTCGCTCTATCGAGCGACCTGCTCTTCGCGCTTTCTCTCTCTCTCTCTCTCTCTTTTACTCACTGTTCACGTTCTGTACGTGTGTGCATATGCACACGGTGGCGACGCACTTTAAGCTCGTCACCCCCACCACTATACTACCACTCGCTACTTCTTCTTTTTTTCCTCGCAAGCTTCGCTTCCGCTTTGCGTTGCACTGCTTGCACACAACTTTTTTTCTTTTTTCGTATTTAACTCGTGGTTCAGAGTAAAGAGATTATATACCGTGGATCGAGGTTTGTTGCACTATTTGTTCGTCGTTGTCTAACTGGAATATCACGATAAATCATTAATGTACTCGAATTAATTATTAACAAAATTAACGTGCTGGTCACTTTAAATAAATTCCTGTGTCGCAGCAACCTTCCTTGCTCCTCTTCTTCGTTAACAGTCTTCTTCTTCTTCTGCTTCTTTCAAGTCAAAGTATATATATATAGATATATATATTCCGCAGTGTAGTACCGGCAGTAAAGTTATTGCTCGAAGCAAACAGTCTTCTAGACACAAGCGCGGAGAGACGAACTTTTCGCTCGGCAGTGTATATGTATGAATACCTATCTCTTTTTCTCTCTATCTCAAATTCAAAACAGAACGTCAATCCGGTCAGGCAGAAGAACCTCCAGAATCTAATCAGTCAACGTTAGAATCATCACAGAACGAGTGCTCCGTTGACGCGGCAGTGGCTGTTTCCTTCCGAGACTCACTATACATATATCACTCTCCCTCACACCGACCTCTAATACACTCCTCTCTCGCACATTGCACTCGCGTACATAACAATATAAATGCCATCGGGCCTCTTCAAAATCACCTTCTTTCTGGTTCTACACCATTGGTAACGAACTTCAAACCAACGGCACACTCTCATTCATGTTTCGCGAACGTCGCAGGGGCGCGCTGACGACGCTCGACCACGTGCGTCGTTCGGATCGCGCGAGGGAGGGAGAGTGAGTGAGTGAGTGAGTGAGAGAGAGCTTAGACACCGCGCCAGTGCCAAAGTAGGGCGACGACTGGGAGAGAGAGCCAAGCCGCGCTGCACCGTGGCTGCAGCAGCAGCAGCAGCAGCGCGCTGCGCTCGCGGATTCTCTACGACCCGCCGCCGCCGCTGCTGCTGCTGTCGGGGGACGCCGGGGGATGGGTGGGGGAGGAAGCGCGAGAGTGTATAGTTGAGGTAGGAGGGAGCTGCCGCCGACGCCGCTGCTGCTGCTGCTGCCGTTCGCCAGGGTCGACTATCGGGGGGGTACGAGAGAGGTGCATGCGCGCCAGAGGTTCTGATGTATGTATATGGGTGAGTGAGAGAGGATACCAAGCGCGAGCAATGCACTCGAGAGTGCAGTGTGCCTGGAGGATGATGTGGATGTGAGTGGAGGGTTGGTTTCGAGGTAAAGTTAAATTGATGGGTTTGCGCTTTTGTAGTTTGAGTGTAAAAGGTCAATGAAACAATAGGAATTTATGTTATGTGCCATGTATATATATTTTGTTGAGTTGAGAATGTGGTGTGTATGGAATGGAATGGATTTTACTGGATTTTACCGGATTTACCAACCCCTTCGATCGCCCATTACTTTATCCTACTATTAATACTTTGCTGAGTTAATTCCCGTGCAGTCGTGATCTTGCTCTTCCGACGTAATAAATTACAGCGGTGTAACTGGGTCAGAAAGCTTCGTACCTTGTTCAATTTCAATAATTATAAATGCGCATCGGGTGAAAATCCCGCGTAATCCTTCTCTCGTTTACTTCCTATTTTTCCCTTGACTTCGATAACCTCCGTTATTTGTCACCATTCATACCTCCCGTAAACTACTTCGAAGAAAAGTTAAATCCTCTTTTAAAAAGACCCCCTTACTCTCATCAACAACGATTTTTGCAAAAAAAAGTGATTTTCTCCTTAAGAGATCTGCAAGACGAGCTTGCAAGCACACGTACACATATATACATGCGCTGATGCTTTCTTCTGAGCGATAAACTAGGCTGCGAGACGTGCTCTAGGGGCGCCGAGCCAAACAGCAACGCTTTTGTTATGTTCCGTCTCTCTTTCTCGCTTGCTTCGTCGTCGTCTTGTTCGTTCTATAGTCGTTTTGGATGAGGCTCGGTTCAAAATTTTAACGATGCAAACGTCGAGCAATGTATTTTCGGGTTTATAAATATTTACAGGTCCAGAAAAACAATGTTTGTTGTTTTAGTTTTTGGCTTTTAGTATACTGTGTCATATAACATAAATCGAGAAAGTTGCATTGAAAGTAGAAGTGCGAAAAAGTTTTCCGATATATATATGCCAATTATATCAGGTCGTTTGGTGGGAACTGGTTTTCAGCGGGACGTTGAACGTCAAAATTCGGATTCTTTCTTGGGCATGAGAGCTGTAAGATATATATAGTATGAGATCGGTACTGCAAGTTACACCATATTATAAGATTTTGGTCAACGAACTAGTTGTTTTGGTCATAAAGTTATCGGTTTTATAATCCAACACTAATTTGTTCGTAACGATACTTGTGTGACAAAATATTCGAATGATAATAAACATGAGATCCGACATAAATCAATTATTTCGTACTTTTGAGAAATTTAATTTCGGCTTGAAATAAAGAAAAGTTATTATCAGAGATTTTCATCCGAGTAATGATCACGTGCAGGAATTTCTTTTAGAAACTCTTTTATTTTCTGCTCACTCGTATAAAATTACCACCCTGCAACTCCATTACAGTCCTTAACCCTATAAATGAAGGTCCATCGCTAACGTTTCCATATTATAAATAACCCAGCAATACACTATCAACGATTAATCTGTAGCAGTACCCCACATCTCGCTATTTTTATCACTTTCATCAATACCACCTTCTATCCCCTTCCCTTACGCGACCATCATCATTACAACGAAACTCCCACTATACAATCCCTATAACAATCACCGAAACTCTCGTACATATACGTATACACATGCATCATCAAAAAATTACCCATCTATTCCCACGATTAACCGCACTTAGCAACCAACAACCAAAAAAAAAAGGAGAAGAATTCTCTTCGCTCCATCTTATGCTTGTCACTTCCCATTCCACTATATATATATAATGCTTCTCGTCCGATCGCACGCACGCAATTCACCGTACAAACACATCACCGCCTGAAGCTACGTACCACCTCCTCCTCCTCCTCCTCCACCTCCTACACTCTCGCTTTTTTCCGCGCTCGCGCGCGTAACACAATGTGTGCCTCTATGTATATCCCGCGAAAGGAGAAAGCGACCTCTCCTCGGTCGCGTAGGATGAGGTGAGTATGTACATGTATATACACATACATACATAGCATAAATATATATATGTGTATGTGTGTCCCTCTTGCCCAGTCGCGCGCGCGCGCGTTTGCTCGGTCTAGGCCACACGATGTGCTAGCTTGAGCGCGCGTTCAATAACCGAAAAACTTTCACCTTCCGCGCGCTTGCCTCACCTTTGTGTATATGTGTACATATATAAATGTAAGAGAGGTCCACGGTCAGCGGGCGTTGACATTCACTTTTTATTCGAACGAGCGCCTTCTTTTTTACGTCTTATATATTCCTGGATCTGCGTGTGTGTTATATACCTGTATATGTATATATATATATATGTGTGGGTACTATACATTGTGCGAGAACGCACGGTCACGGGCATATACACATACATATATATATACAGAGAAGTAGACGCAGCTGTTCGCTTGTATATGTGCGTGTATATATAATGATGTTAAAGAACACGGGTTACGGGATAGTTTTATTCGGGAAACAGGCGTCCTCAAGCGTACATGACAGGCAGGAGGAGCGAGAAATGAAAGTTGAGAGATTCGAGAGGCATGCGCCACGCGCGCTTCATGATAATGATGATTTTTTTTTAGGTTTGCGTAATACGTGATATCGATTTGGAACAGAGGTTGTTTCCACTGACGAGCGTTGCAGGTTGCCTAATAATTTTCAAGATTTTTGTTTTCTATACGTGGGTTGTTGGTGGATCGGCGTTAGATGTATGCGAAGGTCTAGGTCGATCGTACGGGATTATAGATGTGTTTTATAGCTCTATTGAATTTTTATCGTGCACCGTTGATGGGTCATCGTTGCGTTGGAATGGATAGTTGATTGGAGTGTTTGGAAACAGCTGGATAGGTAGTTTTCTATAATTGTCAGTGGAAAGTTTCATTCATCGCGTTGTTCATAATGACTGGATATATATCCGTAATGGTTCCATTGAACTTGGAGCCAACTTCGTTCTTCTTCATTTGCGTTAGGTCTTTATATATACAAGGTTTCTCTATAATGATTAATTACTGTAATATAATTATTTCACGAACCACTCTAACTTGACTACAGTTTTAGGTTTGCCATCTATTTATATTTCAGTCCCAATAATTATCTGCTTTCATTGTACAGGAATTTTTGTTTAAAACAAATTACGAATAATAATGAGTTCAAAAATCCACATATCGGCAACCGTACGATAAAGATTTGATAGGAAATTCATCCCTACTATCCGATAAGTATATATTTCAAAGTGAGTCAGGTTCAATGTCGCCTCCTGCCGTTCGTTTTCAATGACCGAAAAAAAAAGGAAAAAGTAAAATCGCTCTCACAGGCCCTTTTTCTTTCTTCTTACAAAACCATCGTTCGCTCTCACAAATAGATACATTTTTCTCACAATTCACGCAAGTTTCTAACCACGTAATAATTAACGAGCATAGCCGCGTACTTTTCCTACGGACGGAAAAGATTTTCGAGAGGGAAATTTCACTCTCCATCCGTGATCGTTACGCGGCGACTTTACACTATGTTTTTTCGTGCGAGAGAAAGATGTAGAAGGCAAAAATTCAATATCAAGTACCTTGGCGCGCACGCCGCGCTCTCGACGCTTGTAAAAAAGTACCAGAGAGTTTCTTTGCGTGTCGCTCGAAGTGAAATTGTCATGTAAGAAATGCACGGTCGAGATATAGTGACACTTTTCTTTTCTATTCTTATGCCAAGATACGAGCGGAAAAATTCAATTTTCATCCTGATAGTTCTTCTATATGTGCGATCTGATATCGAGAGACGTACGTTCCGCGAACCTCGTGGCATGTATCCTTGACTTGTGTTATTTTCAAGAGTAAGAATATATGAGGTTGTTATATGGTTCTCGGAAGATAACCGAAGTAATTTTTTAAAGAGACGAAGTATAGAGATGATTGTTACCGAGTATTATTAAATTAGAAATCTTATTCCGTTGTATATACAGCGGTAATGTAAGAAGTACCATATAATACATATATATATCAGTATAAAAGTAACTCGAGCGCCGGAATTAATTTTATAAAGCAACGTATCCAAATGCCCACCATGGCCAAAAATACCATTAGAAGCTATTTAATATAACGAACTGTTAATACAATGCACCCATACCCATGAAGTAGTTTGGTTCGACACCGTAAAACCAGCAGTTATAAACAGAAGGAAATGTCATTCCCCACAAACACAAACACACATTCGTCCCGGCATTCAAAATTAATATCCCATCAATTTAACAAGCTTTAAAAACCCTCATCCTTTAAAGCTCTACGTCACACCCGTATAATATATCCCTACACACGCACATACACACGCACACTTCACCTCGCGCGTTTCACGCTGCTTACGTAACGAGACCCAATAAACCCGGGCTCTTTTTTTTACGGCACGCGGTGCCGCGTTTTATACTGCCTTCGGTCCCCCTTCGCGACAAAAAGTACACACACAGAGAGAGAGAGAGAGAAGTGACAAACGAACGCTTCAAGTTGAGATATATAAAACGCCGAACGAGATCGTCAGTCGCGCAGCTACAACAGCAGTCAGTTCGTCCAATCGCGCGCAAGGATCGCCGTACGCGCATCTGGCGCTCTGCCGTTGCTACTGCAGCAACAGCAGTGTTCGCGCAGAGATAGAAGGTCACGAGGAGAGTGAGCGCGAGAGAGAGAAAGAGAGACAGAGAGACGTAACAAGGATCCAGCGGCGCGTCGACGTCGTCGCTGCTTCGCCCTGACCTCAAAAGAGGCCGGTTTGCGCGAGAGGAAAATCGCGCGCGCATATACACGCGAGGAGAGGAAAAGTCTAGTGTATATGGTCGTGTGTATATGTGTAGAGAAGGAGAATAGGAGAATACGTTTTTCTCTTGGGTATATATGCGATTTTTTTTCTCAGGACATGCACATGTACACATACATATACGACGTTGCAGCGTTGTCACTACCTTCCCCTTGGCGAGGATACATATATATATATAGTCGCTTGAACTCGAGTGAGAACGAGATAGAGAGTGACGGTGACGATGAATTTTAAATAATTCACGGGTGGAATGTTAATGACGATTATGCAAAAGTTAGAATATAGCCGAGCCTCGGTTATTCTCCGGTATATATATGTTTTTGCACTTTTTTTTGGTATTCGCGGTGATGATGAAGTTCTCAATTCTCCACCCTTCTTTCTTTCCGTTGGTTCGATCGATACAGCTGTGGTATTACAAGAAGTGAAAATGACGGAGGTTAATTAGTATTTCACTTTTGACCGCGTAGCTCTCAAGATTGAAGTTGCTCTTCCAGAGCTTTCCGAGCACCTCTGATTGACTTCATAATTGTAAAACGTATTTCAATATACATATAGGTATATTATATACGTGATGTCAGCGACTGTGTTAAAGTAGGCTTAACAGTAGCGCTCTATTCTTTCGCGCGCTGAGCGAAGAAAAAAGAAATATTAATAATGCGTTATATGGGTAAAAAGTGTGACGTAACGCGCGCTACGTGTTTGTACAAAAGTGCGTGTGTTGTTTTTTTTTTTTTTTTTAATGCGAAGTTAATAAGAAGACGTAGCGTCGTTATGTGGTTGTATATATATATATTTTTTGAAAACTCAAGGAAAATGACCGTGACAGTGATTGCCCATAACGCCTTATTTATCTCGCCTGCGCTTGTAATATTGACCGCTTCGACCCTGACAATTTTTATATGGGACGCGAGCGCGATATTGTATATGAATTTGAGTGGAAAGAAAAAAAATCGACGAGCGATTCTTATCTCGATTTATATATATATGAATAATCGTTTAATACTCTTAAATTTTCAGGATTTTTGAAGTTGTATTTTAAATTTTAAATTTTTCTCGGGGTATAAAATAACCAATTAATATTCTCACTTTACTTCCGATTACCTATAAAAACATTCATATTTTGTCAACTAACGACACTGAAGGTTTCCTAAATTATCACTTTATAAACTATACTGAAAATTCTTTTTCCCCAAATAATAATTTTCAATATCCAAACTTTGCTACATACGCACTTATATACATGTATATACCAACCAACCTTCGACGACGATTTACCGAAACCGACCATTTCTCCCACACACCGCTCGTGCTATCGTGGTTTTAGGTCAGTCTGCACGCTCGCGAGAGAGAGAGAGCATGGGATACAATAATACATTTCTCGGAAAATTAGACTGTGCGCAACAAGCTGCTGCCTCTTGGCTATTTTGCTTACGCGGAAGCCGCAGCAGTAGTAGTAGTAGTAGTGGCGACGGCACCAGTGCTTGTTTCATTTTTGCAATTTATTGCGCGTATAGTGTACGAGAGAGAGAGCCTATTTTCGAAGTGTGAGCTTTGCATACGCGTATGCGTTGTATAGCTGTTGTTATGGATGTGCTTTTGAGAGGATTGTGTTACGTTTTGGAGCTGGTGGTATTTAGTTTTGAGTGGTTTTGTTGTTTCATTTTTTTTTATACAAATCAAGAAATTGTTCAGCGAATGAAAGCAGAGAACACTGAGAATGAGCTTAAACAATGGTAGAATTGGTTACTGTTGAAGCAATTTTGTGAATTGCGCGTTATAATTTATAGCTACAAGATAATTATGTTTTTGAGATGACGATTTTATTGTTCGAAACTACACGATAATTTGACGTAATTTGTATACCCGTGTGTTGCATTTGCTCGCATCGCACGGTGCATATGCACAAAAATGAAGATTATTAAAAAAACAATGAAAATATTCAAAATTGCATTAGAAATATTTGTCTTTTCTTGCATCACCCACTCTATCGTCAATGTATACATAGTCTAACCTTGATTTTGCAAGGCATATATCTCGTTCAAAAAACTAGTACGTATAATTGAAATATTATCAATATACCTATATCATAATATGTTAAGTAAAAACACATCGATGAATTCCAACGACACTATTCTTTAATCTTCGCGTTGACTTCAATCATGAATTATTAATTAGTTATTCATATGCGAAGTCTAGAGTCCCACACAAATATACATCTAACTTATAATATACAAATAAATATACATACTAAACTAAAAATAAAACTTCGTCCATTCTAACCTTTCTCTTATACACACACCACGTAAAGTCCAATTACCAGCCCATCAAAGTTCAAAAAAAAAAAAAAAAGGAAAAGTGATCTATACACTATCGCTAGCAGCTATACGAGCACTCGCCATTGTTGCCCGCTGACAAAGAACAGTGCGCGCGCGACGAGGTGTTTTAAAAGGCACGTTTAAAAGCGCCGGATCATTAACGCTCTCTTTTCCCCAGTCGCAATTGCCGATCTCTCGCCTTTTAACCGCGCCATTTCACCGATTATCATACTCTATCGGTAATATACAACTCGCTGAACGCTAAAGATCCTCCTTTCCGTTGTATTAATTATCCAAGATACGATCTCTTCGATCTGTGAATTTTCTTGGGAGAATCGTACCAGAGGTATTGTAACGATCGCGTAAGGATAGAGCAATTATGCAACCGCAGGCGATGACGCATTAGCGCGTAATGTTTGTGTAGTTTGCGTTGAAATGTAGTTTGTATTAAACGATGCGGTGAATTCCAATAACAGCCTGTGTGTATATATTATATCGTTATATGAATTTTAAATATATATAGGCGGTAGATCGATCTGATTAGATTATTAATTTTCATCGTATGTGTGCGTGCAGGTATTTTGCCGCGGAAAATACAAAAAAAGAGATCTAATTAAAGGTTATTAGAACTATATATAAGAGAGGCGTGTGTTCTCTTAGATTCTAATGATTACACGTAACGCATACGGTTTATATAGTCACGAGACGGGTTCTTTTCTTTTTCTCGAGCATAAAACTTATTTCATTCAGATGATTTATACTTTCACCGTATAACCAACACATCGTCATCGTCACCATCCAAACTTGCCTTTTCAATTCTACTCCCATCATCAAACATCCCAAAACCCGTTCGCTTCGCTGTCGACCTCATCATACACAATCCATCAGATCCATCGACTTGCACTTTCGACGGTATATATATAAGTACACGTCCTCTCTCATCCTCGTTTCTTCTCGTCTGCGTACCGTCCGGTACATACGTCTGCACGTACATAAAAGAGAGGAGCCGTGTGTACCGCAAGCCCCACTGACTCACAGAACTACTTTCCCTTCTCTCTCTCTCTCTCTCTCTCTCTCTTTCTCGTGAGCGCACCGTTATTCATGAGGTTAGCCGTAGTCCCTCTCTTTCTCACTCTTTCTTCAGTCGAGAGTGAAACTCGGACATGAAGAGGGAGAGGGAGAAAGAAAAAGGATTGAAAAGGAGGTATCATTATCTTGCGGGTATATACTGGAAGACGAGGCTTCTTCTTCTTCTTCGTCTTCGTTTTAGCTGTTTTTCGGAGGGCAGTGAGCTTATATTGTTGCGGATTTTTCGTTGCATCGTGTGGTGTATATATATTTTTTCGGGAATATAGGCTCTTTGTTTCGTCAGTCTGCGTACTTTCGGTTTTATGAGGGGGAGAGGAGAGGCTTTGTTGAAGCGCACGGAGGGTATAACCTATACATATTATACAGCTTGTGGGAGTACACCGGTTTCTCTTCGCGTAGGGTCTTTCGATGTGAGCCAACAAGTCTTCTTGTATATATATATTATACGCGTTAATTCGAGTCTAACTATATGAACCACTTATTTAGACTTATAATTGTAACTGCGTTAACATTGTTATTGCTATACTTTCTCAAACGTGCTCAACACCTGCTGCTGTATCTGATAAAAATCACAATTCCTAATATTTTCTTCCTTACAACTCGCTAAAAACCACCTACGATATTATTGCAACAATAGCCCCTAGGTTCACTACGAAAACCATCTTACCTGCGGCAGCATCTCAAAATATCTCTCTATATATAACTGCTCTTATACATCCGATAAATCAAGCCACGTTCACGAGTTTTCACCGGCATAATGGCGCGCTCGCTCCAATTTATCGGAACAAATTATAATCGCACGGTTGCTGCTGCTGCTGCTGCTGCTGCTCCAGGGCTTCCCCTTAAAAATCACTCTATCTCGAATCGCGCGCTAGAAATACATTATACCCACGCGAGCAATTTAGAAATCGTCTCTCTCTCGGGGCGAACGTTGTGTGCGCGCAGTCGTAAAAAAAAATCCCTTCGGCCTTTCAATGCACATCGTACAACTTTCCCCCCGTAAATCAGAGGGAAGACGTGTGTACGCGTTCGAGCGTCGATACATATATATATATATATGTGTTGCTTATATATATAGTGCTTGATCGTCGTCGATTCCGAGGAATTAAAAACGCGTGGTGAGCTGACACGTGTGTACAGTGTATGTATAGTTTTATGTACGACGGTGAGATGCTTACGCGCGATATGTCGAAGTGTTGTAGTATATATATTCGGGGTGTCTTATATATATCGAGATTCAGTCATGGGTGCGTTATATAGGTATAAAATTCATTATTTCGTCTTTTTTGATACGTTCGGACGAGAGATGTTGACGGTTAGCGTTGTAATCGTAAAGTAGTAAATCGAGACGTGGCGTTGTAAATATTTTTACGATTGCAATTGCCGTTACTGCGTGTTTCCACATACATAGCGGGATGGATGCCGTTTAATTTAGATTTTCGTATATATACCGCGACGGCATGTGTATATCAGACGTTATCTACTCTGTTATTTCGTTCTAGCTGTGCTTATATATATGTGTGTATATACTACTATTGACTCTAAATCTTTCAACAGTGGCCCAATTTTGAATGTTTGATTTGACTGGAAGATGGAGCACTCGATAACACCTATGCAGCTGATTATTAATGGATCTTGGGAATTCTGGTGCGATAACGATGCTACAATTTTCAATGGAACTACTATAAGCGGTATATTATGTGTGTATATAACGTACGGCGATAGATTAGAATTGAGGACAACGACTGATAAGTGTGCGGGTCTATGATTTGAAATTTTGACGCATTGTCGAATACACGCCTGATACGTTAGTTTTATATAGAGAAATTAAATTTTAAGTTTCTTTGTTTTGTATTTTGTTTTGAGAGCCTTGTCAATTGTAGAAATCGATATATAATTGATAGCTGAATTTATATCTATACCTCGTACCTTATCATTGTTCCATCTTTCGTACTTAGAAAGGTGGAAAAATGTGTACTTTCCCAAAGTCCATGTACGCTTTCGACAAAGCTAATAACCCACACAAAGAAACAAAGCCGCACGTATAACCGATCCACCAACATGACTCAGCCATTACAATATATCCTATATATACATATAACCTCTCTCCAAAACCAATTCTCACTTCATTAACAGCCGTACTATATAATCCAATCCAAATATATATAATATTCCCACCGCCTACAATCGCATATATGTATATAACACTATAAAATACACACACACAGACACGATTTGCTCTGTGCTTTGATATTATTATAATCGCCAAGACCCTCGCTATACGTCGCTCACGCGCGCGGTCGTTGAACATGACCGCGAAATAAAAAGTGGCCCTCAATTGGCCGGCACAGCCTGAGCGAACGAGCGCGCGCTCCGTTCTTTTTCTGGGTCAAGATTCAAGTTCTTTGGTAGCGCGCGCGCGCGCGCGAGAGCGTTCGAATCGAGCGTATATATACACACGCGTATGAGTATATATGTGTGTGACCGTTGCTCCAGTGTGTATGTGTGTGTGCACAGGCTGAAAAATGAAGAGAGAAGGTGGGGAGGCGCGAGTGGACTACGTGAGATTTGGATCGTCGAGAGAAAGAGAGATCGAAAAGAGAGAGAAGTATATAGTGTGGGTTGCTGCTACGTCGTTGCATGATGATGAAAGGATGAGCTCGCTTTTTTCCGAGTGTTGGGATCGTGGAGAGAACATGCAGTTTATATGGTTTAATGAAAATTGTAGGTTTTGTTTTATTATATATATATATATACTTTTATGTGTGATAAGTATACCGTAACGGTTGGAATTAAAATGACTTATACTGGTTGTGTAACAGGAAACTCGTTGATTTCGATCGATAATTTGAAAATAGGAATGCCTTTCACGTTTGTATAAAGAAAATGAGATATAATCCGGATATCAAAAATAAAATTCGCATTTTTACAGTACGAAAAAATCAGGGCAACGAGCTTCCGCGAAAATTTTCCCCAGCTGTCAAGGATAAATTTATAACTTCTTCGAAACGTTGATATAAAATTCTCGGTTAGAAATAGCTGCGGAGTTTACAGCATCGATCGATTCTCACATCCATCCATCCATCCATCCTCTATCCAGACAATTCCGCATAGAAGGTGAAAGCTCGATCGACTCGTCGCAAGCGCGCGCATGTAATACGAAAACGAATGAAATCTCTGACCTCTCGTGATCGATGTGTTGACCTGGCGTAGCTATACATTTACAAAAATTTTATACAGTCTCCGACATCTCACTTGCGAATTATCCCGTATAAGGTAAAACATATCTATAGCGTTTATGCAAAGTATATAGAAAAGCAAATAGTGTATATAAATGCGCAGCTACACGACTTTTTCGTAGTTTTCGAGCTTTACTTTCGAATTGTCACCGCTATCATGCGGAACTAAATTTGAAGTGACGGCCGCAAGCGTGTGCGGTCTATTGAAAACAAAAAGAAAAGAAGCGTTTTCGAGGAAGTGAAAGCAGCAACGTTACAACTAACACGTGATTATGATTTTCGAAAACGAAATTGGGCGCGCGAGAGCTGTTTAGCGGTGTATATAAGTATCGAGATAATGCACTTTTACGAGCCTCCCCCTCCCTGCCATGTTTATACTTGTTAATGCAATGCCTTAATCTTTGTAGGAAATGGTAGCGGTGTTGTTGTATAATTATACTTCGTTTAAATAATTCATGTAGTTTTTGCTGTAGTAGTGATTAATTGCCTTAGCTTTTCGTGTCTGTTTATATATAAATGGATGAAAAGAGGTGATTTTAACAATATACTTGTTCTGTAGCAGAGATAGATTCGTCTCTCAGATTTATTTTGGATAGTTTGATCTCCAAACATTGTATTTTGACTTGTCCTTAAACTGCACCATAAATCACGTAAAAATCATTAAAAATGTAAACATCAATAAATATTTTTTTATAATAATATCTATATATTTTATCAACTGATAACATCCAATTAATGGTAATTTATACAAAATTTATCAATTCAACGTGACTTTGATACTTTCCAAAATCTTCCATTCACAAAATTCTCAATCGTAAAAAGTATAAAAATTAGGTTAATTTTAGAGGAAAACTTCATCGAAAATAATAATTAAACGACCGCAGTAAGTAACCACGGCCAAGAAGATCATGGCGTCTACGACTTTAGCACCGGTTAGTTGGCGCTGCGTGTGGCGCATTCTATACGCTCGCGAATACTCTTCGTGACCGATCTCGAAACTGGGTCTCGCGGCGAGCTTTTCTCGTCCCGGGCATTCCTCTCTCTCTTTCTCTCTCTCTTGCTCTCTCGCTCGAATAGGACGACCGCGACGACTATACTGCAAAGAAGAAGAAGACGAAGAAGAAGAGGCGAGTGCAAGCGCTAGGTCGCGCCCTGATGTTTTCCGCTCGAATCATATGTGTACGAGATGCGGAAGGAATTTTTTTGTTTTATCGTTATTTTTTTTATTTTTGAAATATGGGTGAAGGAATTTTTAATAAAGTCTTAATAATGTCTCGTAGTGTAAGTGATTTTGTCTTTTTTATATGCAGTTTTATTATATATAGGCGAGGCTAAAAATATAAAGATGAAAGTTTTTTTTAGATGTAATGTGTTCGGTTATAACAAATAAAACGAATATATGGTTAATTATAGGTTACGATTTCATAAAGATTATTGGATTAATTAATTAAAATGAATTAAGTCAGTTATAAATATAAAGTTAAATCATAAATTACGTTTTCATTAGACAATATTGTGTGGAAAATGTGGTGGTTAGCAAGTTCGTGTAACTCTATGCCAAAACAGAGAGATGAGAGTATTATAGTAGTAATTGTGCGCGTAAACCTTAATTAGTCATTAGATGGTATTAAAATTAGAAACGTTATGGCAAGTTTCTTGAAGATGACGCATATTTCGCATGTACCGAGGAATCAGAAATAAGCCCTACGCGAACGTTCTATAGCTATTTTCGGTTCTACACGTATGGGCTTTCCCGTGACGCTATGTGGAAATAGTTTTGCGTGAAGTTTAAAATTATCATAAAATTAGAATTTTTACAAGAAATATGAAAAGTTTTAAATTATTATACATATATCTTCTGTAAAGCATGATTGTATTACTCTAAAATCGAAATGTAATTATATAACTGTCGATAATCAGAAGAAAAACATTAAATACATATTAATAAAAGCCGATGATTCAGCTGAAATTTTAATTTTTTTAATCAAAATAAAAGTTTTTTCGAACAATTTCCCAAAAAGAAGTTTCAAGTATCTCTATACTTCTATTTCGCAACACTCTGAAAGATATACTCTCCCGAATAACTCGACAGTTTTCCATATATTCATTAGCGATCAGTCTGCATTTCCATCGCTTCCGCCTGGCTACAACTCACACACATTTTTCTGCTTTACGTGTATATATATATATATAAACTCGTCGCGGTGTTCAACTTCAAAGCGGCACGCGCTCGCGGCGGCGCTTGATTTCACCTCGGCGCGTGCACAATGCCGCTGCCACCGCCGCGGTCGCGTGCGGTGAAAACGCGCGACGCTTATTACGCGTTCAACGTATACACACACGTGTGGCTGTTTTTTTTTCTTTTTGTTATTTTTGTTTTTATTATCAAACTCGCGAGACACTTTGTTAATATACATATACGCATACGCGCGCATGGTAGCAACGAACTGTCGCTGATGGCTTTTCTTGTTTTTTTTTCTTTTTAGAAACGCGTATTGTAAGGATGAATAGGGCGCGGTGAGGATGGATAGATGGATGAATGGGTTTTAACGTTTACCTTTCTGTAGTGCATGGTTGGTAGAATTTAAGATGAAATGGAAATTAATCAGAAAGTGAGGTTTAGGGAATGGTTATAGGTTCGTTAACCTCATATTGATGTACGATTAGTTATGCACGTGTAATGTGTGAACTACACATACCTATATATATATATATATATATATATATATTTCAACATATTGGAAAGATGGTCCGGAGAATTAATGTAAAATTATGCCACGTTAACCTGCCAGTGGAATTTTTTCTTCCACTATACGTCAAAACAACATTGCGTCTATAATAACTTCCGCGTCTCCTATATAACTAACTTTATATTTACTACCGATCTTTTTCCTTCGTTCATGAAAGACTACTCATTCAGAGCTTAAACGTTCAATTCCTCGTGCCATATAAACCTCTATACTAAACCACATCCCCCGTACATATCCACACTCGTGAAAAAAAAAACATCTCGGCAGTAGTCGCTCACACATCAATCTCGTGAATTTTCCTGTCGGCTAAATTCCGGCACATACCTAAGGGCAGCAGCAGGTACCACCGTCGTCGCTTTCTCTCCAGCGCGCGCGTGGCGCACGTAATAATTTTTCCCGCGAGTGAACGCTAGCTGACTTAATTTATGTGAGCCGGCGCCGTTTTGTCTTGTCTGGTCTGGTCTGCTAGAAAGAGTGAGAGAGAGAGAGAGGCTCTTCCCACGAGATAGATCCACGTAACGCGCGCACGAGAACGGGAACGAGATCGAGATCGATACTTATCGCGCGAAACGTGAGCGAGGTTCGCGTTTGAGATTCGCGAGAGGGAGAGAGAGAGCGAAAGGAAGAACGAGTTGGATGTATGTACGTATGTGTTATAGGTTTGAATGTAGAGTTGGGGGGTTTCCACGCGGTTGTTGGATGATGGAATGTGGGTATTAACGTGTAGGGTTTGTGGAATTTTCACATAGATTTGTACGTTTTGGAGGATATGAACTGGGGCGTGAAAGTCGTATCTTTAATCGTTGTCAAATTATATTTTTCTTCAAATTTTTACTATTTTTGTATATTAAGGTAAAATGAGAAAAAAGTAATTAATTTCAGCAACGGTTTCCATGATTTGTGGTTGTTACAAAAGAATCTCCAAAAAGCATGAATGTTGTAACATTTCCCCTCGCATTACCAAATTGGTAAACCACAAAATTCCACGACATTTTTATCCAAATCAAACATCCCAGTCGGAGAAACAAGCGAACATGTCGAGGGTTTTTACGTGAATTCGGTTATCAAAAGCATGCATCAAAGCCTGAAATAAAGTTGTTTCACATCAGTCACACCGCATACAATCCATCTCTTCCCACTTGCACAACGTGCATCCACAAATCTCTTCCATACCAATTATCCTGATCCTCATCCTCTCTCTCTCTCTCTCTCTCTCTCGCCCACATTCACACTGTCACCTCAACAAATTGTGCTGCTCGCGACGTCTATACAGCTATATATAATCCAACAATCGTGGCGAAAGTGCAAAGGCTGCAGCAGACGCAACTATATACGTGACTTTCTTGCCTCGCACAATGAGCGGCGCATGCAGTTAGGAAGAAAAAGAAAAAAAGAAAAGATCGTCGTCGAGCGATGCTTTTCCAGATAACGCGCGCGTGAGCTAGACGGCTAGGAAGACGCGTCGACGACGACGATGGCTTCCGGCAGGATGTTACGAGGCGGAATGGGAAGAGTTAGGCCTTTGTGACGACGACGAGAACGGCGACGATCTGTTGTTCCTGGTTTCGACACGCTTTCGCCAAATGCGGGTGCAACAGCGAAATATGCTGTTGCAGCGTGAAATACATAGTTCGGTATATAGGTATACATATAGTGCATGAGGTGAATGCCTTCAAAATTGTGATATACTTAACTTTATTAATACAATTGGCTCAGCATTCACCACATGTTTATGATACCTGTTATGCTAACAATAATTCTTTCTAACCATGGTCCAACAGTTTTCAAGACATACATTTCTTTTTCACAAGCATCTCATTTCACGAGTCGCTCTCGTACAAACTCTCCACGGGACGTCACCTCAGCACTTCTCGGCTAGAAAGTATATATACACATACCTCGCGGCTCATTATTGTCTGCAGTACTCTGCTGCTGCTGCTGTGTTTCCTCCTCATCGTCATGACCTTTCTCCTCTTTACTCCAGCACGATAGGGCGTGCATTACATACGCCTTTCTCGCGATTTCTCGTGCAACCGTGCTATATCGAGGTTTTTGCACTCTCTAAGTTGCTTTGTCTTTGTCTGTGCAACGATTATGCTATTTATTTTTGGTATAAGGAAAATACCTCGCGTGGTTAGTGAAGTTTGTAGACGCCGTTGTTGTAAAGTATTATAACCGTAAAGACGTTGAGTATAAAGAGATATAGAAGTAGGTGTACGAACTTCTCTAATGCCTTTTTCTTTTTCAGTCCCGATGAAAAATGTTACGTTTGTCTTTTATGTAAATGCGAGAGACAGAGTTGCTTGTATATAGCGAACGTTTTTATTAAGTTTGCCGTAGGCATGATTTTCTGCATATAAATACATATATATGCACGTACTCGATCGCGTGGACGTTTTTTTTTTACTTCTCGAGAAGTGTACTATAAAATTTTATGAACTCTCCGCGCGAATTTTTATGCATAATTTCGCAAAGTGAATCGACTCTGCCTCGTGAATTGAATTTCTTCGATTGCTCTTATTTTTTTACCGCCTTATTCAACATTCTATCACCATGACCATACCGTGTTCTTATACCATTACAGCTACCTCAATTACACGCGGATTCCATTCGCTGCATCATACTCACTTTCATTAACCGTTTTTTCTTCCTCCTCGCGCTAATTTAAAATCCTTTCTCTCCACCAATCCATCAACTGCGCAACCTAAACAAACCCATTGTCCTCGACACAAACTACACAAATTAAAAGAATAAGCCATCTCTCCAAATCTTCTCACTCTTCCCTATGTATATCCAACTAACCTCCTCATCATCATCATCATCATCAGCCTAACCGCACCATTTAACCCGCACATTGCCGTCCGACACCACGCCCCTCTTTACCTAACAAAAAAAAAACGCAGCCACTCGTAAAGAGAGGCGCGACAAAGTCGTTAAAAAGAAAAAAATAACGACAACGCCTATACTATATATATATATATATATATATATATGCTATACCGAAAACAAAAGCACCTCGTCCTTCCGTTCTCCGGGTGAGTTCATCGACCTCGCGACGTCATCATCCTCTGTTTTTCCGACAACAATGGGGAAAGTTTCGCACGCGGCGCATAGTGCGCACGTGGAAAGGAAAAGGGAACTAAACTGCGTGTGCCCAAGCAAGCAAGCAAGTAAGCAAGTAAGTATAAGCGAGCGGTGAAAGGTGCGCGCTATATATATATACAACGAGTGTGGATCTCGCCAATTAAGGCGGCCCGCGCGCACGCGCCCGCGTGTGGGTTACGAAACACGCAAGAGAGGAGTATAACGTGTATATATATACATATATACATATATATACACGGAATTCGGTCCCGAGCGGAAGGTCAAGGGCTTGGATCTAAGGTGCACTAAGCGAGTGAATAAGCTTTTGCTTGAACTTTGGTCCCTCCAACGTAGCGGGATTGGGATGTATAAGATGTATACTAAGAGATGCTGACGGTTGCTTGTAGTATATATTTTAAGATAACGATGGTTATAGCCAAGATTTATATTGATAACCGTTAACGTGTACGTATAAGAAGTTATATTGATGCACAAACCTGTACATTTCCAGTCTTAAAAAAATGATGGCCGGAAGTAGTGGCTCATTTAAAGACTTGATGTGATTGGTTATTTGAAAAAAGAGCGCATATTTGAATTTTTTTTTAATTGAAAATGCGCTAGATTTGAATTTTGAAACTCAAGTATTTATAGAACTACTAAATAATTAAAATAGAATGAAAACATTTGATTTTTTGCAATTATCTAACTAATGAAAACTAAATCATTGGAAAAGTGAAAAACAGTGTTCGTAATTCTCAAGAAGAAAAAAGTACGCGCGTTTGAACTTTGCTAGTGTGATAAAATATCTATGTTGTATATTTCCGGTGTTTATATATATATATATATGGGCAGTTCTCAGGTGAATCGAGAGGTCAAAATTTTTTTTTCTTTTAAAATCACCTAA
>JAWWEQ010000010.1:30497042-30527688 GCA_035583055.1 Torymus tubicola | reverse complement strand
CCTCAAAATCAACTATTTTAGTATTAACTGTTACTAAATATATTAACTATAAATAAATCCTTCTCTCAGTGTATGTGTTTCATCAAGCCGCTGCTCGGTATACTATATAGAAGTATCGAGGTGGAGCCAATGGGAATGGAGAGGGAGGTGAAAAAGCCAGAGAGGGAAAGAGAGAGAGAGAGAGAGAGAGAATGTATCCCGAGTTCGGTCGAACTTTAAATAGAGAGAAAGAGAGAGAGAGCTTTGATATTTCCGCTTCCGCGAAGTGCAAGCTAGAGTGAGAAAGAACGAGCGAGAGAGGGAGAGAGACACTGTGGCCGCTGGCGACCTAGAAGGCCGCCGGATCATGACCGATTCCGAGTTTTTTGACATTCGCCCGCGGACGGACGGATCGATGCGCGTATACTTGCACGCGGTATCTCGACGTGCAGCTTGGGAGTTCTGCGAAAACTCCGGTAAAGTTTTTCAATGCGAAGCGATACTTTGGAATGTTGGGAGGTTTTTCTTCTTTTAAACTTATACTTGAGGTAAAGAGGTGGGTAACTTGAGGATTTTACTTTTTCTCGTACTGTTGATGTTATTGGTATATGTTTGATGTAATATATAATTGACAATGAATATTTTTTTAGTAAATCGTTTGTAATATATTGTCAATTATTATTTATTCGATGACACTACAGTGGGTTATTTTGATACACTTTCGAAATTACTCCAACCATAATTGTAGCGCGATAAGAAAAAAAAACTATTTCACATGCAAGATAAAAGCTACAATATAAAAATATATTGTTTAATGATTATATTTGTTTAAAAAAATCTCTTAGAGACTTCTTACAGGAAAAACATTCTTCGTCGAAATGTTGAGCAAAAAAATAAATTTGTTTTATAGTTATTTTTCTCTAGCCTTTTTCGGGACGATCGATAAAATCATTATTAAATTTGTATTTTAATGTTGTTTAGACTAATCTAATTCATTTTTATCCATAGCTCAATTATAATGTGATATATAGGTTCAAATGTTTTTCAGAAAATAATATATATTTTGTTTCTTACTTAGGCATAATGTAAAACATTGACTCTATACATCCTGTTTATTTAATATAAATTAGCGTAAAATCGTTCTCTGATGCATCGAATAAGTTGAAAAATCCATTAATAATTTAATGAATATACATTTATTAAAGCAACGGAATGAAATTCACCCTTCATAATAACCGAGTATTCAATAAACACTTTTTTTACTTATTTATTTTTCGAGAGTATCTCATAGCCGAATTATAGAATGGAAATAGAAGATAATTAATTCACATCTACATATTAACAAATTATTATTGAAAATTGTTATTATTATCATTTAAATATTGTCTATTAAAATAACTGTACTAAAATCGTACTGTCAGCTCCTCACAACGAGTATAATAAACCTTTCCAAATTCCCACACGAGAAACATAGCTCTACAACAATTCCGAACAATTAAAACTCTCTACACTGCGCAAACACATCTGACCTACAAATTCACAACCACCCAAACACTCTCAAACTCTCCTTTTCGACAAAAAAAACCTCAAAAATTCCAAAACTTTTCCAATTTCCCATCAGCCGCGTACCAGGCGCACTAGCATACATATACACACACCAGGGCGTCAATGTACCCTGTTCGGCCCTTACGTAACCGGTTGCGAAAGGCAGCAAGCGTGAGCACCGCTCGAATCCATCTAAAAGGCGTTCGCGAGCGTGCCGCTGGCGCACTTATATATATATATATATATACACGGGGCGTTACGTTCGCGGACGCGGCGCGTACACCGGAGAAAGTGGGAAAGAGCGGCTCGAGTGGCGGCCAAGACCTGTTCCAACGGAGAGTGAGAGGACTCGCCGCGAGAGTGGATATACCAGTTAATCAGCCGTCCGATTGATCCCTGTGGAACGGGTAATTTTCCGTCTTTCGCGCCTTGTTGCGGACTTCTTCGGTGTGGGTTATGGCTAACTTCCTTCGTATCTATATTCGCGGTTAATGGGTGCTTATAGTTAGGGCGATCGGTTGTCGATTGGGTTGGAGAACAATGGTTAAGTGGGTAATGCTTGGTGGGAAGAGTATGAGCGATCTGTTATGTAGGTTTTTTAGGGATCATGAGCTTAAAGATGCATTTTATTAAAGTATTGTTGTTGGTATCGTAGAGTTTCTGGAGTATCTGCTAAAAACTTTTGATATTATATCTATTTTTATAGGGAAAGAATATATTTATGACAATTATACAATCAAATTTTATATAGATTTGGGAGGATATATTTTTGCTACCACGCAAGAATAAATATTCAATTAACCAAACCTATCGCCACATATAATACAGCTTGTTTATTTAAAGAATTCATTAATTTCAAATAGTTCTATACAGCAAAAACCCAATATTACGCCAAACAGCTCTAAACGCGGAACACTCCGTAATCTGTAAATTACTTATCACGTTAAAAAAAAGAAAAAGAAAAAAGAAGGAACCTCGCTCACAATTATCGCCCTTCCTGCTCCTTTCCACACAGATCGCTACCAGCACGACGCCCGCGGCGAAGGCACTTTCACTGCCTCCTCCTCACCGTCGTCGTCGTCGTCGCGGTCGCAGACAAAAGCCGCTACCATACCGCCGCCGTCGCCACGAGACATTGCAGACTTCCTGAACGCGGCCTGGCAATTTCACGATCGGCTTGAGAAAACGAGGAAGAAGGTACAACCGCTGTGGCGATATACACCTCGCCGCATTACGAGAGTGAGAGTTCGTAGACCTCGACGATGCCGTTTTGTATAGAGGATACAATCGCGGTCGTGGCGATGCTGATGGAGGGTTTAAAGATGGGATGACCTCAGAATGGTAAAGTGTAAGGTTAATTAAAAGAGAGAGAGAAATGAGGTGGGCGGTGTGAGTCAGTGTTGGTTGTGTAAAGGAGACGAGATGGGCTTGAAAAAGATCGTATACTGAGTTCTGGTAGTTTTGTTATTTATTGTTTTATTGGGATAAGAATTTAAATTTACGTTTCAATCGGAAATCATTCAAAATATTCATTGCCATTTCCATAATATATAAAATGATTAAAGCGCAATGAATCATGTATGTTACAAATGACGCATATATATGCTTGAATATTTTATGATAATGTAAAAGTCAATTAATTTTGCACTTTCCAAAGTTCGGATATATGGTACCTTTTGATGTTAATACGTGACGATTTATTATTAAAAATTTACATGCACACATCTTTGCGTATCTTGAATATTGAAAGTAAGAAATTTCATGACAAATGTCATGCATTAGAAAGCTTATTAGAAAATACCATCAAATCACGCACTACTTATAATCTTCTAAAAAAACATTTCCCACTCGAAGATCGCATTGAAATTCATATCGACAACATTTCACATGATGCAGCAGCGCATCTGCATACATTATACACGATAACACTTAACCGACCATCATATACATACAGATTTTCACCAACGTCACCTATCACTCTACATCCCGCACAACCGATTAATTCCAAGTCACTTCTTTCTCCCTTCCTGTTGCACAACTTACCCACTGCTAATTATTTGCCTGTATAGCACGTGTCTATGTCTATGTATGTGTTTGCTCACGCGCACGTCTTTCTCTCTCTCTCTCCTTGTTTTTCCCCTTATCCGGCGTTATTCGCGCGAGCGCACTTTTGCCGCCCTGTTTCCTTAATCAAATAGGAAGCCAGTCGGCCCGCCGCACCGCCGTTGCTACTGAGAGAGCGTCTATCCGATTTTAATTAAGCGATTGCGCAATCCGCAAAAAACTGCTTCTTGCGCCGCGTGAGTTGTAGTATTATAGGCCTTTCTATTTTCGCGCTCCAAGGAAATCCGTATATCAGAAGAGTGCACGGTGGTATAGTGCGGGAACCACTACGGAATTGTTGATTGAATAAGAGCTCCGAGTGCAATGATGATGATTTACGATTAGTGGGGCTGTTATTAATTGGATGGTTTATGTAAAGTTTGGTCGATTTTAAATCGTTAGTAAGTTCACTTATGTAGACTTCGAAGCTACTTTAATGATATATTTTAACGAGAAATTTAAGCAGAAAGTAAGAAGTACGATAATAATATGTACACTGAGAGAAGAATTTATTTATAGGTAATAAGAAGATATATTAAAAATACACAGAAAAATTTATTTACATTTACTCTTTGTGAACTCTTATTAACTAATATACTTACTATCATATTCTAAATTTACTATAAAAATATGTTTCGCCAACGGTAGGACAACGTTTTTTTTACAATAAATATGTATTTTTCATTGAAAATAAACAAAAGATAACGCTAAGAAACTCTACGTTTACCGCAACTAACGCGCATATTAACTATTAATATGCGCATCATTAATAGTAATATTAACTATAAATAAATCCTTCTCGTAGTGTACTTTGCAATAATACTTGTATTAAAGTTATTTATATATATCTACATATTTCTTATACATATAGAATAATATACACGCAGTATTAATAGACCGACGAAGAATGTAACTATTTGTATACTTCGAGCAACCGTTTATTTTATTCTTACAGTATACAACTACATCACCGTAACTGCACATCAACAATCGTTTGCTACGACAACAGAGGGTAAAACAACCTCGAAACGAAACATCAGCGACACCAGCAGTCCACCAGAGAAAATACCAGTCGACCAGATCTATGTATGTGTATATATATAATACCAGCGCGAGAAAGTGCATCACACATCTCGAGCCTAGATCTGGCCTCTGCCTGCCTCGGGCACGCGGTCGACTACGCGTTTATATTATACGTGCAGTATTTTCGTCCGACTGCTCCTATAATAGAACACCCATGCTCGAGAAAACACTATAGAGCATCCGTACGTGTGTATTGTATACGTGTATATATGCGCATGCGCATATATATATGTATATATATATATAAAGGATGGTACGAAAAAAGCGTGCCTATGTGGAATGACGATTCGAGGTTGGGTGCGCGCAGGCCATTTCCTCGTGCGTAACCCAATTAGAGTGATTACTCAACGCATGCGTGCGTGTGCACCGGTTGTGTGTTTCCTCTCGCTCTCTTTCTCTCTCTCTCTCTATGTCGATGGTCTTTTTTGTTCATGGTTGACTAGCAGCGGTTAGAACGCAGAGTTTGTTGGGGTATGAATAAAGCTTTACGTGTTGTGTTATATTGATGCCGTTTTCGTTGACAATTTCACGGATGATTTTGATGATATAAGTTTGGGATGTACGTTGTTTTCTAATTTTGCGCATTGACGCTAAAACAAAATTATTACAAAAAAAAAAGTTATTTTTTTTCTTTTTACATACAACCATAACACACACATACACACATATATATATATAATTTAACAATTTGTCATCTTGTCTACTCTCTAAAGTTGAATTAGTGGAAATTGCTTCACCATTTCAATTAGTGGAAAAAACTACTAATTGAATTTATATTTTCTACTAATTTGATTAGTAGTTTAAAAAAATACTAATCAAATAGTGAATATTTACTAATAAATTAGTAGTTTTTTCCACTTATTTAAATGGTGGAGCAATTTTCACTAATTCAACTTTAGAGAGTAAACGATAGCTCTCGCTACATATATATATAAGCTTTTAAAAATAGCTATATAACCGTGTCGGAATTAAAATCTTACAGCCGCAAGGGACGTGGGTAACAAATAGCCTTTCATAAACCTAAAAAACTACAACCTATACAAACGCTCGCAGCGCACGCATCGAAGTATCATTTTACACCTCTCGAAGCTGCGCTCTCGAAATTGAAGTTTCCCCACACGTTCTCTCCTCTTTCCTCCTCTTTCATCTCTCTCTCCTTCATTCGCCTAGACTAAACCGGAGAAAGGGAACGAGACCTATAATTATTTTCCCTGCCGACCTCATCGTCGTCGTCGTCGTCTTCTACGTACGGAAGCACGTGTGAAATGCAGCTGCTGCGCGTCTGGCCAGACCCGGGCTCCGACTACTTGCGGCCGCGAGCGAAAGAGAGTTCACTGGCGGTCGTCGTGACCGAAAAACTTTGGCAATAAACTTACGCGAGCGCCAACGCGCGGCCATAGTTTCACCGGTTATGTAATCAGAGGAGAGCGAGTTGTGTCTACATGCGTATGTGTGTGTGTGTGTATGTTGAACGAGTCAATGGCACGTGGAATACAAGATACTCGATAATCGCTTGGCCCATTTGGTTGGATGTATTATATATGGCTCGCGAAGGTCAAGATGCTTGGTCGTTGCTGTGATAATAGGTGGAAGGGATGCTGAGTTTTTTGGATGCTAGGGAATTGTGTGGGTAGAGTGTGGTAAAAATACTATCCTGAGAAAAACATAGATATATTTTTGTTAAAAAGGGAGGATGTATATTGTAAGAGAAAAGTAAATTGAGATAATAAAAAACAATAATTTTTTTATAGATCTCTCATATACTTTCTTAGAGATAATATTTAAATTTCGATGAATTAGAATGTATGTTATATAGGTAGAATGTATCTAGCTATAAATTCATTTTTCATGAAGTTTAAAAATTTAAAAATTGTAGATCGCTCGTATATCCAATTTATTAATTATTGCTTAGTATCATCTTATGTCTAATGTGGTATAATTTATGTGAAGATTCTTTTTTAATACGACAAGTATAAGCTGGCAGCACATCAATAACTTGTTCTATGACATCAGGTTGCCCTTTTTTTCTGTAAAAGTATTAGCCTTAGAATAAAGTGAAAAATCGATGTACTACATCAAAGACAACTACATAAACTTTGACAAATCTGTATAATTAGTTACGCAAAACCATTTATCTTAAAAACTATACATTCATCGCTTAAACACTAACTACACCGAATCGAGTAAAGTACAAACTATAACCGAAATTTCTATGAAATATAAACTTCCAAGTACACCACTTACACTGATTTTCACTGACATGTATATACGTACTGACTCATATAACTATATAAGTGAGCAGATAACCAGTACTTTCCCAGCGCACATACCGTCACACCAACCTCGTCTAGTTTTCTACAAAACACAGCCGTCGTTTTTTTTCTCTCTCTCTCTCTCCCATCAAACCAGTTCGCACTAGCGCACTCGCCATGCTTCGATTACCCTCGCTCGTATAGCGTGCACGTTTCTACAGTATATATATATATATATATACACACACAACGGCGGAAGTGGAAAACTCGCGCAGCGCTTCCTATGGCGTGCATGGCGACCTATTCGCGCGCGAAATCGACACGCGCGCTATGCGGGAGGCAAGTAAACCGGCCACGTATGTGTGTGTGAGAGAGAGAGAGAGCGTAAAGTATAAATACCAGGGCGACGGCCGGACAATAAACGCTGCGCGGCGAGAAGCTTCCGTTTAATGCCACACGCGGGTGGGCAGTGAGATGACGATAATTAAAGGCATAACCGGTTTACGGCGTTCTCTCTTGTGTGTATGTGTGTGTGTATACGCCCAGCGTAGAATCGGTTTTCAGTTTACGGTGGCGAGATGAGATGAGAGTGTATGGGGGGAGAAAAATGGAGTTATACGACAGGGGACGAGGGTGGTGTGTGTGTATATGTGTGACCTACATTTTGTACGGGAAGGGTGATGACGACAGGGGAAAAGTGAAATTGGTCGGTGCACACGCGCAGTATAATTGCTTTTTTTTCATGATTTTACTTTAAATTTTTTTTTTGTTTTTTTATATGGGTAGTATAGAAAATTGAAAGTATATATACACAGTATATACATTGATTTTTTAAAAGGTTTCCAATATATTTTTTTACACAAAAAGCAGGAAACCTTTTAAAACCTATATAGCTCGATTATGAATTTATATCATATTTTTTTTAAATCTAATCTTCGCTAACGAGCTTCATACACTTCTCACGTTCCGCCATACCTGTACACTTTCACGCCAACCCAATATATATACATACACGAACTCTTACACAAGATCGTCCGGAGAAGATATAAATAATAACCGTGAAGCTTTTATCACACTATAAAAAGTTACTATCAAATGATAAAGCTACACAATAACGCCGAGCCAGAAATAAACGAATTCCATAACGCGCGATAACGAAGCGATTCACGAGCGCTCGTGCGATGAGTTCGTCGTGTATAGTATAAAGCGCCGCCACAACTTGTATACACAGTACCGATAGTTTCTCCGCTTGCGTAACTAGCAGCAGCAGCAGCAGCTACGAGTAGCAATAGTGCACTGTATGTGTATATATACACCACTCTTACGTGCACTGTTGCCGATCGCGCGAGACTCGTATAATCGCGTAAGAAACGGGCACATACGTACTATATGTATACGTGCATGTTATACATACGCGGTTACCGCGAAAATATATATAAAGCTACGTCGTCTCTCGCGTGCGATTCAGTTCCTATTACCCAACTTCCTCTCGTTCTCTTTCTCTCTTTCTCTCTCTCTCTTTACCTACCTACGACGCGCATATATACGAGAGAGAATTGATTCGTTACACTCGCGACAGAGTCACTCTAGCGCATTGTTTACGAGGCCAATTAAGACACTTCTTTCTCGCGCGACCGCAACGTGTATATAGGTATATTATAATATACATACGCGTGTGCGTTACGTATGTTATATTGGAGAATTTACGGCGGGTTTGTCTTGAATGAAACACCGCGTGACGTAATTCGCATATACGCGTGTGTATAACGTATATTAAGAATCGATGCGACGACGACGAGCGTTGGTTTACGATACTTTTCAAACTGACTCGAGAGGTTGTATAGAGCTACATGGGCGTATGTGTGTAGTTTATGGGTTGCGTCTATGCACACGTGATATACATATACTCACACGATGCTGTTGTGTGTGACGCGAGCGCAGTGCTCGATGCGCTTATATATATACTATACTTACTGTGTGCTAATGCGCGGTGAGCGCGGATGTATAAAGTTGTCGTGGATCGAAGTGACACTTACCTGTAACAGAAATGGTAAAGTGGATGGTTAGCGAATGGTGTGGTTTGAGTGGACAGAGGTTTATGATTGGTTTAATACGAACGATTTATTGATTATAAGATGTATATAACTGTTTATAGGGGTTATGACGAACTGTAGAGTTTATTTCTGTGGCTCCGAGGCACAAGGACATAAGTCCATTTTTTTGAAAATCGGGAAAACATTAGATTTTGTATCTTTAAATGTTTTTTTTTTCATTTAAAACTGTCAGTAGTATAGCTAAAATATTCTCCTAAAGTTACGATATACGGAAAACGTAACAATATAAGTCCAGTTTACAAATTTACTGCGCGGCATAACAACGTAAGTCCAGCACTGATTTATTTTATCCAACTGAATTGAATATAAAAATTATTTTATATAAAATATATAGAATAACTAGATAAAATTTATAATTTTATGATCGTTAAGTGCGTAAATCTAAGAATTTTGAAAGTTATAGTTCATAATACCTGTTCCTTTCAAAATAATAAAAATGCTCTTTAATTTATCGCGAATTCAAGTTGTATTCAAGTTGTATTATTTTTAACATGATTATTCTTTGATTAATTGTTAATTTTGATCCGAACTCATAATTAAATTCACGTAAATGATCGAAAAATAAACGAGAACAGGACTATTAGATGAGTCCAAGTTCCCGGCATAACAACATAACTTCATACTTTTTCGAGTTTTCACGAATGAAAAAATACATACCACCATGTAAATATTTGTTTTAAATGTGTTAATTGATTAATACAGTATCGCATCCTGTCTCGTTTATTCCAATCTTACGAATAAGTTTGAACATTCAAATCCATTTTTCTCAAAAACTCAAAAAGTGGACTTACGTGATTATGCCTCGGAGCCAATCCATTAATAGAAATTGTGGTCTTATACAAATCATGAGAGTATCCTATATCTATGAACTAAAACTACGTTTTCAAAATGTCATTAAATATTAAATGAAAATTAGTTAGAAGTATCTCTTATAATTACTGTTGATTTTATGTAAAGTCTGAATTATAGTAATAAATAGTAATTTTTCAATAAGTAAAATCAGACGAATGTATTTTCATTTAGGTGATTCAACAATTGTATTTTTTCTCAATTTATTGTTTTTTCCTTACTCGGTATCGCAGAGATAATTTCTTGCGATATTCATATTCTGTATAAAAAGATGAAAATTGTTAAAATACTTTAAAAAATCATTTTCTTAAACAAAATAAATGTCTTCAAAGTTTTATCACTGCTCATCTAAAAAATGAAAATGTAGAATATAAAATAATATAAAACAATGACAAATTCATCACAGAAATGTACTTTTAATTATTATTCCTTCATAATATATTAAAATGAATATATACCCCTGGAAATATTTATTACTTTAAAAACTATTTAAAAACATTAAAAAACAAAATAATCATTTAAAAATCACCGAAAAATCACATACACATCTCTATCGCCAGTATAGAAAAGCGCATATATAGAATCGTGTATATAGAAACGAGCGGCCGGTCACGGCAAGCCGTTGCCACCGCGCCGACCGAACACTCCGTCCTCGCGGTTGAGCACCACTGCCTTGCGTATATATATATATATGCGAGCGCGCCGCGAGCGATATGCCTGCGCAACGGCTCGCGCGCTCTCTCGCCTCACACCTACATCCATATCCACACATATACGCATATATACAACTCGGCGCACTCTCGCTCTCGACCCGAGCCGAGCGCGAGTTATGGCGTTGCGCAAAGGCTCGAAAAGTTCATGATACAAAGTCACATTACGAAAAAGCCCCCCCCCCGACGGTTAGTCGCACAGAGCGGCGCGCACCAGTATATCGTACGCGTTGTTCCTTCGTGTATTATGCGTTATCACGCATATATACACGTGTGTACATATATATGTATGCGCGTCGATCTAATCTCGTGTTTGTTTTTTAAGAGATCGTTAGCGCCTCGAACTAGCCGCTTTTTAGAGCAGTCACGAGTGCACATATGTGTGTACACTGTACATTGGGAAATGTGGGATTTTAGAAGCACGAACGGATGAGCGAGTTGCCGTTTTTGTATGATTGGTAGATGTATGTGTGTGTATATTCTTTAAATTCGGTTAGATAAAATTTAGTTTGAATATATAAGTAAATATTTTAAGTTGCTCGTATTAGGAAATTCATGTATTTAGAGAACAAAAGAGAATGGCTGTTAGACTTTATTATAGAAATGAAAATTCCAATTCCAAAAATCTCATAATATAATACAATTTAAACCGTACAATAATGACGTTTAAAAAAGAACAATACCCTTTATAGTTATTATAAAGTTACGTTAGATCCACTCAATAGCTAACGAAGATTCATCATTTACAATCTGAATTTATTATACGTACATTTAATTAATAAGCCATAAATATAGGTAAAATGACTTTCCAATTTATTAACCATTCAACTATATACTGCTTTTACACTCGAATAAGAGACTCTCGTAACAAGGATATATACGCGTTAACGCGTTTGTTCCACAGCGAAAAGCTACCTGGAATCCATCGGTAGCCGTTTTACATAATAATTCACTTGAAATTTTCTCAGGTAGTCTCTTTCGCTACTAAATTATATTCGAAATTAACTACCGCATTAATAATGCGCTCACTTGGTTCAGCACCGCGGGCATGCCGCAGGATCTCACGGTTTACGTAATATCGATGCATTCCTGGAATTTAATTCGAGCTAATATCCATAGGTAGGATTCCGTGAACATTCGATCCTTCATAAGTATCAAGATTAATATATTTTGCAATAATAATCGATGAATTCAACACGAATATTTTTGTATATAGTGGTACCTTAAAAATAACATATTTTTTCTTTTACGTACAGATGATACGATGCACAAAGTACGCGAGATATGACTGACCATTACTTGCCTCGAACCATTGTCGGATAGATCATATATATCGACTAGTGCGCTTCGGTATATAGCGATGTGATTTTATGTTTTTTGGCAAGGGATTTCGTGCCCCAGTTGTCACCGAAAACTTAACTTTATCGACGCGATACCTCCGCCAAATTGCCAACCCTTTCTCTCGCGCCCTTGCGGACATCGAAGGCTTATAGTTTTTGCGAGATGGTCATCTTTATTCAATACGCACTTTATTGCCATGAATGTTACGACTGCACCACATTTTTATAGAGCTCCGTACTTTACGATTTTGAATGGTTGCTGTAATTTCAATGTTACATTGATATAAATATCATATTTTAATTACTACAACGGTTTTAACGCATTAACAAAAAACACTTCCATTCTATTTATTATATCTTGCGTGAACCTATCAAACGACATACTCGTTAAAAATTCTGAATCACGTTCTAAAACCCCGCAAACCTGATTCATACGAGCGTACTTTACCGGTTTGCACAATATATACATATACGCGATCAAAACAATATATCCCCCCCATGCCAGTGACAGCCCTATATACAACACACGACAACACCTCAGTTTCTGGATTTTCCTATCGCCGCTTCAAGGACCGCGATGTTTGCTCCTCCCGCGCGACCTTGTCGAGAAAAAACACGAACTGCGCACCTTCCTCTATACCTGTACACGGTGAATCTTTTCCGCTCGAGCGAATCGCGATATACGCTGAGATTTCACATCTGGTGTGTTACACCTTGAAAACATACATAGATCCCTGAAGGGTAAAAATTTTCGTTAAGGATATATTATGTTTTTCAGCCCTGACTTGATTTTTTCCACGTCCTGCGCATGTAGGGTACACTTGGGGATGGATAGAAAGAGAGAGAGAGAGAGAGTAAAGGGTAATAAAGAAACGATTCGAGCGTTTTATATCGATGCTAGTGCTACGTGAATTTTCTGAAACGTTATATGTCGATACCATGAGGATAGCCTTTATACCGATCGTTTCATCTCCCGTGAGTCGCTCTGTACGCGTTAAATTGCGCAGGCGATGGGAAGCGGAGAATCTCGTTTAGAGGGATTGAAGGATATTACGCGTATAGAGGATAGAAGTGTAGGTTTTTAGGAAATATATATTGGGATGATTTTTATAGAGTATGATGAATGCTGTGTGATTTTAAATAATAGTGAAGAATGGAATGGACGTGATATATACGTTTGAGTGTAATAGCTTTGTACATATGGTAGGACATAAATTTTGTGTATGTAAACGTGGTTGACCAAACAATGTACAAATATAGTATGTACTTAATTATGTATTTCAGCTACGCGACTATCAGCTAATTTTTAACATTTTTGTTTGACAGTTTTACGCATGTATTATTTTTCAAGGTAGACGCCAGGTATTCAACGTCACGTGTAATATTTCAAACAAGGAATCGCACCAATTCATCACTATTATTTTACATATACCAACAAACTTTCCTCCCATTATTTTGAAAAATATCTCTCCTCAACGTTCACCACCACCATCAATCACGCGTTATACATCTCAAGTTCAACATCTGCAAACTATATATACATATATAATTCGCGCATATCCACCTCATTATATACTCTGCAGCCTTTCGGGACGAAAAAATCCCACTTTCTTACGCAACGATATCCTCATATCCAATTTAACCAAAAAATCCCACTATTATAACACTATAAATACACGATCGTCCTAACTATACGCGTGCACGCTTACATACTCTCGCTTTTAAAATCTTTCTCTGCACTTCACGCGCGTATACATATGTTGCAATTCCGAGCGCTGCTGATGCAGCAGTAGTGTAAGCTTGAGCAGCCACTATATACGCTTAGGCTATAGGCTAGACTGAGCTCTAGCAAAGCGATTCACCTCGCGTGGCCTAAATAAACAACCGAGAATACATCGACCTGCCCGCGCGTATACTGGCTATTTCCCTCTTTCTATTTCTCCCGCGCGCGTTCAGCGCGCACGACGCGCGAGCTTATAGCGATGCGCTTGACGCCTATATATATATATATATATATATATATGCGCTCGTCGAACTTGTTTTGAAAAGGGAGGAGAGCTTTTTTCTTTTTAATTTTTTTTCTATAAGACTTCGCGGTGTATTTTGAGAAGTGTGTTTTGGAAAATGGTATTTTTGGTGGGAAGAATGTTTAATTGAGCTGTGTGAACGCGTTGCGGTTGTAACATGGAAATGCAATTTGCAAGGAGGTATATATTATCGCGACGAATGAGTATATGTATATAATGCAAATATGCATATGTTTTTACTTTACGCTAATGTAGATTTAATGGCGACGCTCGAGGAAAATTTCGACGTGCAAGCGCGGTACTTATATATCCCCACGGTTCTCGAATATATATATGCGGTTGAATACAAATAGCATGGCGCGGGTTTAATAAGCGAATGCGCTTGTATGCGCTAATGCGGAGAGACTTGAGCAGGAATAATATAAATTTTATGGTAAAACTGTATACATATCGGTACCGATGAATAAAAGAATTTATTGTACTAGAAATAATTAAGAAATAACATATGTTATAATATGCAGTTCGAGGTGTATTGTCGAATTAACGATGGTTATATAGAAAATTCAATCGATTATGATATCTATATCATACGTCAACTCTATCAGACATGTAATTCAAACAATTTCCCGTACCGCAGATAAATCTAACATTTTTGCGAATGCCTAAAATAATCATAAAATTTAAACATCATACGAATCGTCGCCCGGATAGTATTAAACCCGAATAGTAAATAATCCACTGTAAAAACATTCCAAACTCACACTTCAAACTTCCCTCCTCTTCAACCGTAACTCATCATCCGCGCGCACATACACGCAACAATCACGCTCTCCCACACACACAGTGCGTCGCGCCGCTCGTTTTCGCTATCACGTCGGCGGCAATAATTTTTCCACCTAGTTTTTCGAGGTATATTGACGAGACTTTTTTGCCGGCCTACTTTAGCTCGTTCGCTCGCTCACGCATCGTTATCGGCGCTTATAATACACACTTGTGTATAGTAGTACTGGCAGCTCTCTCTCTCTCTCTCTCTCTCTCTCTCTCTCGCGAGGGAAAATTGCCGCTGCCTTCGGCTTCTTTATCTGCTTCCCTCGCGCCTCGCCTCCCACTGTTCGCGAGCGAGACAGACTGCGAGATATCGCCCGCCAAGCGCAAGCGAGCGAGCGAGCGCTTGTCATTGAAAGTGTTCAAGATCTAGTGCACAGACGCGCGCGCCTGCGCTCTTCGGTTCAGCTGCGTGTTATAAACTCATGCGTGGCATGCGCTGTAAGGCTGTGCGGGATGATTGTCATTGACGATGGCGACGATCGGTATAGAAGCAAGTTTTCGAGAATAGTTGGTTTGGATTCGTGGTGGTTGAGAGACTTGAGCTATTTGAAAGAGAGTGGTAGAAAGGGAGTTTTGATATTTTTCGTTGTTTTTTATGGAGAATTTTATCGAATTTAGAGTAAATTTATCAAATATTGAATATTTTAGGTATTTATATAGCATCATACTGATGTAGAATTTTATTGATTTGATTGTCAGATCACTTTTTTTATTTATAAATTATAGGAGGAAAGCTTTTTTTAGTATTCTCAGATGTAATTATAATGATTAATTAGTTTTTATAATAGCTCGATTTTATTAGAGAGATATAATGGATTCTGCCGGAAGTTTAAATATACATGATATATTGATATTTTTAAGACATTTCTATTATTAGAATATATAAATAAAAAAAGTGTGAAGTTTCATATACGTATTTCAAGAAAATCGAATTGATCTTGGAAAATAAATTCAATTGATATCCTAAAACGAATTCCGACAAATTTAGATCCTATTTAAAATTAGGTCATCCAAGTGCACTTTGAGACACTTCTTCTTATTATCTTTAATTTTGATCAGAACTATAAAGCTAATTTTTCAAATTTATATTAATAGAGAGAAGCTACGAAGAGAACACGTCTATAAAGAAGCTGACATAGTTGAAATTTTTAATACCATCACCCCTTAATTACACGACGACTGATCCAATTTGATGCGATCGATCTCGCGCAGGAAAGTTTGAGAGATTGTAATCCAGTTTTAGCGGAAGCCTGAAAGTCGAGTCGAAACTTTGCACCATCCGGACTTTCATCACTTAGCGGAAAGTAATAATTATAGCTAAACCGATCCCCTATATAAATTTTATGATATACTTCCCTCATTTTATATAATATATAACCAAATATGTTAATCATTCAATGTTTTTGTACAAAATGTAATTATTACTATCATCGATCATGAATATATATCAAGCGACTATTATAAATACGTTTCTTGTGGATCATAACTATAAACAAGAGTGAGAGCTTTCCGAATGCAACGTGTATCGACCATTATCTCGTATCATAATCGGCACTGATGCACAAAGGCGTATTTCAGAGAAAATGACGCTGTAAACGCTCAATTACGCGACGATAATAAACACATCCTCGTAAACCTAAAAAGAAAAAAAAAATAGTACCAACTTTGCATCCTTCGTGCAAAACACACTTTCCCAAACGAAAGTCTCACTCGCGCGAAATTCAATCAATACAAAACACTCGCGCGCTCTCGACTTTTCACCGAAAGCAATTCCAACGCCGTCATAATTCATACATCCATTATACCCTCTACACAAACACATATATGCATATAGTTATATACATATGTACATACATACACACATACATAGCTTCTTACAATAGCTTTCTAAAAGAAAAAAAGACGCGCGCGTGCGCGTGCAATAAAAGCTGCGCATAAACAGCCAAGTTTTATCATCGTCGCGACGCGATTTACGGCTCTCTCTCTCTCGCTCCCTTCGCGTGTATACATCTTCGCGTTCTATGTGCGTCTGTATGTGTGTGTGTATGTATATAGCGATGGAAATTGCTCGGCTAGACGTGAGCGCACGCTTCGGAAATTAATATGTTCTGCTGTATGTGTATGTGCGTGTACCGAGAAGCCGACCCTGCAGTGCGCGTTGACCCAGTATCGTGCGAGCGACAATAAATACGTCGCGGATGCGCGCACATAGCGCGAGCGCCGCGTGTTGCCAATGCGCGTACTCGCGTATATAATATAGATGCGCGGTCTGTATTATATATAGAGAGCGAATGGGTGGGTGTTGCTGGAGATGAGATACCGGGAGTGTCTTGTTCAAATAGTTGTTGCGTGAGGTTTGATTTTATCTATAATTTTTCATGTCTTTATTTACTATGCTGATTTAGTCTATTATTTTTTTCAGTAGATATGATCGAAATTGGTACTAGTTTTATACGGAAGAAATGATTGGTTATTAATATAAACATCGACTATTTTGTTAAAAGTAGCTCCAATACAAATATTTATATCAACCAATATATAGCTTGCGTCAAACAAAGACGTATAAATATTTAAATTAAAAACTGTAACCAATCATTTTCTTTTGTGTACTTTCTCACTACCAATTGAATATCGATCAAGAAATTTATATTAAAAAATTCATGGTCATTGGAAAGTATTATGATTAATCAGACAAGATCCTATAATGTATAAAAATGCAATATATTTATAAGCATGGCATACATTAAAACATACAGATACCATTAATAACCATGCCACTTAATAAAACAAGCAACATCAGAAACTAAATTACAACAACACATCACTATCGGCACCTACACTAAATTCAACATCTGGCTTAATTCCACCACATTCGCAGTCGTCACGCAGTGTATACCAACAGACCGCATAGTCGCAGAGAACCGCGTGATAGACAAGACGTTCGTATGGAGAGAAAAATATAACGTAACAAAGACAAAGCGAGTACGACAGACGCTCGGGATGTTTGCGACAAGTGTATGAGTGTGTCGTCGGCTTTTTTCCCCTCTCTTTCTGTTATATCTTCGCAGACGACGACTTGAAAGAGCGAGGGATTCGCGCTCAAGGATTTCGAATACTTCTTGACCCAGATCTTGGCGGCGCAACGTTCGATGTACTGGCTGCTCTGCCGCAGGCGACAAACAATTGTTTAGTTATTATTGCTATTGGCGGGAGTATCAGGGGAAGAAGTAAGTGAGCCGTATACAGTGGGAGTACGGAGATACGATAGGGAGACGCTCGCGCGCGCGCAAGAAGTTTCCGTTCGCTATGTGGTATACTGTGTTATGGAATTCTGAATAGAGGTTTATGGTAAAAGTGATTAGAGTTTTGATAGAAATACGTTTTTGTATTGATATATACGCATTTTTTTTCGAACTATGAACGCTTCGTTAAGTTGATTAAATGATTTTTATAGAATAATTGAATTGAAATTAACTGAAAATGGGTAGCGTAATTATAGTGGTTTGAATGGTATAAACATGTTTGTGGATACGTTTATAGATATTAAACTATTTGGGAAATGATTGTGAGAAATGTATAGATTTAATAAATAATTTTTTTTCTATCAAACTCTGGTAATATTTTTTATTTAGATTTATATCACATATGTGAAAAGAAACGCAGTGATGCCGCTTCTCAAACAAAATCGTCAATATTAAACGACTTCAAGATTACGGCCGCGATCAGATCCACATTTATACACTTGACCTTATGTGATTTATTTTGTAATACTCATTTTTTTATAGAATAATTCACCGACAATGAGGATTGTAAAATATTGTAAATATTCTTTTTATTGATAATTATTACAGAATGCTGATTATAAAACCAACAAATAATAATATTAGAGTTAGCTCCGAGTACAGTTTTTATTTATTTTTGCTTATTAATTACGATGTATCACCTAATAATGAATATCTATTTATATATCAGAGCATTTAAAACCAATATTATTTATATAAATGTAAACATAAATATATTCGTTTTCATGACTTTTATATATATACACAATAAGATTCATTACAATAGGAGACACACGCAATACCTATGTATGCATGTATGTTTATATACGAACTATATTCTTTGATTCGCGCAATTTGATAGCCCACCTAGTGATTTTTGAAGCAACTACTATATATTATCGCAATGATTGGAATTTCGCATTGTATATGTATTAAACAGCATTCTGAAATTAATGAAATATAAAGATTACAGATAAAAGGCAGACTGTAAAAAGTGATTCGTGTTTTATTAATCGCCGAGCAAATATCACTCTTGCCAATACTTTTAACCATAAACTTTTTCAAAGAATTCTGATATATCAAACTCCTATACACCGACGTAGGTTCATTTCGTGTTGCACACGCATCCGCCAGGCCACTAAACTAGGCCAGATACAAACTTTTTCTAAACAAGAACCTCAAACATACACATATACAACACGTCGTTGTATTTTCGCGAAACTCCATTAGCTACAGCGGCGCGAAAGAACCCATATATATATACAGCACGAGAGAACTACGCTCAAAAGTGCGCCGTCGTCGTCGTCGTCGTCGCATGATTTTTGCAATTGCGCGAAGGCAGCTGTGCTGGCGTTACTCTCTACCGCGCGTGTGTGAGCTTATTCCAGTGCTGTTGTCGGACGGGCTAGTTTTAAACTTTCCGCCGCGATTTCTGGATGCTAAAATATTACGTCCGCTCAAGCTGCTACTATGCTGCCCAGGCAAGTAGAGCGTGCAGCACGCGATCGACCGCGAAATAGGACTTCCTTGCCTCCTTGTACTTAGCTCGTGTGCGTCTCTCTCTCTCTCTCTGTGTGTAGGTGGAAGAGTGAGATTGGCTGAAACGCGAAAACAACCCCATTAGGGTTGAAAGCCGGAATTGCGGCAGTAATGAGGTGAAATTCGTCCTGTTTTTTGACTGTATGCGTGTGTATATATATGTTATGTTTAGATTAGTGTAAGGGTATATGTTTGCTATGTGTGGTAGGAAAATATGGCTGCAGTTGACGTTGAAACGTATTTTTAGTGTGGTGTAACTGAATTAGAATAAATTTGTTTATGGACGCTGAGCTTGAAGTTGGAAATTTTTCGTTGGAATGATTGCATGAGAAAATTTCCAGAAGCAGCTCATTAAACTTTAATCAGGAAAAGTATTCTATGGGACTGTCTATAAATAAACTTTCATACAACTACGTCCATCGGAGTGAATTATATAAAAGTGAAATTATGTCGATGCTTGGCAAAGTAAATAAAAACAAAATAACATTTTTACATCGGAAATGTTGGTATGTACTTGCGGTCGTGGCAACTTTATTTACTTTTTAAACCAATTTATGTTGGAGTTCATTCGATAAAAATAAAATTATATTATCTTAAGAAAAAGATGAACTATAACATTATATTACCATTTAAAAAATTCGTTAGTTGATATGAATGTTAAAATGCAGATAAAGTATACAAAGTATAACATTTGACAGCTTGATAAAATCTATCATTGAGTTTACTAACGATGTAGTTCATCAAAACCACACAAATAACAGTAAAATCCAAACTTTCTCTGCTAAAAAGTGATATTCAAAGTCATTAAAGCTAAACTACAAAAAAAAATTGAAAAAATCCCACAAAAATTCTTTGACGCTCTCTCCAGCTTTACAAACAAGCCCGACATTCCTCTCCAATTCACCGCTTCCCTCCCCCCTCCTCGCAAAAACTCCGTCTGTGAAAAAAAGACCAAAGCTTCAAAAGCCTCGCCAGCGAGAAAAGCTCTCTTCCTCTATACTCGCGCAAACACGCCATCGTCGCGCGTTCCTACATATATATATATATATATATACACTGCACCTACGCATACACATACACACATAGATATGTATATGCACCTCATACTATACGCCAGCTCGTCGTCGAGTGTATATAGAAGAGGGAGAGAGCAAGAGCGCGGCGTATAGTCGCGGCATGAGCGTCGGCGCGCGCGCGATGATGGTGGTGGTGGGGAGGGTCTAGGAGGGTTACGTGCTGTAGTATCGGTCATTACCTCCGCGCCGCGTAACTAGGTCAGTCGTCGCACGATGGGGGGAGTGAGGGAGAGAGAGAGAGAGAGAGAGAGAGAGTCAGCCGCCACCGCCGTCGTGCAGCCGATGCGTCGATGAGGTTCAAATTCACGGTAGAGGATTGCAACGCGCAGCAGCAGCGCAACTCGGCTCGCCATTGACGCGAGGCCGACGTTGACGCGCAGAAGCATGAGAGTAAAAGAGAGAGAGAGAGAGAGAGAGAGCTTTGTGTACGCGCGCGGAAAATGTATGTGTGCGCGGGATTATATACGAGAAAAGGGGAGGGGAAGGGAAGGTATATGCACGTAATATCGTCGGGCCACAGGGAAATACGTCGATACTCCGCGACGTGCGATGGGCAATTTTTGGTCGGTGGGTTGGTTATGATTTTGTTTAGTCGTGTGGACACGATGATGAATATTTGGTCACAATAAATGTTTTCATTCTCGTTTTTAATATTTCATGCGATACATTCCTGAGAGAGATTTGCTAATATTTTTCATTTATAATGTGAGCTTTCGGTTATTTCTTTGTTTACGGATTTTCTACATAATGTAGCGAATTAGCAAAGACCTGGAAGGAAAATCTTTTCAGTATTAATGAAATATCTGATAATTGCTCCAATCAGTTACTCATGTTATTGAGAAAAGGGTTTAGCATCATTTTCAAAGATAAATATTAAAAGATTGCTGTTTTTTTAAAATAATAGTTCAATTAAGAAACTAGGCATATGTTTATACGATATTTTCTTTAATTATAGATCAATAATCCTGTTAGTTCAAAGTACACAGTGTATGTATTGTTACAAATCACACTGTACAATTTACTAACGTATATTATAAATGAAGATTATTATACACTGCAATTTTAATTTTTTTTCTGAGAAAACTTTTTCCATGCAAGTAACACATAAACGTCACGAAAGGTTCAAAGCTTCAACATGAATCAGTTAGAAATAAGTGACTAACTCTATTTCTTGCAACGTAATACAATGACGATGTATCGCACAAAAGAATATTCTTTCTTAAAAAAGCTACGCTTTGAATTAGCAATATTTCATATTTTTTAATTCAAACGTTTGGCAAAATTCCATTTAATTCAAATATACGATACTGAAATAACATTTTTAATTTTATCTCGTATTTCGTATACTTTATCTGCAAAATAAAAGAATATAAATAAATTTCTCAAAAATAATCTTATCCTATCACCAATCACACGCTCTCAATTCTAAAAACAAAAAAAAAAACAAAAACAAAGCCATATACACCACGACGTCACAGCAATTCCAATAACCGCACAGCTACCCACAATCCTCCCATAAATCCCTACGCGACACCCAACAATCCACCGCCCTGGAAATCCCCTCGTATACCTTACACACAATAGAACCGCGTATACTCTCCAACAAACACCAGGACGCGGGGGAAAACCACGATTCCAAAGTCACAATCGTATACGCATAAACTCGTGCGCATTGTATATATAGCTATAGCGAATAGAAGAACGCATAATATACGCGGCGACGGCCGCGACGGCAACGCACCGCGAAGGCCTTGGTCGCGTTCGGTGGCGATTGGCTCGCGGCGCGCGTGATTCGCTATTAAAGTCCAAGACCTATCCTATACGCGAGCTCTTACTTGCCGAGCGCGCTAGTAAGCGTTATATTTCGAGTTCATTGGAGCCGAAGGTCGTCGTCGTTGTCTTGTCCGAGTTTCGAATCTTCGTCGAGATAAGCGATATATAGATGAAGGTATAGGAGCTGGGAGTATAAAGTTTTGTTGGGAAGAGGATTGGGTTTCTATAGAGGGGAAGATATATTGTTTTTGTGTAGTTGTGAGGAAACGAGGTGTTGCAGTGGGTGCGGAGATTGAAATGCAAAGTTTATAAATAATAAGTAAGCTACAACTTGAACTGCAAATCATACATTAAAATAAAAATGAAAGGAAGTAAAAATCTTTGTGGTGCATAATTAACCCGACGTCTTTCACTCTAATAAACTTCATGCAATATTAATGTATAGCTCAACATAAATTATTAAATCTTGCAAGTCTATCCTATTACACAGGAAACAAATCTTTTTGTGGACGTTAAAATGAGATGTAGTAGTATGTTTTTGAACAAAAAAATCAAACACGATTATGAAGATCACATTATTCAACACCAAATTTTGAATTAAGACATATAATTTGCAACCACCGACGAACCGAAACCCACCGATATATAACGATCTCTAACCACATATATATAATGAAAACCCCAACGTCGGAGTTGACCACGGAGAAAGAAGGAGGAGGAGCCTCGTGATCCAATTCCCGGGTTTAATGATGATTATCATAAGCGCGTGAAAGCTGGAACGAGCTACGGAATTTCGTATACCCGCGCGCGAGAAAGAGAGAGAGAGAGAGAGAGAATACGAGCGGAAAAGCTTTTCAGGAATTCGGTGACCGCGCGTCCACTCGTCTGCACACCGAGTTGATTTAATTACGTGAGAGTTGGCGTTCCGCACGTCATAATCACAATTGGGATAAAAATACGAGCGCGCATATAGCAAGGATAGCTGCAAATGCAAATATTCACGCGGGTTCGCGCGTTCGGTGGGCGACTATATACATACTTTGAAGGTTAAATCGTGTTATACGCGTGCGCTGTGATGCGTTTGACCTATATATTCTCAGGCGAAAATAACGTTGTCAGTGGAGAGGGGAAATGTTATCGATTTTACACGTTTACCATGTATATACATATACGTGTATATATATAAATTTTTATACACAAAATATGTAGCTTACAAATCTTGGTAAATCAACATAGCGAATTTTCCTCGAGGTCGTGAAAATTCACCGATAGAGACCGACCGTAAAAGCACACACAGAGAGATACAAGTAGGTCAAAACTTACGTAACCGCGCGCGCGCGCGCGTACAGTCTATTAAATAATCGCGGATGCTCGAAAAGCTTTGATAAATACCCCGAAATATAAACGCGTCTACGAAGGCGCGCGCGCGCGCATATATCCGTGAAAAGACCGATTTTCTTTAGAGCACATGTTCACGTGTAACGCGCTCATAAATATATAACTGGGCGAAAGTCTTTTAATTAAAATTCGTAAAGCCTCTCTTTGCTATACTGCTACCGTGTTGAATGCTTCGGTCTTTTATATGTATACGCGCGCCGTTAAAAGCATGATTCTGAAACTATATATACGGGTACATGCGAGACCGTACGTATCGAAATTCGTGCGGTCAACAACTGAGTGTGTGAAAGAGAACCTAAATATTCGCGGAAATTGCCCTGAATTTTCTCGACGTTTCGCGTGTGCTCACGCGATATGTATATATACGGTATATATCGCGCTGTGTTATACATCATATGGATTTTGCATAAGGCGATTATTGTTCAGCAGAGAGTTAATAGGAAGGCGATTTTAAAAGTATGTATAATACACATAATTTGTTCGATATATCTTTAATATCAGCGACGACGAGAGGATACATATAAAAGTTTGAAGTTTTATTTCTCCGCGCGTTATTCTGTGCTTTTATGTGCACATTAAAGTTAGCATTACTTCAATGACGTCACGTGCGTTTAAGAAGTTCAACTTCAAGCACTGTAACTGCCTTTCGTAAAGAGAATTTTTGCATTTCCCATTAGACGCGATGCCGTAATTTTTTTTAATAATTCCGTCCCACCGTCAGAGATAAACGTCTCTCTTAACCCAAATACAACTTTTCTCATTCTAATTCCTTACTATATACAATGCAAAGACGAAAAAAAAAGAAAAAGAAAGTACATATCTGTCGAATATATTCGAACCACATATATTAACCCCTGCGCCGTTAAGACAACCTCTAGCAAACGGTCGCTCGAAAAATAAACTTATTATTATGTAGAAACGCACTCCACGCGTAGACCCCAAACGAGCGTATAAAAGAAGAAAAAAAAACGCATGGCAACCTCTTCCTCCTCTCGCTTGCGATCGAACACCCTGGAATCTCCCTCTTTCGCGTGGTGCACACGTTGCGCGCACAGCGGCAGCAGCAGCAGCAGCAGCACGCGCCCGTACGCGTGCTGGTGGCATTCTGGGGCAAAGGTTGAAGAACGCAAGCGAGCGCTTCTCTCTTCTCTCTCTCCCCCTCTATCCTACCCCAACAACGCGCGTCGTCGTCGGAACCTCCTCCTCCTCCCTCTCTCTCCTCTCTTTTCCTCCCTCCAGCTCTCACCCTTTCGTCCTCGACCTCCATAGAGTACTTTCATCTTTTACCCCGGCGCGCATAAGTACGCTCTCTCTCTCGCTCTCCCTCTTCGGTAAGCGGGAGCCTATGTCACGATCCAGGTGAGGTCGTCGCGGATTTTAAGCACCACCCGTACGTATATATGTGTGTGTGTACATGTATGTGGCGCTTTTTGTATTATACAGGGTATGCAGTACCCTCTGCTGGCTTTTAAACTTGGGAAATCGAAGAGAGAGAGAGAGAGAGAATTCTCGGGGAAATTCGTTATAACACCGATACTCGTAGAAGGGGAGGGTCGACGTATCCTTTCTGGGTCGAGGTTCTCGGGGGTTTCCTGCGCGCGCGCGCGCCTGCTGACGCTTTTTCTCGGGGTTTCGCGCGCACGCTGTTTTCACGAGAGAGAGAGAGGTTGGATGTGTGCCGATGGGGTCGACGATTTGTTTTTAGGTCGAGGTTCGGGAGAGAGAGAGAGAGGGAGCGAGCTTTATTTCGAAAGTTCGGAGGGCCGCTGCCGCAGCCACCGATCGATGTATCCTGGGGTGCAGCGTAGTTATTGCCGTGATTTTTAAAGGAAGGGAAAGAGAGGAGGGAAGATGTTTGTGTACGCGCCCGTTTGGTCTGTAATTGGATGCGAGCAGGGCAAAGTAGTTGCAGTATTTTTAAGATCGTAGCTGGGTTTGGGTTATTCATTCGCGGAAGGGGAAGGAAATTGTTTTTCGTTTGATAGCTAAAGCGCGGTGGTCTTGTTTTGAGCTTGTTTACGGCAATGGGTTGAAATTTTGTTTGTAGAACGTGGAAATTTGGATTTACTTTTTTTTATTTTGTATGGGTGAAATAATGTTATTTTTTTATACAGCAACCTTTTGCAATAAACATAAACATCTGAAAAATTTATTTTTAATAGATAAATAAAAATACAATAACCTTCGCATGCATCAATACAATTTTGATTATTATTCAAACATTTTTTTTTCTAGCTATTTTATCAAACACTATACACTTCAACCTGTCACTTCCGCGAAAATATGAACCTAACAATGATATATAGCAGAATATATATGCAGCTTGCACCACTACCTCTCTACCTAGAATCGCGAATTTTTCGAGGAACGCGATCGCCTTAATTCGCGGATCGGCCGCGAAAAGCATTTTTCCGATAGATTTAACCGCTCTCGCGTCGACGTAATCCCTTCTCGCGTCCTCGATCCTCTTTGCGCACCTCTTGACAAGGGTCGTCCTCACTGTGTGCACGTATATAAGCTGCTCTTCTTTTTTTTCTTTTGTCACCCGAATGCACAAGTGTAAACGCCTTTTGAGCGCTTGTTCGCCGCACGAAAGGATGAATTTTGTATCGCGGAATAAGGTCGAAAGTCGTTTGATGGTTACGGTTGTTTGCGAATTAGAGAGGTATAGGTGAATGCTGAATGGTGCTCGATAAGAGAAAAAGTACAAAGGAGTGTAATTTGGCCGAAGGCGCACGAAAAAATCAGCGTTGATTGAATTTTAAGGTGAAGGAAAAACAATAAAGTTGTTGTGTAGTATATTTTATCGTTGTATGTTATACTTTTATAGTGTTTATATTAAATTATTGTATGGCTTTTTATTTGTGAACGTGGGAGAACAAATATAACGGAACGACGTCATGAACAATGGACGTTTTATTTAAGATATATTTACGCAGGACTGCGATTGTTTACATTGCCATTTAAACATATTGGAAAGTATAGAAAACAACAGGCTACCCAATTTAACCGCAGGATTGATGTAATAATAACAGTAACTTTTTCTAATATAACCTAGGTATAAAAATGCGAAATAAAACCAAAAATAGTAAAAAGTTAATCAACGAAATATCTGTTTCAAAGTGGCTGGTTACGCAGTGTTCGAATGCGTTTTTTTTTACGTTCGCGTTCTTCGTATATTCGTAAAAGCGTACATCGCACGGTTCGCGTATAAACGGCCTGGCCTCGAAAAGCTCGGCGCTTTCACTGCAAGGCTGGAAAATTTCCTGACATTTACAAGCTACACGTATGTATATATACGTGTACCCGCGTCGCACTATGCGCATATATGTGTGGGTTTCGATTGCCAATGTTGATGATTTTCAAGCGTCATACGGTCGCTCAAGTTCAATAGTATGGTTGCTGTAGTTTTTCCTTTTAATTCTAGTTTAAAAATAAGTTCTTTTATCTTTTCTATTTTACACCAGTATATGTAGTTTAATACGTAAATACATTATATGAATTGTATTAAGTTACAAGATTTTATTGAAAGAGAATATTTGGAATATACGTAAAGAAACTTAGTATTACTATCTGAACGTATTTTATTACTCATGTACGTTATTACTATTTTTAAAATTATTTAGTTTTATTCACGCCTTACATACAGTCATGTCAAATGAAAAGATAATCAATGTAGCTCCTTATACCTTCACCATTCTCCAGTTAACGAACATTAAACAGTCGATTTCTACAATTCACGTAACATCTCAACCCACGAAACCTCTCCTCCCATTCATCTCCCCGTTTTCACCTCCACCACCCTATATACACATCTCTCCTTTTATCCACGCAATCGAGCTTGTACCCCTCAAACCGCTTCCGCGAACCACTGGACAACCTTTGGCCTGCACTCGTGAATTGTCTTTTACGTAACCCTTTCGCTTGAAAATCGATCGGCTTGGTTGAACCTCGCCTCGAGGGGAAGCGCAAATCTTGCGAAAAAAAGAAAATTAGGTTAGAGCCATCAACCGTGGCCAGCTGGCAATTAATAGTCCAAGCGATAAGGACTACGATTACGATCGCCCACTGCTGAACTAATCCGGCTATAATTCTCAACGCTCGTCGTATATAGCAATAGCAGTATATGCAGAGTATATATATGTATGCATCACACGGTCCTTTGTACAACTGTACCACGTCCTACGCGTCTCGCCAAAATCTGGCACGCGTTGTTGTATGGTTTCGCGCGTAATCACGCGGGTATTGTATGTACATATGTGTGGGTGTATAGGAGAAAGGGTGAAGAGAGGATGTACATGGGGAATATGATGCATACGCGGAGGCGGTGGGAATGGGAAGGACGTTTGCAGGTGTATGCGCGCATGTTTCAATCGTGCTTATTGGGGTGGCGCAGATGTGACCTGGTTGTGCCCGTGGGTAGAAAGGAGCGGGTGAAGTTCATTGCTGGGATGCGAGGTATAGTGAGGTTGGAGAGGGGAGTTTGTGGGAGTTTAAATTTAATGTTTGAGGGGGCGATTGATTATACTATTATGTTTTCTTGTATCATGATTTAGTAATACTTTCGTATTGTTTTTATTTTCTTTTTTTTTCTTAATATTTTGATTGATCACAGTGTACCATTTTTTATACTTTTATTAAAATTGTTATTTGAGCCACCAAAATTTATATTAGTTATCTTTTGTAACTGCGTATTTCTAAAAACTTTGCTAAGCAAGAAAATAACTTTACAATTACGTTGCACTGCAACTTCTTTAGTAAACTGCTATTGAATTTGATACGAAGCAAATCTTTTTATAGATACGTCAAACTTTTCATTACTCATTCTATTACAGTACATACGTGCTCATAAATAAAATACTTTATCATACTAGTTCAAACGTATATATTTGTAAGACAGAGTAACGCTAAGTATACGTCATGAGCAGTGGGTACACGTACTAGCAGCATAGTTTTGAATTTCGTGCCAGCCATATATCTATCTAAATATATCGCCGACTATTTGAGAGGAGGAGGGAGGAGAAGGAGACCGGAGAAGGGCTTCATGTGCGAATGCGAAGACGGCGTATGACACATTAAGGCCCTGGAAGCAGTTTCGGATACCATAAATTTGCCGAAAGCCGCGAGAAATGTCAAAACAGCGCGTTGCCATTAACCTAGTTATAAGCGCGCATACCGCTTCTGCTATGTGTATATTTCTGGAGGATTTCAATGGTATTTACAAAAATTAATAACGGGAATTAGTAATTTTTAATTTTGGTGGTCGCAGTGATGGGTATAGAGGGCATTTTAAGTAGACAAAATAGATCACTGGGGATTGTATCGATTAGAAATTGTATGATTGTCTTACCATGTTTGGACTTATCTACTTTGAGTTCATATTTATAGAAAAATGAACTCGCGTCGAAGGAAAAAAAACAACGCAATATGTGTTGATAAGAAATTTTAAAAACAAAAGAAATTATTAAAAATTTGTTTATTCATGTTGTAATACTGTAGCATAGTTTAAATAAAATAACTTGAAAAATAAAAAAAATACAAATAAACTTTGTTGAATCTGTTACATGATTGATTTATTCGCTTATATAAAGTTAGACAGAAATTATCAATAAATCATATACGTTACAATTTAAAAAAAAAGCAGAAAAATACATCAAAAACAAACTATCAAAACTTCTATATACCGAATTTCTACTGGAAAATCAACCGAAACCTTCACTTTCTGTAAAAAATTCATCGTTTCTACATTCAAACCAAATGTCCCTTACGAAAAAAAGTAACTACACCGAAAAAGCCCATCTCACCCCACCCCAACAATCTACAACCTCCAAACACAAAAAACTCTGCACTCCCACTAGCGCGCGCGCGCTTGCAATTCCCATCCGTCCCTCTCCCTCTCTCACTGTGCGCGCATAGTCTTTGTCGCTCGGCTATGCAGGCAGAGAGGCATAGTCAGCTCGCTTGCTCGTATATACGCTCGGCTCGGCTCGCTCGACGGCGCTGATAAAGCGTCTATTTTCGAGGCGTAAAACCGCCTCTGCGTGAAGAGGGTCGCGCCGGCACAATGCACGCTGACCCATATACGGGTCGTTGCTATTTCAGATCCATCCTTTCCATAGAGGAAGGTCGTATACGCGCAAGCGCGCTCGCAGCGCTCGTGCTGCTGCATACTGCCGCGGCTGCCGCTGCTGCTGCTTGCCTATACTCTCCTCTGTGTATACGTATAGAAAATGCCGTTACGTAAGTGCGCGCTGCTATAGCTCGCGCGCGCGCGCGCCTTGTTTTCGTGCAGCGGCAAGAGAGAGAGAGAGAGAGTGCGCTTATAGAAGCGCCGAGAAAACGTGGCTGGCAGTGCGGAGCGAGCGAGAAAGAGAGTCTGTATGGCTTTCCGTCCAATGGCACGATTACGTCAGAAAATTTCTTTCTACGCTCTATACCTCTGCTATGCTACGAGCTACGTTGTTTTTCACTCTGCGAGGGATTTTTTTTTCCTCGATTATGGATGATGGTGAGGGTGGCATATTGCTGGGTTGTTTCGACAATTGTTTGAGGTAGAGAATTATAAATGTGGGTATTCGAACTTTTTTTGTAATCATTTTTGTATTGTTGAAGTGAATTTTGATCTGTATTTTAATGTAACGACTTTTTTATTCCGATAAATTCTTCAACGATCCCTAGTAGAAATTCGTCTATACGAAATGGCCAAGAAGTTAGAAAATGGCTAGTAAAACTAGCTAATCAATGGCTAT
>JAWWEQ010000010.1:30457571-30496942 GCA_035583055.1 Torymus tubicola | reverse complement strand
TTGCCATTTTATAGCCAGTACCAGTAAAAATGGTCATTTATTAGCTAAAAAATGGATTCGATTTCCACCAGGGATGTGTTATGTGAAATACAATTACTGAAATCATGATTTTTTTTATAATAGTAGTACTGATATCGTAAATTGAAACTGCATTTTAAAATCATTAAATGTTAATGGATATGTTTTCTCAATATTCGCAATAATATAATGCAAATATACTTACTGACCCTGGTAGAAATATTAACCAACCGTGAGCAAACTTTTTTCAATTTTTAAACTAAAAACGTTACAGTATTATTATGTTCCAATTGTAATTAAAGAATAACTATTCATACATGTAAAAATATAATTATAGTTTTAATTCCATTTCGGTGGTAGTAATACCCTCAATTACCATACTATATCCAGTCAAGTTAGTTTATTTTCTAACAGAGAAATAAATAAATCAGTTTCTTAGATTTTGTTTAAACATGTATTACCATTCTTCACAACAAACCAGAATAAAAAAGTTTATTTGCACAAAATCGACTGTAAGCACTATTACATTTATATAAGGTCTAGCAAGCACTTTGAAAATATGCTTTTCATATCCTACATTTATCATTTTCACCGAAATCGTTATTATTGAGTTCATCCAATTGAGTATGAACCAATTTCATCAATTAACTTGATAAATACTTCACAATAAATTAAACAGATCAGCATCTAATCAAGTTTCAAGGCAAGTCTGACCTCGACGGATTTAAACTACTTAAAAATCTCAGCTCTCCCGATAAAGCCCGCACGTATAAAATCGGACGCTTCGCGCAATAATAAAATGCATGCAGATAAAATGAAACGAGAGAATTGACGTGAAAGAAATCTAGAACTTTCCATTCAATTAAAGGGCAATGTCTAAATATTATGAAAAATGCACATTTTTTTTTATTCAATCGAAGCAAACATAGTTTTACTGAGAATTTAATTTTTTTTGTATGTATGGTAATTAAATAATTTTGTTACTTTGACTTTATTTATACATTTATCTATATTCGTAAAATATAAAATATTTAAACAAATGTGCAGATTACTATGCAAATTGTAGAAGAATATAAATGTTCGACAGCTACAACTACACTGCGTTGAAAAAGCGCTGAATAAATTATTAGATAAGTTGCAAACTGAATAAGCGTCTATTTCGACTTTGTTTATAAATTATATAACAAACCACTTAAAAGGTCAATATCCCGACGTGAAAATCTGATTAACCAACACAAATATATAAAACCTTCATATACAAACATACCTCGACTATACATTATAACTACACATAACGATTCTCTCTCACTCCGATTCCAAGCGCGGTTATCGATTTCCCCGTCTACAGACCGACAGTGCGAGCGCAAAAACCTCGCTACATCCTACAATCACTTCTCACCGACCCTTATTACCGGTAGCCGACGTTAAATCTAGTTTAAATCGGTTTAATAAACATTGGAACGCGCATTCATATACATGTATACACACACGATTGCGTCATGTATATATAAACTCGCAGGCACGCGCGCGATTTTCAAAAATTACACGTTGCACACGCGCTCGCGCGCGAACTATATCTTCGTGCGATTACTTTCTCGTCGCTTTTTACGTAATCTCGCCCGTTCATTCGCTTTTGCTGGCTATGTGCATTTTGCATTCAATGTTTCCTCCTGTTTTTTTTCGTGCTCGCGGTATGCATTATTCCGCGTGGGAGGCTTTGCGTCCCCTGCTTAAAAAGTAAATTTTGTAGCTTTTTCCGATTTGCATAAAGTATAACGCGGGTAAGTGAGAGAGGGACAAAGAGAGAGAGAGAGAGATTGCACGAAAACGAGTGTCGATGTGGTTTTTCGTATTTGCATGTCGTGGGAGGACGTTGAAAATGCACGATTTTTTAAGGTTTTTATTATCGACCGTAAAATGCTGTAAGTAAGCTGTATTTTTTTTTCTCTTTAATAATACGAATTTGTTTCCATAACGATTTTCGTACGTATTTGTCACACGTAACAATACCAAAAGAGAACAGAATATTTAACGAGGTTACGACGTCACTATTGTGCTCGCAAAAATTATATTTAAAAATTGTTCAACAAAATAATTTACGTTACAAGCGTAATGGTATAATACTAATTGTTCATGACAATGATATAATCAACTTTGTTACATAATACTTCAATATAAAACACAATGTCATATTATTTGAGATAGATTTAATACACCAAAAACACCTTGAAACAAAATCATGATCTATAAAACATTTTGCAAACATGTCTTTCATATATCCATCTTTCAGTAACAAAACTACAAAATCCGAAATCTCGTACAATTCTCCATCCCCGAAACGCATCGAACTCCCCCTTTCGTCCCCCATCGAAATCACGCTATAAAACCTAACGATGCATCTCACAGACACAGAAACCCTGCAGTCGAATCGCAAAAGAAACGAAAAAGAGGGAAGGAAAGAGTTGCACTCGCTGATCGCAGCGCGCATCGGTTGCGCAATCCTCGCGCGCGCGCGTGCGCCCGCCTCTCTCGAGTCGTAATTTCATCCCGAGAGCACTTTCTCTTTCGACCGGGCCGCGCGTCGTCGCGCGCTAGTGTGTATTTCCCCTCTACTATATATACCTATATATATACCCTGTACACTACTCGTCGTCGGCGGCGGCAGCGGTGACCGGACCGCGTAACTAGCCGCGGCCTATCGTAATTAGCCGTGAGCTGGCGCGACGCGGCCGTAAACAGCGATGGATAATGGGGCTATGGGATGGGATTCAGTGGAGCGTTTTTGCGGCGGTTCTCTTGAAATGGTTATGGCTGGGATAGGCTGATGTTTGTATATATAGCTTTAGAAGCATTTTAAAGGTATAGGAATTTAATTATATTTCGTGTCTTTGTTTATATATTTGTATATTGCGATAATTTGATGGTATACAGAAGATAATGTATAGGTTTTTATTGCGTACTATGTAGGTACAAGTGAAGATTGGGACTTAATCGGTGATTTTTTTTCAATCTTCCTTGACCTTTATATAAGGTAACATTAAAAAAGAGACAAAAAGGTAATAACTGCTGTCATATTACGTTCCAACAGATTGTTTGTTTTTATATAACGCTGTAATTGCGGTTCTTGTTTCTGCGCGGCAATAAACTTTCTTATTTTTTTTTGTTTTTGTGATAATACTTGTATAGAAAATTCTAGAACGCGATAAATAGAACCGACCTATAAGATCAAATGTTAAAAGCAAATGATAAAAACTTGTAAATACGTATATATTGAAAAACTAAAATTTGAACGCATAACGAATAATATCGATATTTTTAATAAACTCTTCTACTATTCAATAATTCAAAATACAAAATCTGCACAAAACTATCATTCTTAGGAAAATACTCTACTTCATAATTTCAAATGGCTTTTATCTAGAACTCTATCATTATATAATACTAAAACTATTCATCTTCATACGTCGTCATACCATGCCAAACGTGGATAAAAAAACCCCCAACCTCATCCATCATCCTTACAAAAAAAAGCAGAAAAGCTTCCATCCCGCATCATCTTTCGCTAACTCTCTCTCTCTGTCTCTATACGTTTATATTGCACGAGAGTGAGCAACAGGACGGCGACCGCCAGAGCCCCGCAGCGGCGGCCGTCGCGGCAACGGGAGCAGTGTCGTGCGGGCGCCGTGACTTTCTCCGGCGCGACTGCGGCCAGCGGCCGCTCTTGTACTTCCCCGAGGCCTCGCTCATGAACGAGCGCGCGCCGTCAGCTATAGGAGTGGGGAGAGTGAGAGATCCTCCCCTCCCAGTGCATCGCGCAGTAATGCACTACTGCTGCTGCAACTTTTACCCCCACTTATCACCTTGCGCCCCACTCCGATTCGTCTTCTCCCCACTCTAGTATACTATCCCCACTACCGTATAGTTTCCCCTCTCGTGCTTACGCGGCTATCTCGCTCGCTCTATACGTGGTGCATCGCGCGTGTTGCACGAGAGGGGATGAATCGTGAGCAAGAGAGAGCGAGAGAGAGAGAGCTTTCGCGTTTGTTTTTCGGAGCCGACGGCGCGGCGCAGCAGTGTATAGCTCTGTCTGAGTTCGTTTTGATGGACGGCCTGTCGCTGTGCGAGAGGTGCGGAGAGTTGCACGAGAGAGGCTGCTGTTGCTGTCTGTGTCTTTACTGTCGAGGTGTCTAGCTGATTTTTTTTTATTCAACCCCCTCCACCTTCCCGTCTGAGTTTTCCGAGGCTTTTCGCGCTTTTCGCAAAGGGCTCTTTGTTTGCCGTGGGAATTTTATCTCTTGCGTCGCGGAAGTAGATGCTTATATAGACCGTTTTGATGTTCGGCGTTCATTTATTATATGCATAATGCAGTCTCGTTTTTTAACAATTACGGGTAGAATGTATTTATTGAATGGGAAATTGTTATAATTTATTGATAATGCTTGTCTTTGATAATAGGATAAGCGAGTTTAACATATAATGCGAATTATCATTATGTATTTTTAAAAGTATCTGGAATTCTCGGCATTCACTATGGAAACTCATTTTACATAAATAATCCAATATTTCCTGGTAGAAGTTGATCAATAAAATATTTGTTAAATTTGAAAACAAAAGCTATATTTAAATATATATTTTAAAGTCAAGCGACGGCAGATTAAGAAATTAACGTTTTTATTTATGTAAAGACTTATTCGATTTTCACGCACAATAAAAAACTGCTAGTGAGCAAATCAGATCATTAAACCTTTTTTAACGATGTCATTGTTCGTGTGAGTGAAAAAAAAAACAAACGCAAATAAAACAGATCCCTTACGCGATACCTTTTTTCTTTGATATACGCGACTTTTGTTTCTTTTAGTTCATTGTTCTTCGGTCTTCGGGAATAAACGTAACTTCCTACTTTCACATTTTTCGCATAGCTTGAGAGTCGGTGCGTAATGATGTCTTACGCTTCCTTTAATTATATTAATACTGTCGTATACTTTTGGTTTATGAATTGTTTATTTGATTACACCAAAGTGTTGTTCCAATGAGCAGTTAAAGAAACAATTATTTTACAGCCTATTGACTATTGGCGCCTGCGGCTTGTTGCGCAAGTTCGAAAATTTTCAAGATTGCACTTGGGTTTATTGCAGTAATTTGTTCTTTATAATAACCATTGGACATTACAAAGTTATGAGTTTTTTAATTCGATATCTAAAACTATCTCGACAAATGACATACAAGTTGATGAATTTTTGTTTTTCTTAGTCCTTTATCATTTTTAAAAATAAACTTTTACATTTTTAAATTATTATAACAAAAAATCGTCGCACTTCATTAACACTGACGTTAACAACACGAGGTATAACATTAATAAAAACTTTTCATTTCAGGACTTGAACAAGAAACTAAGAAAATGAAAGAAATTCTCAAGTGAAGCGAGAAAAAAAGATTCAATTATGTCGGACTGTATAGTCAACATAAAGAAGGTGTCCATTTCTCTAAGTACGTCCAAGTAAAGCGAAAAATAATGAAAAATTTTTTCAACCCGCTTTATACCAGGATAAGAATAAACTAATTTTTATATTAATTTAGGAACATACGCTAAATCTAACCATTAAACGTACGGATAATTAACTTACGTATTTTAATATAGATTAGCCGGATTACAGTTAATTGTAACTCACCTGAAACAGAAAATAAAAGTGTATTATTAATAAAATATTATTTAATCAAATTAAGAGTCAAATAATAATTATGAAAATTCATATTGCAAAAAGTGTAATACTTTAAATTATCTTAAAAAATATCTAATAAAATTAAACCGATACATAGTCTTTCATTTCAATACTTTAAAAAAAATTTGTATAAATTATTCAATAATGTTAAAAACTCAAGATAATTCTCAAATAAAAGTAAACAAGCACAATATTCCTCAAAGCATGGGTTTCGCATCAGCAGTCAGCGACGCAAAACCGCAAAAAAGTACCATCATGCAGCTCGAAAAAAAACCCAACCCTAACCACCTAAATTCGTTTATCGCACTTGCGTTTGCGTGCACGAGAAAGAAAGACAGCGGGATAACGAAGCGCAAAAGAGAATCCCTTACCCCTCTTACCCTCTCCTTATAGCTAACTCTCATACCCCCACTTTTTTTCACCCATCCCCGTTCCCCTACCTACTCGCGGAGGGTATCCCCCATCGCCGTTAGAAAGGGGATGGGGGTGGGGGACCGAGGGATGCACTCGCGCAGGCGCGCACGACGGCACACTGCGCCGCTGCTTGTGGCAGGTCCGGGCGCCTGCGCTGCATGTGTGACGTAGAGAGCGAGGGGTGTGAGAGAGAGAGAGAAAGAGAGAAGAGCGTCAGAGGGGAGGTCGGCTCGATACCGCGGGGTTCGCCCTGGGTTCAATGCACAGCGGCTCACCCATACTACTATACCGACGCCATTTTCACCTGTAGGTGTGCCCGCACAAATGCATATGTTCGCACGCGCATATGTGTGTACATATTGTGTATATACGGGTTGCGTGGTTGACGAAATTCTTTTTGATGAGGGGGTGAGATTTTTTTGAATAAAAGGTGGTATGAGGGTGGGTGATATTTTCGTGTTTTTTTTATGGGAAAAACTTTTCACCTTTTCATAACTATGGAATGGGAAGATTTGTAGTGAAAATGTTGAATGAATGGGTAAAGGAGGTTTATTGTAATAGTTTATGAACGGTGGTGAGTATTTTGCGTGGACCGGGTACAGTGAAAGTAATTTAGCAGAAAATTTACTGTTATTGATTGTCAAATGAAATTTTATTGTAAGTATATATATTTGAATGAAATCTTTCATAAAATATGCAAATGTATGATAAGTAATAAGTCACGAGGAGACAGGTATGTATACGTACTCTTGCGTGTAGCAATGAAATATAATGAATATAGATAAATGATACACGTGTACCGACTGCAATAAAAAGTAACTTTGAATATAGCGCACTCTGGCGTATTCCAGGTAATTTACTATAAATTTATCATACTCTCGTGACAATAGTCATAACTGTACGATGGCAAATAAATATATAGAGATTTCAGTTTTTATTCAAACCGCAATTCTTTGAAAACCCCGACGTCTGTAAAGTTTATCTCTTTTACACGTATACACATTGCAAAAGCTTAAAAAAAATGCCATAAATACCCGTCATCAAGTTTTCTTTTTATCAATTGCATCCAACCTATAATACTGAAATCAAAGTACATTTAACAAAAAAAGCTCTGCTCATCAACATACGCGTCCCCGAATAACAAGTGCCATTGGCACTGCGCACTACTCTCTCTCCCCCTGTGCAGCCGTCGCGAAACACGATCCACCCTAACCGAAAAAATTCGCAGGGATTCCAGCTCTCCTCTGTCTCTCGCTCGCAGACAATCGATGACGACGGAACGCGCGCGCACGCAGGGCCTGTGGGGTAGGTCATTGCATGGGCTCGTGCCAAAGTAGCGCTGCAGGTGACGCCGCCGCCGCTACGCGCGACCCTCCGTTTTAGGGGGAGCGAGAGCGTGACCTTGTTGAGCTCTGAGCCGCGTTAGGGCGATCCTTTAATCGTCATTAGTGGAATGTCTCTGCGTGGGTCTGTGTATACGGTGTCATTGCCAGGGTTATGATGATCGCACGATGATAGGGGATTGGGATTTTATAATTGGCTTTGAATTTTCATGGTGGAGGTTGAATTTAGTTTTGTACGTTTTACAATGATATTCAATGTATTTCGAGAGCTTTAAAGTAGAATTTTCAAAAAAATTTTAATTTTATTTAATAAAGATATTTTAGATGGTTTGGAAGTAAATTTTAAATTAAAATTATAAATTAGGGAGTATTTATTCGGCTTTGAAATATTTTTACATGTTATAATCTAATCATGTAGACATTTAGTTATTTTGCATGTAGAAATAGAACAACTTAAGTTAATTTTTAAATTAAAAACAAAGCAATATTAAATCAAATAAAACATTAAATTTTACCTCATGCGCTCCTACTGATCTCAACCGCATCGAATACTTTTTGGTCAATCCGATGAAAACTTTCGATATGGGATGAATTTAAATTTTAAACCGAAACACTGACGAACGAACACGTCTCACCTATAAAAGTGTCACGCGCGCATGCTCGTGCCATCCTTCGAACTTGAAGAAGTCGGCGGATCTGCGTGCTGTCGTAATAAAGAAGAGAAGGAAGATAGATGCCGAGTAATAGGGGGATACGGAAGCGCGCGAGGTGGAAACTTCCCGAGCGCAATTTGTCAAGGGAATTTATACACGCGTTTCTTTTTGCTCTCTGCAAGAGCGTTCTTTAAAATAGAACCCCTCTTGTCTTGAATTTCTGTGCAGCGCTGAATGAGAAACTTGAGCTTTAATTTCGATATACGTCAAAGCTGCTTTAAAATATATAACTATTTTTAAACAAAGGGTACGTTAAGTTTATAAAATTAATTACTGGAATAAAATATTAATAAACTAATATTATAGCCCATCGAAGTAATAGAAAATTTTAAAGAACTAAAGTAATGAATGAAAACGATCAGCCACTTGTTCAGTTCGGTTCAATCTATTTTAGGTATATCTTCCTAGTCGGCTGAGAGCCTTCACCCAATACCGCAACATATCGCAAAAATACCAGGAATATCCGGTGTCGATTTCCCATCGTCGAGATATTTCACGAGCCGAAGAACAACACCCGAGCTGACTCTCGCAATCAGAGTGCATGCATGCGTACAATCGGTCGGCTTATCATAGCCGAGATTGAGCGCCTAGGGTTTCTCTCTCTCTCGTTTTCTCTCTCTCTCTTAGTCGCTTATCGATGCCGACGAAGCAGAGCGTCACTACGGCACTCGTTTAATTAGGCGCGCGAGAGCTTAAGTGTAGTATATATATACGTTGCGCGAGGGTTAAGGACCTCGAGACCGCGTCATACGCTGCAACCTGTGTGAGTCTCGAGCGGCTTTCCCTCAATGCCATATAGGCACGTGTGTGTGTGTATACTTCTCTGCGATATCGCGAATATTGACGATTAATTGCGGTTGGAGAATCGATTGTTTGAATTGTCGCTGATGATTTAGTAACTTTAGATTCTTTAAAGAATGGATTTTAAAGAAGATGTTGGTAGTGTCGGATTGGTTGGTGTATAGGTAAATTAATTACAGGATAAGTGGATCTGAATGTATCGGTCTATTGTCTAATACCACCTAATCACGAAATCTTGGCTTAAGGTGATTGGAAAGCTCAAGTTGGCTTATAGGTAGCTTGATAATGTGCATTAACGAAATAAGTATTGGATTTAGAAAGCATTTTAAATTGTGGATCGCAATATGATTTTAACGCAAAACTATTAAACCAGATTAAATTTACCTCTAATTGTAATAATATTCGTAGACATGTGCAAAAGATAGAATCAAGAATAGTAAAAGTACAGTAAAGTTGTCAATCACCTACAATTTTTCTTTTATTTATCTTACTACAGTAACAGTTAAATTTAGCATGACATTGTTAACTCGTTATTTTATCTATCAACATATAAAAGTAAAAAAGGTGATTCTAAATTCTACTATATCATGAAAAAAGTATCATCATCACTCGAAATTCTCAAACTACAAAGCCGATCTACGACACCTTCTCACCCAACCTACATTCCATATTCCGCGACCTCCCACAATGCACGCCTTAATGCTATCCTCTTAGATCGGATCTCAGCTCCGTTTGACACTCTAATCCGCAATTTACCTACAAAACGATCGTTAGCAGATCGGAAGCATCGACGTAGCACAAGGTGACACTATATAGACTATATATACAGCACTGGCAGAGCCTTGACTAGCGCGAAACGCGAAACTGCCTCCCGTGCGCGAGCGCTTACGTCATGAGGGAACGGCTACTACTATATCCTTATCGGCAAACTGCATACGCCGATATACGCGCGGCTAAGCCGAATACGACGATGATCCTCGAGTATAGCTTCGACGTGAGAATTCGAAACGATATTGCTTTCTTGTTTTTTGTTCATGGTGCGTATAGTACGTGAAAAGGGTGATAAAGTGAGGTTGGATTAGGTTATAAAGTAATGGTGGGAATGTAACGTTGATTCAGAGGGATTTTATATATGTTTTATCGAGCAAATATAGTACGTATCTTCGGTAAATATCGTACCGATGGAAGTGATGTACTGGAGGGGCTTGGGAAATTTTAATTGCACGGTGATGGATTAGGATTTCGCGGTAATTTATGATGGATCGGATATACGTAGTTTGATCCCAGAATTAATATCTTGTAAACGTCGCTCACAATAGGCCCGCATACGCGTAGGTGGCAGATGATCTAGTTAGCAGTAGTTGACAAATATGCAAACGTTATTTAGAACTATTCCCCATGACGACTGATTGACTCTAATTGTAATTCAATTGTTCGGTTACGAACTGCGCTTTGTATAATTAAATTATACAAAATTATACATTACTACTATAGTATGTGATTCTTAAATATTCAATCAAAATAATATCACGTCGCACTGATCAAACTTGCAAAAAGCTTATCTTCTTCCTTTCACATCTCTATCTTTCTCTCTATACTGCAGACAAAGCATATAACTCAATTCGCGATTCGGTGAAAAATAAGAGAAAAAATACTGTCAAAGGCGGGAATCACGTACCAACGGTGGAGTCGGCACGAGGAAAGACTGCGTATAAAACGATTTCGTGCAGCCCGTAAATTCTTATCACGCGTAATACACCGTCGCGGTCTCGTGGTGCTCACTCCCTTACTTACATTCGTCGTACTGAGTACGTATATATGTCGAGCGATTAAGGACGCATGAGAAGTCATTGGGATTCATCTCGTAATATGTTAGCGATGTAAAAACTTTCGCGATGGGGTATAATAAAAGTAAAACGTGCGTGTAAAATTGGGCGTACCTTAAAGAATTGGTTACGGTAATATGTTTCTTTTATTCCTATATAAATGGTTGAAATTACGACGTTTAAAGGGTTTATACTTGTTTAACTACTTGTTTTGAAGTACTTAAACTTAAAAATAAAATAACCTCACCTATACCAATTTCTATTCCTCAATAGGTCATTACCAGAACCACAGAGCTCGAAAATTCCTTAAATTGTGCCATCCCAAAATATATTAAATCTATAGATTTTTCTACTCATAGATCCTCTCCTACCCAAATCCCCCATCTCTCCTCGTAAATCTACCTCTTACCAGAGGTGCGCGCTTTGTCTATCCACCCACGCGAACGTTACCAAGGGTCTCCACAACATCTGGCATCGTCATTTCCCGGCGATTAACAGCCGCGTATACTACAATGCCGCAGCCGCATGTGAAGGGGCAAGACGATGGAAAAGTTCTTCGCGTAGGGCGTACCGATGAGGGACATAGAGATTGATGAGTGAGAGCAAGACTGCCGTGTGTGTTTGTACATGGAAGTAGGCGATTAAAGATTTTGATGTAGTAAGTTTGGTGTCGTTTATTTACGATTTTTCTATTTCCGTATGGTGGGAAGAGAGTTGTGAGAAATAGTTGCTGAGGTGTTGAATGGAGATCGGATATATTAATCTCCTGAGGGTTCAAGAGTCTTAAGTGATGAATGACAAATAATTCACTTGGTAATACATTTATTTTTGTTATTTCGAGTAAAAATATTTTTTTATATAATCGATAAAAAATAATTAACGTATATATAAATTTTATAAGAATTATGCAAAAAAATTTTCAGTAGAGTAAGCACGTAATCTAGTCAGACAATTAAAGAAAACCTCGAATATGTTATATATAAAACTTCCGTAGCGACATTAATATCTTATATTCACCTTCACCATTGATTAAGGAATCATATACTATTTACTCGATTTCTTCCATTCGTACATAAATACCCACGATAGCCATGTGCGCGCTTACGACTCGGTAATAAGCTCTCAAAAGTATACCCGTCCCACAATAGGATGTAAAGTAGTTAATACTCCGTCATTTGAAATCGTTCCTCCCTCTCTCCCTTCCTATACCATATAGTCAACCGCTCGATAAATACACGTGGCAACATCAGGAAAACCGTTCGCGATTTCTGACATTCCACTCTCCTCGTTCCACTACTTCCCTATACCCACGCTCGAAGTACAAAATCAAAAGACACAGCAGAAGGCGAACAAAGGAAAGCCGCAGTTCTCTGTCTCTCGCGCGCGCGCGAGCGGGTGCAATGCAGCGCGACAAACGTACCGTGCTTATAGGTACACTGGAAAAATATGAAAAGCGCCTGCGCTACCGCCGTCGTCGCCGCGCTACCACAAAGAAGCTTGCGGGAAAAAAAAAGACGAATCGAAAGCGCACACACATATATATATATATATATATATATACACACGCGCAACGAGCTCGCGCCGCAGAACCCGAAGAAAAGCTCAGCGGTAATTGTACAAGTTGTCGTCGTCGGGTATATAAAATCGATGCGATTAAAAGTCCCGTGCGAGAGCAATGCGCGCGCCTGCAGTAGTAGCAGTATAGCAGCAGCAGCAGTAGCAGCAGCACCGATGTAAACAAACTCTCGCGGGCTGCTCGCGAGTTGCGCGCCGTGCAGCGGCCGAGCTCTGACGCTTTGCCTCCCCGCGCAGAGGTCGTCGACCTCGAGCCGTATACTCGTGGTGGCGGTGGTAGTGAAGAGAGAGAGAGAGAGAGAAAGAATGGAGGGTGAACGGAAACGGGGAAGAAGGGGTGTGTTATGCGCGCGCGTGTGCTCTCTCTCTCTCTCTCTCTCACATACACACACAGATACATACACTCGTGCCCCTGGCAGCTTGCGCCTAGGCTAAAGTGTAAGCGAGATGGAGAGAAACAGAGAGAGGAAAAACCGAAATGGTAGGGAAAAGAGAAATAGGGGTAGGTCGGGGTAAAGCACAGGATTGTTGTAGTACGGGTGTGTATGTGTGCGTGTGGAGCAGCCCGAGGGCGATTAACCGTGTTATAACACTCGCTTTTTCGAGAGATGAAGAGAGAGAGAGAGAGAGAGTATATAGTATAGCAGCTATAGGGGTGGGGAATTATTTCGCGCGTTGAAAATTCTCTGACCTTAGCCGTGTGTGTAGCCGCGGCGCCGTCGCGGCGGTTTGCACGTGTAAAGGATGTATGTTTCACGCGCGTACAAGAATGAATTTTTTTTTTCGTTTTTTTTTTCATTGTTGGGGTGGGGTAATAAAGAAGGGATTGCTTGTTTAAGGCGTCGAGTAGCGAGGGATGGTGGATCGAGCGTAATTGATGTTTGCGGTAAGTAATGTTAGTCGATAAGAGTTGATTTTAAAATTTAATGATTAACGTTTTCTCGAATTATACGAGGAATCATATTTTACAGGGAAATTAATCGTTTCACTTTTATCTTTTTTTATTCTTCTTTTTGCTTGAGATTCAAGTCGATTATATTACTTAAACATGATATTAATGTATGATATTAAAAAGCTCTCAACATATCAATCTCTCCTATAGTACATCGAATAAAAATTCAATTACCAAGGCAATTATGTAAATGACATTTTACCATGTATCATACGTAGTCAGGAAGATTTCCTATAAGTGCACCTATACAAAAAACCTTAAAACCTTCAATTGCCCATCTCTCTCTCTCTCGTTCTCTAATAATTAAGCCTCTCTCTCTCTTTGCCATCTTCCCCCGCTATATCTATCATCGCAATAATATTAAGCGTCGCCCAGCTCCGACGGTGCGGCCTCCTCACTACGCCGGAAAGAAATTCAATTTGAGCACATAATGGCAGTGGATATATCGTCTCGCCCGTTTCCTCTCCACCCCCTTCTCATATCGATCATCCTTTTCGAATCAAAGAAGCCACCTCCGCAAGCTCTCTCTCCCCCCGAAAAAAAAGAAAGAACGTCAACGTCGCCGTCGAGAAGCCTCGCGTCGACAAAAGACGTTACGATAGGATGCCCGCACTAGCCAACTATATATATATATACATGTGTGCGGGGGTGAGTGAGTGGGAAAGAGAGAGAATCGCATCGCGCATCGACCCACGACTCAGCTGTGCATCCTCCCCTCTCGCGCGCCCGGACCTCGCGCAAGGCAGCAGCAGCAGCAGCAGCGGCAGGAGCCCACCCCAGCCACCACCACTACTACGACCGTCACCGACGAACGCGCGTTGTGTGAACGTGACCCTCAAAACGCGAGTGCACGTACCGCCCCGACGAAGGGGAGGCTGCTGCTCCTACTGCTACCGCCGCCTGGCCAAACTCTGGTAAAAGGAGAGGGGCAGAGGGAGGATGAGGGTGGGTCTACGCATGAACGGCGCGACGGGTATAGTCTGCGTGACGAGTGGAAGGTGGGGGGTGGTGGTGATGTAAGCGTGTGCGTTTCTGTTTGGAGGTGAAATTAGGGGGATGACACGTTTGTTTGAAGTGTCATGAGGGCTGTCGCGTGTATGTGCGTGTGTATGTACAATGCGAGAATGATCTTTTGCTGCTTCGTGCTCAAGAATTTGAGCAAATGTTTTGGGAGATGAATGATCGTCACTTTGGTCGTTTAAATTGAGATGTGCCAGTTGACAGGTGGTGATGCGAATAATGTGTGTTGATGTGCTTGAGCGTTTGAATATTTTATGATTGTTTGAAGTATTTGAAATATGAATGGTTTAAGCAATGGAATCAATTGAAAATATAGTTTTCGCAAGGAAGATCATTGTTGTGTCTTCTAATTTAATTTTCTATATGTATCTTTATCCAGTTCTTATGATATTTATAAAGATAATATTGCCTATATACATAAATTTGTCTCGATATAAATAAACTCTTTTTCTTTTTAAAAATGTAAACATTTTTTATCGCTTAGAACCGTTTTGCTTTTTGATCGGAAACCAATTCATTACTATGCAGAAAGTGCTGCAACAACGTAAAAAATTTTATAGCCCTAGTTTATGATGCAGTTTACTTTAGGAGATTTCTGAAAACTCACTGTGGTTTCAAAATACGTATATTACACATCAAAATAGTCAGAAAAATTGATTTATAGAAGTATAATTTAACGAGTTTATTATACATATATAAATATACAGCAATTCAAAAAGAAAATTCAACAGTGTACAAGAATAGCCAGGATGGAAATACTCTTCGCTGTCGTTTTTTTTATGTACACATGGCATCTATATCCGCAAAATGACACGTTACAAAAGCATATCCAAAAGCGCCATACGTGTTCGCGAATAAGAGACAGATGGACAGGGATTGATTTCATTTCAATAGCTTAATCCGATTTTTCACTGGTTTCTCTTTATCCTCAGCCTTGTATTTTTTCGGCGGTATCGGAAATTAAATGCTTCAGAAGAATCATCAGATGGATAGATCTTTTATTCTGGTTTCAGTCGAGATCTTTTTCACACCAGGCTGAAATTCATGCACGGATTTCGTATTACACAATACATTGTTTTCAGTATAATGCTGGATTTAATTCAATGTGAGTTTTGTAACAAAATGAATTTCGTTATATTACGATTATTTATTTTTTCGTATAAGACTTTCATCCTTTATTCTGTAAGCTTATTGACAAGATTCGAACATTTTTTTATATTTACTAGATAAACTGAACGTGCTTTGTTCGTATTGGTTTCCATTATTTTATTTATTTGAAAATTTTAAAATATTAGATTTTCATGCCTATCCTGTATACACCAATCAAATAAGTCATCGACAACTATACTAACACTAGTTTTTTTTTCAAATTTCAAAAGATTTCTAATTTCTAACTACCAATCCTCGCATACCTCTACTCTAAAAACCTTCCAAAAATTCTACCACCTTTATCAAAATTCCACACAAAAAACTCACCCCTCCCTTCATACATCCACCTTTCAAACCTTCCCGCTCTACAAGCACTTTTCGCTGAACCCGCACCCGCAGCGTTCGTCAACGCTCTATTCTGCCAGCGTATATATAACACGCGTCGAAATTAATGAACGAACGTCGCGGTAGGAAAGGCGAGGATGAACCACAGGGTATATAGCCAAGAGCCACAGGAGCACGCGTATATAGGGACAGACAGGCAGCTCGGGAACGCAAACCACGCGACACGCACGGAGCGCGCGCGTATACCAAGGATTTCCGTTGCACGCCGATCGAAACGCCTGCGCTACGATGTAACCCTATGCTCGCGCGCGATAGATCGAAATTAGCGGTCCGGAAATTCCCAAGGGTGAAAATGGCCGCGTATACATGCGGGAGGAGATGCGATGATCGTGCGAAAACTATCGGATTGCCATTAGTTTTCGATTAGTATATATATATAGATCGTGGGAGGTATCTAGGAACATGAAGCTTCGTTTTGCTAGCTCTAATGGGGTGAAGTAAAAAAGATGGCTTGTGCAATGGTTGGTGTTGAGGTTGTTGAGTGTGAATTATGGTTTTAATGGAGGTGAGATCCTACGGTAAAAGTTAAATACTCCACTTGTAGATTGCAAAACACCACTACCAAAAAACTACCCTAAATCTCATTTATTTATAACCGTACCCCAACCTCACACTACCTGCGCTATACGATTGTTCCGATTGCCCATAAACGTCGCAGCCGCCATAACGAACAATCAAACGCACGCCCGTGTATATAAGCATCCGCAATAAAATCTAACCGATCGGCAGCAACCACCTATACAACTTCACCGCAAAAAGCGCAAAATATAAAAGCGCTCTGCTTCTCTTCCCGTATATTTCTCTAATCCTCGCCGCGAGCTCTCGCGATACTAAGAGAGAGAAAGAGACCACGCGACGATTAAATCGAGTCAATCAAACTTTAATCGTCCACCTTTTATAATACAAAAGCCGTCCGCGTCGCGGCGGTGGTTTCGCTCGGTTTACGACGCAGACCGTCGTCGTCGTCGTCGCCGTCGTCGTCAGTCTGGCAGCGTTATATACGTTATACGAGCCGCCGCTGCCTCCGACGCCGCGCGGCTATATATCCGCTATATAGCCAGAGCCGTCTGGAAGCGAGCCTCGATTTTCCAACGGCGGCTGCAGCAGGGTGCAACGTGCTGCCTGTGTGGTGAAGTGAGAGAGAGAGAGAGAGAGAGAGAGAGAGGGATGCGGTTCTTTTGGTAGAGTTATTGAAGGTTGCTTAGCGGCTGGGACGAGGTAGTCTTAAATGTGTACACTGAGAGAAGGATTTATTTATAGTTAATATATTTAGTAACAGATAATACTAAAATAGTTGATTTTGAGGAAATTATAATCTGAAAACATTCACATTTGACTGAAATTCCAAAATATTACTATTAATGATGCGCATATTAATAGTTAATATGCTTAGTTAATAAGAGTTCACAAAGAGTAAATGTAAATAAATTTTTCTGTATATTTTTAATATATCTTCTTATTAACTGTAAACAAATTCTTTTCTTAGTGTAGATATGTTGGAAACTTAACAGAAGGTTATTGAGTGGGATGGTGGTTTGTTAAAAAAAAAGAGTTGTTCTGTGAATATTATTTTTATTGGACCATTAACAGATAAATTTGCACGAATATTATTATAGTACTTAAATAGAATGCCATTTCGTAATGAATAATCAAGAGCAAATTGAAGACCTTTTAATTATAGGAAACGGTATAATACCGACATCCATTTAAATTGGCTAGTTTAATTTAAACAACGAAGCGCAGATGGCAATACATTGTAACTACGTAAACGTTTGTTACAAGATTTAATCGTTGAAGAATTTAATTATCGGAACGAAAATAGTATAGAGCTATACTGCAACTAGTAGCATATATTTCACTAAATACAAGGTAGTCACGTTTTCAATTATCGACTAATTATCCTTGAAGACTCGTATATATTAGATGTCGTTCGATGTGAAATTGATTCTTGCATTAAAATTTACCGCTCGGTTCTTTTAATTACTAGTCAATCTTTCATTCTCATAGACAATCGAAATATAGAGCTTCATCAATTCTACTTGATAACAAGTTATCATTAAAAACGTGTTATCATTAAATCTTGTTTAGTTACCATTAAATAATAAAACTAATGAATTCTTTTAAATAACTTTAAAAAAAAACTCATACAAACAAAATTTTCATTTACAAAACTTCCAACCTCTCGAGAACTCCACTCGGGCAGGGAACCTCGTCCTTCGAACCGCGAAAAACTACGACGCAGACAGTCGGTAGACTGAGACGTCGCTGCACCGCACAGACTCTCTTACGCTATAACAACAACAAGAACCCTTGCGGAAGTTGGGGCAGGTCGCGATCGCATACAAGCGCGTGCGCACGCGGGGTACCGCGTTGTTTTTTTTTTTACCCGTTACCGGGCGTCTTATTGTCACAGTCGTGGGCCCTTTTCTTCAATTGACGCTCATTATATATACGGGGCCGCGCGCGCACGTGGTCTTTGTGTGTATATATACGCGAGCGTTCAAACCCTCACCTCTGAGCCCTTTTCTCCGTCAGCTATAGTTTATTATATTTTTTTGTTACGCGATATTGTATGTGTGTGTGCGTGGATTTTTATCTTTGGGGGGTAGGAAGAATGCGTCTAGGAAATTAAAATGGGAATGTGAGTGAACACAAATGGCTGAAGTATAGATGTATGTGAATGAAAATGATTGTTTTGATGGGAAATGTGGTGATGACAATGACGATTCATTTAGATAATGATCCTAAACCACGACTGAATTTCTTTAATTAGTTTGACAGTATTTGGTTTTACGCAAGATTAGCTGTAAATAATATTGAATTATAAAAAAACTCAATGAAATATTTTATTTTTTAAATGAAAGAACAAACCATTGATATCGCAGATAAATCTACATCGTGAAATCATAATTACACGACCCATCATCATATATTATATCTACAATATTACACAACTATCAATGTTTTTTGAACCAGCAATCGCCCGAACCGTTTCTCGCTAATAGTCTAGAACTAAGCTCTCTTAGCCCAAAACCACACTCCTCATCAATAATCCACCTGCAAAAAGCTGGCGCACCATCTCACCCCCCACCCTCTTTTTCCCGAACTTCCGAAGTTCAAGCTCGCTCTCTCTCGATACACGAAAACACTCTCGACTCTCACACGCCGTCACAGAATCGCTCTCTCTCACTGCGCTGCACACATATATATATATATACAAAGTGTCAACGACCCCACAGGACCTCCCGCTAAGGAATTCCCATCCGATATCGAGCGCTACACGTTTTCTCTCTCTCTCTCTCACTCGCCTGTTCTCTCGCTTCTTTTCCTGAATAATAACGCGCTCGCGTACGGGGCGCATGTCAAGCTTTTATACAATGCACAAAAGTCCGCGTACGTGTATATATATATATGTACGTTCGCGCGTATACACACACATATATAACGTTGGGGTAGGTCAACGCCACACGCTGTCGCCTGGCAACCTAACAGGTCCCCTCTCACTCTCTCGCTAGCTGACTTTCGGCCAAATGCACCCTTAGCGCGTGGATTAAAAAAAAAGCGCGGGACAATGGCGCGGTTCGATTGTTTGTGCCGGGGACATAGAGGAGAGAGAGGAGAGAGAAAGAGAGAGAGAGGAATAACGAAAGGGTTGCCACGTAGTATATATAGCGCTGGATCGGATCCGCGGAATTTCAGGGTTGAAGGGAACGAAGTGCGTGATGTGCGCGTGCGTGTGTAAGCTGCATAACTGCACGAGAAGAGGGAAAGAGAAGCGACAGGTTTTCGGGATACAGGATTATCTGTTGTTGATGAGTTGTTATGAATTTTAAGCGAGAGAGTAATGCATTTGCGCGGATGGTGAAAATGTTATGGTTGTGATTGCGATGAGGTTGAAGGGGGTTGTAAATGCTTCGCTTGTGGTGTATGGTCGATCAGCAGAGTATTGAGAAATTATATTGTGGATGGTAATGAAAAGTGCATAACTGAATGTTCAGAATTAAGATTGTAGTTGTTATTTTTTTAACATGGAGATTTAAATTATGCGCTATAATTATTATGTTTTAAAAGCTCTGGTGAAGTTTATTTTTTCAAAGTGAATGGTAACCATTAGAATAGATGTCACAATCTTTATCTACTCTCGTTTCATGCCAATGATAATATTTGTGCCATTCAAGTCATCATATCACATTTAGCGTATAGATATAATACAAACCAATTATCACATGAAAGCAGCAAATAATTTATCGCAATAGTTTCGAAATAGAGAAAGTATAATCAGCTCTATATTGTAAATAAATTTAGTCCCATAGTATCAGCATGTTTCATTCTTATTATGAGAGGAAATGATTTTAATTTATCATTTTTTAAAAACAGAAATAATGATAATTCTAACATATTTGATCACTTTAATCAAGCTATTTAGTACAGGTTTCTTCAATTTCAAATTTCACTTCGAAATAATTCTTGCATGCAATTCAACAGTTCAAATCAAATAATATTTAACACTTCCGTCTCTATTACAAACAGTTTCTATAACCGTTCACCGTAAACCTCAAAATTAATATATACCAATCCGCGTCAACGTCAATTCCACCCCAAAATTGACAATCGATATGCACACATACACACACACACGCCATAACCAACCTTATTACTCCTACCACCTCCTACCAATCTATACACACATAACATACACCATGTACCACGACACATTATATGGACATGTACACACTACGACAGAGAAACATACCTATACACGCGTGTATATACACTGGAATTGGGTTAAACTGTCGGGCAATTATGACAGGATGTGATTTGGTCTCTCGTGTCGGCTTTCTTAGGCGCACGCTACAAGTTGTAGGCACGCATGCAACGTGTGCGCCCGGTCACGGACTTCTCTACGTACGGCTGTGCGCGCTTTCTTCGCGTACCTATAGATCGTTATATTTTTACAGTCGAAAATTGCTGTTCCGGTGTACGCGCGCGAGTTCAAACGAAGTTGTTGAAGGTGCGCCTGCGAGGTATACGAGTAGTAGCGATGGGGTAAGAAACGAGGAAGGTGACCTGGTTTTTAGACGTGGTAGTTATTTATTTTAGTCGGAGTATAGTGTTGTGGTAGTTTATGGGGGGGAATATAGAAGCGTCATGTTTTGTTTTTCTCTATAAGAAGTATAGTTTTAATGGAAAAATCATCATCACTTTTAATCAACATAGTCGACGCTTCCCTACACCATCATCAAAAAATACACCGCACTACCCCAAACTCGCAGCCGCATTCGCGTACGTTTCGCAGGTGCGTCGGACGTGTTCAAAACAGCGAGAGCGCGCATAATAATACCTCCGTATAACCATATATATACGTATATACCCACGATCGTACTGAAAATCCTCCCCTCTCACCCTCCATTCGCGCTCGGACACACAAACGAGACGCGGCGATAAATTCCCATCGTCCATATATACCGCTTCTATCCCACAGGCGCTGCACAATTATAACGGACACATTCGCGCGTGTTTGCCATGCTTTATCGCGGGTCGATGTGTCGCGTGCACACAGCTGCTCCGCGTATACGTTATATATATAAATATGCAATAATGCGCGCAAGAGAGAACATTTGTTTTCTTCATATATATACGGACGGGGGGTGAACAGCGTGGTTATTCTTGGAGTTGGTATCGGTGTTAGGAGAAACATATTGGAGATCTTCGATGTTTCTATAATGGTTTTCGTTTCAGGGGGTATACGCGAGCGTGTGTATATCTCCTGCATTGCCGTTGCTTGATGAGAGTGAGGGAAAAAAGAAGAGAAAAGGAAGAGAACGTAGTATATAACAATGATTGGTGATGACGCGTTGAGTCATTTGATTGCGAGAGTGCGATCTATTTGTGCATTGTGTATTGTAATATTTCATATTTGTCGTAAAATAAGTAAATTTTTTCAATTCAAGCTAATCGTAGTTCTGAAATATTTCAATTAAAACGTTATAATCATATGAAATTTTGGCAAAATACCTAAAACCAAAAACAATTTATCACCGCCTATCTTTTTAACGAATCCACACTTTACGCAAAACAGAATCCCAAAATTAAACGCACTTTCATTTGAAGTTCGATATACACCGCCAGCTTTCTCAAACTCTTCTCACAGTAGTGAAGTTCCAATTATAAACAAGAGAGTCCAGAGCTCGCTGTGTATATATAATTCGAAAATCACCTAAACGAGAAGCAAGAGAAAGTCACGTGCTGGCGATTAGCGCAGACGACTGCTCGCATAGTTTCGTACGCGGGTTGTTATACGTACACATACATATATATATATGTATATATATACACTATACTTCTATGGGCTTCGCGCGTATATAATTTATGCGTGTATGTATGTGTGTGCGCACTTGAGCATTGAAGAGCCTACAAAAGGGACGCTTGCAAAGGTTGAGAGGAATTCAAATAATTGTGCGGATGTGTGTGTGTGTATGTATATTTGTGTTTGTGGAAAGGTATGTAAAGTAAGTTTATATTGTTATTTATCAAACAAGTTGATAAAGTGTTTCTGTTTTGGCGAAATAACGTACAAAGCGATAAGTTTTCAAGCAAACGCGTTTCAGGGTTATCATTTATAAAGCGATACCACATAATATGTTCAGAACGAAATCTTTTACAACTTCAAAATTACACAAACAAGAATTCCATTAAACTCATAATCTAAACATACATATATAGATACGTATATGTAAATTTTTCTTATCCTTCCAATAACTTTCACAAAAGTATATTTCTCCAGAGTATACACACATACTTGCCCTCTATACTTCCAACCCCGTATTTCTTATACAAACTCGGCAAAAAGTCAACGTCAATCGCCACTTCTTCGCAAATAAATTTCCTCCCTTCCCACCCATTCTACTCTCCTCGCAGAAAATATACGAGCTCGCAATATCACCACGCGTGCGCGCGCGCGAATTCACTGATAGCGTTTTAAAAATAGACTCTAGGGCAGCATAGCGTACACACACACACATGGAACTCCATATACATATACACATCCACTCATCCACTACACATACGTACACGTCGCACGCACATTTTCTTCGTATCGTCGCTCGTCAGCTGCGCGAATAACCACTGTGTATATGTATATACATATATCTATATATATATAGTATGTATATGTACATATATGTATACATACAAGGAGTCTCATGGCAATCGATAAATTTCATTTCGTTCGCAAGCGTGTATATATACGACGGTGGTGGTGGTGGTGGTGGCAGCGTGGCGCGGGCATTGACATTGACGAAATTCCCCGGGCTCTTTAAGGTCAATGTATTGTTACGCAACGCGCATCACGCGAGAGCATCAGAGCGCGCGAACGCGAGCCCGAGGCTTTTAATCTAAATTACGCGAGCTACGCGCACGCGCGCTATCGGTCGAGTCGTGTAATCAGAACGCGGGTATGCGCGTGTGTGTGTGTGTGTATTGTTTGCCGAGTGAATCACGCGCTTCTTTTTTACCCGGATTCGAAAGTTTCATAATGGAGTGGTGGTAGCCCGTGTGGGTGTGTGTGTGTGTGCTTTTTTAACAGTGCTTTTTCTGAAACTGAAATTTTATCAGTCTGCACTTGAGGCAAAGAATTTTTGTTAAATTTTTCTCTTTTTTTATGATATGGACGGGGTAAGAGGAAGAACTATGCCATTATGAGTGTTACAAGGTGTTTGAAAGATGTTACATAGAGGCGTGGCATTTTTTTTTATAAAATATTGTTTTAAATTCTATATATGTAGATATTGGGCATATCTTTAATCAACAGGATATAATGTAATTTTTATCGAATGATACAGTGTTATTGAAATCTCCATCAATTACAGATATTAGCCAACCGATATTAATATTATTTCTGATAATGCTATAAAACGTTATCTACTTAAATTATAATTACCTTTATAAGATTACAATCAACCATATTACTATTATCATTCCAACGAGATTTAATATTTTCCAACTACCTGTACAGCATAATCTCAAATATTTTGTAGTGAGTAATAACAATTCAAATTCACGCTAAACCCCAACTTGACTCCACGTCGATGAAACATTAACTACAACCTGATTATACAATTCATATAATGCACACGCGAGCAACGGTCTATCTCTCTTCACTCTTTTGATGAAAACAAAAGGTGCGATCTGCCAAAACATAAATTCCTCGTAAACCGTTCACTCACAAGAGACTTGACAACAAACGAGAGGGAGAGAGAGAGAGAGCACAAGGTAGCAAAATTACCAAAGGTAAATCCTCGTCCTCTCTCTCTTGCTCTCTTTCACTCTTTACTAAAAATACGTTGCTCTCTAGTGTGCGTACATACACATCGCAAGCCAAAGGTAAAGAGAGCGAGTGAGCGAGCGACGACAGCAGCCAAAATCAAGCCGGGGGTACACATAACTCGCGGCTCTTATCACGGGCGAGAGCGTAGCAGAGAAAGAGAGAGAGAGCGGGTGGTGGAACCTCGACGACAGGAATTTACAATGGGAAGAAAACGCCGAGACATAGTGAAGAGGAGTGTATCTCTCTCTCTCTCTCTCTCTCTCTCTCTCTCTCTCTCTCTCGTTCTCTTTACATGGAAGGTAAGTGGTGTAGGTAGAAGACAGAGAGAGAGGACCAGAGTAGATTAAATTCGAAACCGCGCCTTTAAGCGCGCAACGACACGCGTTTGTGTTTTCCGTACTTTGGAACACGTACATACATTTATACGTATATATATAAAACACACGAGTATACGTATATATCTAAAATGTATATAATATATACCTATATATACATACAGATATATACACACACTCACGGGTATGTATATAACGCAAGCTCGCGTAGCACAGCGGCAGAGAGAAGCAGCAGCAGTAGCAGTAGCAGCAGCAGCAGCAGCAGCGAGTACGCCGGTGCGGGGTCAACGACCCGTCTACGCTCTATCTCTCTTTCTCTCTCGCTTCGTGCTGCTCTCGCGTATATATACGTATATAACCAACACCCCGGTGCCATACACCACTACCAGATGGAGACCTTTCTCGTACTCTCTCTCTCTCTCTCTTCTCTGCGCTCGCACAGTCTCTCTCATTCACATTCTGCCAGCTCGCTCGCTCTCTCATCCTACTTCTCTCTTTATTTCTCTCTCGCTCGCTCGCACGCGGGCGTATGCTCTCACTCTATTGTGTCGGGAAACAGAGAGAGAGAGAGAGAGAGAGAACCTAGCCGAACCTAGGCTAGACCAGGGCGAATCCCCGGTAATTCGTGTAACGAAGTCTAGCTTGCACACGGATGATGGGCAAAAAGATGACGATGATGAGGGCAGCTTTCGTGCTACGTATATATCTATATTGTACGCTTGAATTTCGCGGTGTTTGTTATCGCCTTTTTTTTAGGGGAAGTGTGGGAGGATGGGGGGACTGCTCAATCCGTGGTTTTGTGCGAGATACAGTGTAGCGATATTGCAAGAGCTTGATGATGGATGCGAGGGGGGGTATATAGGGGGATCGGTGAATTAAACGTGGTGATTTGGGTGGAATGGGAGGTGAGATGAAAATTTGGGATTGGGAGAGATGGAACAGTGAGTAATTTTTCGTTGATTGATGTTGTTTCAAATGTTTCGCTTTATTTTTGTTGGTCACGAACAGTGTGGGTTGAGAAATATCATTGTGAGATATCTGCTGTGTTTTTTTTTTATTAAATTGGAGCTTCATCTGTTTATAAGATTTATAAAAATTTAGTTTATTCATTATTAAAGTGTTAAAAACGGAGCATTAAGGTCGCGAACTAAAAACGAATATTCCGACATACTGCAAGTTATTATTTATTACTTGTGTATAAATATACAGTTGTTTTTATTGATCAGATATAAATTTATCTGTTTACTTTTACATAGACGCAATCCTATATATAAAAGTTACCCCAATATAGACAATTACGTAAATATTCACGATAACTTCTTAATAAAAATAACATTATTTTTTTAACGTTTAAATCCAACTTTCTTACATATATTTCTTACCCCAAAAAAAAATTTCTGTGACGTCAAATAACAATACAATATCACACATATTATTCCGAATCTTCTCTCTCATACATATATAATCTTACCCTCTCAGCTCCTATATTTATCGCGGCTTCCTATTATACCAACTCGCTCGATACTACCGACCAAAAAAAAAAGAAGAGAGGAGAAATGCCTCCTACATAAACTCCGTCATCTGACCTTAGATAAACCGTCGCGAAGGTGGCACACGCGCGCTATCATCATACACATACGTACATACACACACACACACCCAATATACGTTGGAGAAAAATAAACTCTTCCTCCAGCAAGACACGGCCAACGACATAATCAGCTCGTAAATTGCCATAAGCCCAGCGGGTGGTTACGTCACGCCCTTCTCTCGTCGTCGTCCTCTTCCTCCCTAAAAAAGAGCCTCTCCTATTTTTACACACCTACATACATACACACACCCTCCGCGTAGGTACATATATATATATAATAGCTTCCACACACGCATGCGTGTACGCTTATGAATTGAAGATTAAAAATAGTCTACACTTACACGCACCGTGGAAAATCAATTTCCATCCCCTTCTCTACTCTCTCTCTACACCCACGAAAAAAGCTCCGATGGCTGGAATACGGAAGAAGGGGTGGGGGTGGAGGGCGGCCGAGAACGAGAAAGAAGAGAGAGAGAGAGAGCGCCGGAGAGTCGCGCACGTGGGAGAGTCGAAAAACGGCGGGGGCGTCTCTCTTATAGCGGGGTGGGGATTCATGCCTCTGCTCCTCTCTCGCTCGCTATTCCCCACCCACGCGCTCGCTCGTCGTTTTCACGGTCAAGCATATTGATTTTCCTACCGCTGCTGCCGCCGTCGACGACGACGACGACGCTTTGCTGCTACTGCTGCTGGCGGCGCGGAAGGAAGAGCGAGTGTGTGAGTGAGAGAGTGAGAGAGAGAGAGAGAGAGAAAAGAAGAAGCTAGCTGCTCTCTACGCGCAAGCGCTCGCGCTCTGTCGGCGCTCTTGGAGTGCATCCAAAGGGCGTTGAACCCGGGCGAGCGAGAGCGCGAGTAGTAGCGTATATACAGACGCGAACGTATATATATATATATATACATATATATACACAGAGAGGCAATAGCAAGGCAGGCAGGCGGCTTTTCTGGCAGCGCCGCATGAGAGTTGTGTGCGCTCTCGCAGGCGCCGTATAATGCGATAATTGTTGAATCCTCGCGAGGGTGGGTGGATGGGGGAACGATGGCACGGAGTTGTCCGAAAAATTAAAGAGTTCGTTGCATTGCAGGAGTGTCCAAACGAGGTATAATTGCCGTGAAGAGCGCTCGGAGCTTGGTTTTCGTGTGGGACGCGGACTTTGTTTTGACTTGACACGAACGATGCTATATGGTTGTATATATGACGGGGTGTGTCATTGGAAATTATACGGTGTTTGATGGAAGGTATTGGATTAGGTCATTATTTTTGGAAGGGATTGTGGTGGTGGTTAATTTATATATGGTCGAGTTGATTTGTCAGAGTTTTATATTGAGATTGTATATAGAGGATAAAATAAGAATTTAGTTGACGAAAGGGCTTGAAATAATCGACTTTCATGGGTCTGTTGACTTGAGGGTAATACTTTATCAAAAATAACATTCATTTGATGAATATAATTAACGTTTGTAAATCATCCATTGAGTATGTAAAGATTTATTATTATTGTATTCTTACCGCGATTTATTTGTATTTGTTATTGTATAACAAGTGTAAAGCATAAATATTTCTCCATTTTAATGTGTTTTGCTGATTCCGAACAGTCGATTGTTTTTGTTAAAATCAAATAGAAAAAAAAGAAAAAAATTTGAAATGTTACAACCACTTTCGGTTTGAATAATTTCCTTGATATATTCCAATTCCACACTCAACTCCAAAAACCATATTATACATACATTTGAGCATTAGTAGTAATATCAATCAACACACTACTATGCTTCCCAACCCTCATACTTCCTAAACCTCACTTCCGCGCGCATTCCCTCACCAAGCTCATACCATCATCTCACTTCGAAATTCCCCGTAGCGTCTTACCGAAAACCTCCATCCCTCTCTCTCTCTCTCACTATGCTCGACGAGATAGAAGCGAATTGCCACAACTCTCCCACTCTCTCCCTTCTAATTAGACACGCAATTTGATCAACATGACGCGCGAATCGCATCTCTTTCTCCTATCCATCCGTGCGCGCACGTGCAGGATTCCTATGCTCTGCTGACTATATACTTGCTAGAGAAATTCGAGCTCGCGCTCACTCACTCACTCACTCACTCGCTCTGGCATCGAGAGATTTCCGATTAGCTTTGCAGCGCGAGGGAGCAAGACAGAGAGAGAGAGAGAGATGACGCCTCCTCGAGATGAGCTTTTCCACGCGAGTCTAGTGAGAGAGGAGGTTCTATACGAGCGTGTATACGATGGTGAAGACGGCGTCGAGCGATCGATAGAGCTTGACGATTTCTCTAGGATTCGCTGATTCTCACGATGGGGTAGAAAGAGAGAGAGAAAGCTCGTAGTGAGTGTGCAATTGGTTTCGAGTTGTATATTATGGGGCATTTGCCATTGGAAGTATATTGAAAGACGAGAAAAGTGTATATAGATATAAAGTTTGGAGTTTTTTTATTTCGTGAATTGTATGTTTCTGTATAGCAATCATTTTATAATTTGATGTACTATGATAATAGAGTACATTTGATTCTACGTAATGTAGCTATAAAGTAAAAAAATGGTTATATTTATAAAAAAAAATAGGAAAACGATAACCAATTTAAAAGATAATGGATATATAAATATGGATATCAAACGGAAGTGTTCTCTGAAACATACTTATTATTTATAAATTAGAGTTAATTAAACATGAATTTCATTGTGGAGACTAAATTTTAATTATCAGCAGTGCAATGGAGAAATAAAAACTCTCAATATTTCGTTATTAATATTACCACGTAGAAAAATACCTTTTTACATTGTCCCAACAGCGTCAAGAAGAGCAGCACTGTTGTTTACCAGCACATTTTCCCCAACCGCGCCATGACACATCCCCCCGTAAAACACCCCCGATTCCGCCTAATCCCCGGAAAAAAGCGAAAATCCACTCAACTTCTGACAAATGGCAAGAAGCCGCCTGCTTCTATATCCTCGCGTCTCACCGGCATACCAAAAGCATGAGGCAACCCGCGCACACGCAGCTCTCTCATCTCGCGCACGTGCCCACCTTCAACTTCTTTCCTCTGTCTCCCTCCTCCCTATATAAGATACAATCGGAATCCCCTTACCCTTATACGCGCGCGCGCCCTTGGCTGGCTTTTCCCACAAGACGCGGGCAAGCGCGCGTGGAAGACAAACGGAGGCGCACGCGTGAGAATGAGGAAGAGAAAGAGAGAAAGAGGATCAAAAGGCGCAAGGCGAAAAGGGACGCGACGAAAAGCAGCGCTACGTGGAAGTATACGTGTATGTGTGTGAGAAATAGAGACGACCCTTGTGTATATGTGTGTGTCTATGGATGTGTAATGTGTGTTTATCGAGTTAGAGGCTTTGAGAGGCGAGTGAAAGTGGCCGCGAGCGTCTTTTTGCATCGCTATGTACGTCGGGGTTATTGATTGAGAAGTTGGGAGTATAGGCTCTGATGATGCTGCTGGGTCTATTTTGAATTTCTAAGGTGCTGAAGGTGCGGTTGGCAGTGGGTTGGTGTATAGTGTAAGAGGAGCTGGCCCGATTGAAGTTTGCGAAAGGGGAAGTGTTTAGAAGTTGAGTCTGGTGTACTTCGTCGAATGGTTTGAAGTTTAACGGATAAAGAGGGCATCTCATGCGAGCGTTTGATGGAATTTCCCTATACTGGGTGGTTGAAAATTCTTACTGAATGTCGGTATGGAGATGATATTACGAATGCAATAGAGAAATTATAAATCATGGATTAACTGTTCGTATAAATGATAAGGTTACTGTTTATATAGCGTAGAAAAATTAAAATTTTCTTTGTAATAAAATAAAACATAAAAAATGTACCTCTTTTTTTGGAAAAATTCAATATTACATTTTAAACTGGGAAAATAACATCTAAGTATCGTTGAAAATTTAAAAGATATACATGTACACTTGAAACCCAAATAACAAACTGGCCGAACGGAAAGCCTTGCCTAGGCCTTCCCGTGAAACACCCCGAAAATACACAAAGCTTCCGTGTGTCGTTCATAGAAGAAAACGAGCGCCCGCGCCCCTCCAGAAAAATCCATAAAGAAAAATTCAACGCATCGCTCGAGAAAGAGAGTATATATCGAGTTCTCTCTCTCTCTTCGCTTACGCTCGCGCACAAAAGAAAAAGACGCCAACGTCGCACACGTTATATACACATTATACACACACGTACACATAGAGACAGAGAGAGAGAGATAGAGAAAGAGCGCCGAACGATCGAGCGAGAGAGAGAGAGAAGGGCGCGAGCGCAACAACGATGTATTTCGGTGCAGTAGCGCGCTGCATGCACACATACACACACTGTGTGCGAGCGAGCGAGCGCTCGGCTAGAGGTCAATGCCCGTCCTTACTCCCGACCCGAGGAGAGCGAGATAGCCGAGCCGCTCATGCCACGCGCGCATGCGCCGGGGGGTGCGATAGCTCGTCTCATACTCTCTCTCTCTCTCTCTCTAGCTTCCGAGGGTGGAGAGGTACATAGAGGAAAGAAAGAGAAAGATGGAGAGAGAGAGAGAGAGGAGGAACACCGTAAATGGGAAAAATGAACAAACATCTAGTAAAGATGAGCAAGAGGGGTTGGGGAACAAGAAAGAGAAAGAAAAATGGAACGGGCGTGTGTATATATCTTTCTTTCTCGAAGAGAGCGATCTCCTTTAAAGCTCGCGCCCCGCGACCGGCTGCCATACCATATACGTCACGAACGCGTGTGCATCATGCTATACTCATTGATTAACATTTGAATTCATGCTCCGCGCGCAAGATGCACTCGTTTTTGCATGTTTACAGATATACGCAAATATATAATGCACTCTCGTGCAGCTTGGGGAAAAAAGAGTCTTTCTTCGTGCTATATTGTCATGCGCGCGGATGTGATTTTTACATTGAAGGAGTGATAAGGGCAGTTTGGCGAACTGCAAGTAGGGCAATTGGATTCCATATTTTATAAAGAAAATGGGATGTCTGACGTATATAGCGAAATGCAGAGGGAAATTCTTTCTTATTTCGTGGATTATTTGTGTAACATTTGAATGTAAATGCATTTTATATATTGTGGTATATGACTTACAATAACATGGTGTACGCAGTGTGTAGTAAATGGGTTATGCTTGACGTTTGACTTACCTGAAAAGAAATATGGTTTCGTTAAATTTACGTGAATTTAAATGTATTATATTTTATAAATAATTTGTATGGTGAATTTACATAATATTTTGTAAGAGATGTATTTAGAGTTAAAGTGGTACAAGTAAAAGTATAACATGCAAAGTATACCACCAAAAAATTAAATTGAGAAAAATGAATAACGAAATGGGTATCCATATATGATTCTGATACTTCTGTTAATTTAAAATTACTATACACGATTCTTTAGACATAGAATTTTAACCACTCTCCCTCTCTACCCTCTCCCGCCTATTATAAAAATCACCGCATAAAACATCCGCAGATATCGTTAAAACAAAAAAATCTTTCTCCCCCTCCCCCACATATATCACAGACGGAAAAAAGATCATCCGGAGATCACACGCAGTTATATTATACACGTTCGTGCGCGACACAAGAAAGCACAACGAAGGAGAGTAGAAGGAAGAAGTATAAGCGAGAAAATCGCGGTAATGTTCGCGTATTATCCGATGCCGGCGTCGAGCGCACACGCGCGCGGTGAAGTAATCCGCCGGCAATGACCGGAATGAAAAAGAGAAGAGGGAGAGAAAGAGAAACGAGTGAGTGTTGCGCTCCTGTCCCCCTCGCGATGCGTATATATATTCCTATATATACATATTTCTTCTTCTCTCTCTCGCACGCGCGGCCTTCTTCGAGATTAATTCCAAGTTTTGTTTGTCACCACCGCGCGTTGGCGCGCTTGCAACGATTTATATGCGTAATTTTGTATTTGTTACGCGTTTTCTCGCAGTGACTTCTGGTTGCATGAATATATATATATATATATATAAGGTGCCGACATGCGTTGTAATTTCTTTTTGCGTAAGCTGCTGGATTACGCTGGCTTTGTACTTTTTTGTAATGTTAAAAGGCTATTTATGAATGTTATACAAAAAAAAAATTACATCTTATAATTCATTTCTATCCTGACATTTAAAAAAATAACGGTATCAACCATTATTCTGAACGTTATAACATATCATATTTTATAAAAATAAAAAACAATCATATATCATTATATCTTTCGTATATTTCAGTATTGTGTATGTATATATATACGCAACGCAACTTTGTATTATTACGTCTCTTTGTCATCGCAGAAAGTTGAAACTTTATACAAAACCTGCTTTTTCAAAAAGAACAATGCGAGCATTAAAAAGCCACGCGTACTCGTTCTTGATCATTTGTAAAATGAAATTGATGAAGGGTGAAACGACGCACAGACGAGCGCGGAAAAATCGAGGCGAAGGGAGTGGCGTTTTACAAGGGGTTTTGCAGAAAGGAAAAAAAAAGCATGGCGCAGAGGGACGCGAACGGGGGGAGGGAGGAGGGTTATAGCAATGCCCGTTATAAGAAACAATGATCACGCGAGAGAGAACCACCCTCGCCTAGTTCATTCAAAGGATTAAAGGAGTGAAGTCCGAAGTGGGCGCAAGTAACAGGGGAACGAAGGATGCACAAATGAGAGAAAATAAATTGTGGATGGGAGGTGAAATTGAAAGTATGAATCGTCGTTATGATATACGGTCACCGTGATGTATAAGCATATGAGTGATGTGAGGAAAATTAATATGTGATATACTTGATAATTATATTATTCATAATTTTTACGCACGATCGCCTGTGCTTAAAAGGTATATAAATATACATTATGCAGTATCAGCAAGTATGTCAATCGCACCCAATCAACACTACGAATCTCTTTAAACTTGTAAACACCGTTACACATCCAGCGATAACTACCCTAAAATCACATTCATCCTATACTGTCCTTTATCACTGATACGCGCAATTACTATCGCAAAATTAGCTCAGCCTGTCGTGCCTCTCGACAATCTTCATTCGCGCGTCTCTCATCCTGCCCTAAATCATCACCGACTTCAAACCCTAACTTCCCTTTCTCCACCTTTCTCTCTCTCTCTCTCTCTTACTCTAAATCTCTTTGAACTCGCAGCAACTTGTCGCTCGGCTCCGGCCATCCGTGTCCAAACAAACAGTATAGCGCGGTGCAGCCGCCGAAATTCGCGCGCGTGCACGCACGTTGCGCTCGTAAAATCGCATTCGCGCGTGGGTATATAGAAGAAAGAGAGAGAGAGAGACTGTGCGAGTGTGCGTGCATTTACGATCGCCGCGTATAAATACGAGAACGCGTGGCGGGTAAAAATATAGGGTTGAGAGCGGGTAAGGGCCTCCGATGCCTTCGATGATTCGTAAGAGAGAGAGAGAGAACTTTGTCGGGGTGCGTTGAACTTTTCGGAGCTTGCGGTGTTGGCGCTGATTGGTTTGACGGTTTGGTTGTTGGTTTTTTGATTGGTTGTGTTTCTCTATATACGAATTTTATAAGAAATTAAGTATATTTGTTTTATATTTAAGCATTTGTAATGGTCAATTAAAAAAGAATAGAATATGGTGTGATTGCGAAGAAAATAACAATTAATTATTCGTAAAAGTAGGAATAATTAAAGATATTGATACTTTAAAAAATAAAGGCTGAAATTTCGGTACTGATAATTTTTTTCGACTAACAAAGGTCAAAGGCATTTGCCATGACGTGATGATAATTCAAAGTAATCTTGAATTCTCGACAACTGCGATTCATCGGTTTTATAGGGAATATAATACATATACGTATATATCCACGGCTTTCTTTTGAACTTACGACATTCCAATGAGTCACTTTATGGTCTCATCAGAAGTGTGATTATTTCCATAACTCTCTCGAAACAAACACATAATTGAAATACGCTGCAGTCATTGAACCCCGCCTACTATACAACCGACCTCTCGAAATAAATCAATTCTTCAACGAACCCTATTAATAAAAAAAAAAAAGAAATGCATCACCGTATACCACACCTATAACATTCGTTATTACAGCAGAAAATTCCCGTGCGTCCACAACATTTGTCGGCCTCACCTACCCAACTCCATCGACAACCCATTACCAACCAATCCATCACCGAACATACATACATACATAACCACACAGAAGAACCAACCACACGACGCGACTTTTGCACACCACAAACGCGAATCGCGCTCTCTTTTCCTCCTTCTCTCTCTCTCTCTCTCTCTCTTGTGCACTCGGCACTGTGCAGTGTCATTGCTCCCGCAGTCGCCCGCGCGCAGGCTCGCGGCTGTGTAAAGAAACCGGCGAACTGCAATTATTGCGACTGCACTGTGCGAGGCACACGCGAGCTTGTGCACTGTACGCGCCGGTAATGAAGCTGCTCGAGCTTGCAAGCACGGAGAGAGAGAGAGAGAGAGAGTTTACTGCTCTCCGGTAACGCGGTTACCGATGTGACGAGAGGTAGGTGCGTTAAAGATGATGGGTGATGGTGACGATGATGACGATAGGGGTGGACCGAGAACGAGAATGCCTTGGAAAGTTATGATGTGCGATTGGTGTGAATGGATGAGGTAAGGTTTAAGGGTTTTAACGAAGTGCGTGTATTTGTATATGACGTGTGTAATGTGGGATAATGGCCGGTGAAAATGACGTGCTGATTGTGTTGTTAAACTCGAGTGGAGTTCGTCGTCTCATTTGGACGTCGTTAAAATTATTTCAAGCTCAAACTTAAGTGATATTGTTTTTCGTATTGATCGAGTCGACTCTATAACATATCGGCGTTTACATTTATTAAAATATATATTTTTAGAGTAACGTCATATATTTCGTAATAATTCTACGAATAACAATTACCATAAAGAAATCAGCACTGTAAATTAACCTTCGTACATTACAGATCCGCTGTACCGTTAATTTTCAAAATACATATATACTCCAGTCGAGGGAATCGAAATTTACAGCACACGCATTCGTCTTCTAATTCCATTACACTCGACGAGACGTACTACCAAAATCCTTCACTTCAAAGCGCTTAAAACACACACACACACACACACACACACGCATATACACGTGCATTCAAAAGGGCAAGGTGCAATTGCACTGACCATGTCTCTCTGCACTGCTTTATCGCATAAATTAACCATACCACTACCCTCGCCAATCTGTATATATATACCGTAACGACGACTCGCTTCTAATCCCGCTAAACCGAAACCCGCGGTGAAAGTTGTGCGCGCGGCCGAGGTCGCTATATATATATATATACGTGTATGTACACACTCCTTTTCTTCCGCGCGGCCGCGAGATGTTGTATAACTTGGGTCCTATATATATATATATACATATACCTTATACACATACATGTACACTAGTTCGCGATCTGCTCTAGATGGTGCGCAGTTTTCGCTCGCGTTTTTTTTTCTCTTGCGCTCGCCGGTTGATGTAATTCGAGAGCGCGCGCGCGCGACTTTGAGGAAGTGTTCTCTGTGCACGCGGCGTTGCGCAACGTGGTTTTTGCGGGTAGGGTTGTTGTTTTTGGAGGCTGGCTAAGCGATGTGGCCATGTGAAGTCGCGAAGTTTCGACTGCTGCGATGTTGTAAGAATGTATATATACACACGTATAGTTGCTTTGGTATCTTGTTTCGTTATGTGCGTGTGTATGTGTATCTATTATCGTTGTGGATAGGGTATATGTGAAAGACGTTTTCAATTTGATACCGAGTAATTGCAGATCGATAGGGAATAGCTAATTAATTATTGCTATATACGAAGATATAAGATTGAAGCTCCAATAAATCATCGCGTATATGCCGAGAAATAATAAGCTATATATGCTGTTCGTTATCAAGACCCCAATGAGCGCGTTGCAAGTGGTATAACCGTTCCTCGGTAAACTATATATATATATACGCTTGTTCATTGTTAGCTACTAGTCCTCCCCTTCGTTTCCCCCTTGAGTAGTAAAGAATATTAACTAACACTTTAAATTTAGCAACAAGTGCAGGCTATAGTTATGTACGGCGCTGATATCAAAACGGTATAATATCGATAATGCTGTGTATTGCAATTACTGCTAACATTTCAATAACGACGCTGTACAATTTATTTAGAATATTACCAGTACATTAACTTCTTACTTAGCACTATTTTCCATATTACGCAAGAATTGCTGTTAACGCGACGTCGAACAACAAACACGGCTGTGTATCTATATACATTTTGATCGAAAAAAGAAATAAAATAGACCGAGTACAAAAACAACAGACGTTGTATTATCGTAGTACGTGCGCCACATCGACGGTTTCAATTTCGCATTAAATAAGTCATTGCCAGTTGAAAAGCATGAGCGAGCAGGAAGGGGGAGAGAGCAAGAGAGAGAGAGAGAGAGCAGCCTCGGTAAATTGATCTATCTAGTCATATAGATTCCAGTCGTGATTGGCAGACTGCCACGGAGATCACGAAGATCGTGACGCGGAAGTCGCGCTATGCAATTTCTCTCTTTCTCTCCGTTTCTCTCTATTATTTTCAACTCCTCGTTCGCGCGCGTGCCGCCACTCCGCGTTGCGCTTTTGAGGCTCGTCTCTTTTTCTACTTTACGAGTAGTTGTATTGCAGTTTCAATTGATCATAAAAGCGCGCGTGTGAGGAATGCATGTATATTGCGTTTTACATTGCGTTTCATTCGATATTGTCAAATTTTTTTTGTTTACCTAAGAGAAAATATAAAAATGAAAGGTACACTACGCCAGCTTACGCAATGACACTCTAAGCAATAAAATTCGTTGCTAACCCACAATATCACTGCAGCTGCACTGGTTTTTCTACAACTAAAGTCTGTAAATATCTAAGCATACCATCGTTACGTAACAAAGAACTCCGGCCAAACTATACCCAACCGCTCACTTTCTTTTCATTCACAATTAATATTTCTGCCCTTCCATATTTTCCTGTTTTCCTATAACCCTACCCTATATCTCTCCAAATAAAAGAAAAAAACAAGAAAAAAGCATCTTTCCGCCTACGTCCCTATACGAATTCCCCGAGCAATTGCCGCTAACCGATCGGCCGGCCAGCGGCGTGCGCAGCGAAAAGGCCAATTACGTCCAGGAAGAGCAGCGGCAGTAGCAGCAGCAGCAGCGGCGACTACTCCCCCACCGGCTACTACTACTGCGCGTCGCCGGCCACTTTCACTGGTGACCTAGTGGGGCAGCGACGCGGACGTATACACCGTCCTGCAACAGCAGCAGCAGACGAATCGTAGGCGCGCGGCAACGAACTTTGCGCCGCCACGGGGTCGTCCCTTCTTGCCTCGTTGCTGCCGTCGCTACTGCTGTTAGAGAGATCTTTGTCCGTGATGTGGGTTATATTGAGTATAGAGCCGGAGATTCTTGGAGTTTGTCGAGGGATATTAGAAAGATGGCGGTGTGTGGTTTATAGGAATGGTTGAGATGCAGGCGAAGAAGATGAGGTTGGTTCTTAGCGGATTCAGTAGCTTTGAGCCGGTTTATAAAATGCTTCGTTTGTATGATAAGAGGTGTTGGTTATATTTTAATATTACGCGTAAGGTTTAACGATATGAAAAAAGGGATTTTACGCACTGATTATGTAATAATGAAAAAAAAAAAAGAACAGGTAAAAGTGATCCTAGAATGCAGACCGTGTGTATATATATAGGAGGTTCACGACTTATCTAATTGTATACTATTGCAGGTCTAGAAAATGGATATATTTATCACCTGGAAGTACTGACCCCTATAATCAGTATGCAATAAAAATATAGCAGTGAATGTTTGTTGGAAACAATATATGTTGCCCGTTGTGACTTCGATATATTGTTCTTAGTGCAAATCAATTCGATTTTCACTTGTCCAGATGTCCAGATATAGTTAATAGAATGCATTATTCATTTGCATTGATTTAGCGCTTAATGATAGCCATTGATTAGATGTAACGTTATCAATTAATAGATTAGATAACTTGTTATTTTAAATTACATAGCTTTTTCAGTGTACCATTATCCCTTTATCTAAATAATTGAAAGCTTATCAAGTATTACTTTTCTGCTCGTACACATTGCTTTACGAGGTTTTAAGAATTGAAACGGAATGTTATTTTTATTTGTTTCAATTTCGTTAGGTATATATATATACGTAAATGTATAACGAAACGTTGCATTTTTTTTTTATCGAACTCGAGCTTATTACCTAATCAGTCCGTGCAAAATTCAAATTAAACGTAGATTTTGCCGAAGTCGCAAATTGCTACCGAACCGTCGTTGCGCTGTGTTGTTTTTTTTTTCTTTGCGACATTAAAAATTACTATTACCGTAACACTGGGCGGTGCGCATGCCAGCGGTAAAACTTTCAACGACCGTTTTCGCGTGCTAAAAAAAACTGCAGTTTTTGCGAAAATCAATATTATGTAGGACTTTAAGTATGTAAATTTATGGCCGAACTTACTTGAACCCACGAAATACGGTTCCACGTATATACTTTACCCGAGTTTGACAAACTCGAGTAATGGGCGTATGTGCTAGTATATAGTGGATAATGTCCATACTGTACTTGTAAAATAACAATCAAGATTACGGAAGCTTAGCGTAGAAAAAGCCTTTCTGTTACCACTTCTACAAATAACAACTGTTGTTTACGTCAAACAATTTTCACGATGTATACCATTAACACAGCAGATCCTCTACTACTAACTGCAAAAGTCTATAATAAAATTCACACATTCTAACCATCAAATCTTCCATACCGTCCTAACCGATTTTCCAACGAATCACGATCGATACCCGTAATTACACTCCAACTACAGTAGACTATATATATATACCGACGAAAAAAAAGAGGAAACCCAAACAAAACCTCCTTCACAAAAGCTCCGACATTGTTCGCATATATATAATACACACAGGCGCGCGCTGTACAGCATAGACGAGACCCCCCCGGTTCTATTTTTCCTAAGCCTCTTTCGCTCTCTTCCGTGCGTCGGCGTGTGTTGTGTTTAGAGGCGGCGGTGGCGGCGGGTCAGTAACCAGGTCATTCGCGCTCCCACCTCTAGGCGCGCATGCTCACGTGACCCCCCGCGTATATATATATATATATATATATATATATATATCTATATATATATATATATCTGTGCGCGCG
>JAWWEQ010000010.1:30361449-30457471 GCA_035583055.1 Torymus tubicola | reverse complement strand
AAATATTTTTGAGATGTTTGGGAGGAGACTTATGGGTCGATAATTATTTGGATCAGTGGGGTCTTTGCCTTTTTTTTTAATAGGAATTACTTTAGCTATTTTCCAATTAGATGGAAAATAGCTATTGTTTAAGCAATTATTAAAAAGGATGTTATAGCTTGCGATTAGCTTGATGGGAAGTTTCTTTAGAACGATATTTGGGATGCCGTCGTCACCAGCTGATTTTTTGTTGTTTGTATAATGAAATAATTTTCTTGTATAAGCGTGATCAGCGTGATATGGCTGTTGGCGACAGTTAAATGTTAATATGCTAATCATATGAAAAAATAAAATATACCTATACATAATATTTAATAAATTGTTTAATATATTTTTGTGATAATTCTCAAATGATTTTTTCCTATAAGATATATCTTAAATGAAATAGAGTAATTAAATATTTTAAAATTATTAAATAATGTATATAAGTAGCCGACGGTAGGTTTCATGTTCCATACCTTTTATCGATACAAAGTCGGTAAGTTAGGTAACTCATGGTATAAGATAATTTGAATAGTAAGTATAGTAGCATAAAAAATAAGACATCAATAATATTATTATCATAATTTTGAGTATCATAAAATTGTAAAATAAAATAGCTTCTTTTTCTTCTTCAATGAACGCTAGTACCAAAGAAATGTATGACCAAAAATAAAAGATTATAATTTTTCTATTTTAATTCTAACTTAATTCTAAAATCTGAAATGAAACTTTGAATTTAACGTCAGTAAGAAAAACAAAGTAAATTATCTTGAGATTATTTTCAATTTTTAATGATAAATAAAAAATATTAATATTGCCAGTCAGTTCTAATAATATTCTTAAACATAAGTTCATTTTATAGGTTGTATAACAAAAATAAAATAACAATTTGATTGTGTCTAATCATGTTTATTTGTTTGTGTAGATCTAATGCTTCATATACGCTTAAATACAATTTTCTATTACAGAAAATAATATACGAAACTTAGGTAATGTACACGCTGTATATTAAATTTATAAATAGATTTCTTTTTGAAAACTTTTCGGTTACAGCATCCAATGCGATAAGTGGTTAAATATATTAATCTCATGTTGCGGATGCTCTCTCTCTCGGGTAAGCAATAGACGCTCAATTCTCTTGACAAAAAGTATAAAAAAAAAAGAAAAACAACGAAAAAAAATACCATTCCTATACAATATAATTACTCTTATAGAAAGAAAGTTTCTTTTTTTTCATCTCCGATAAACATCTCGACTCGATGACAATTCAATTGTACATATTGACGAAATAATACTTTTTTTTTATTTCACGGGATTAGACTACGTTAGAAATCTTTTCCACGTCATTCTCACGTCTCGCACACACGTGTGTTCTCACTCTTTCGCTCTCTCCCACTCGCACGTCGTAATAGTAAGTCTAGGATGATGCATAATCTTGTAGTTTAATGATGATTGTGATGTAAAAACGCAACGCGCTCGCGTATAAAGGCGGTCAAACAACTAATTGTCATGCAGTGCGCACACACTTTTCGTAATATTCATTATTCTTTTTGTCATCTCTCACATCGTCTCGTTTCGCGAGTGTAAAAAAACGCACGCTCCGTTTCCTTACGCTCCTCTCACCATTTCTCTGTGCATTATCGTTTTAAAAAGTCGCCGTGTGCAAGAAACGCATGTCACATTATCAATATAGCGAATATATTAACTTCATAAAAATCCGTGAGATTTCTCAAAAAATCGATGCGGTTCTTCCACAGCGCGAGTCGTTTATTGTTATTTTTTTTCTCTCGCTCTCTCTTTCTCTCTTGTTTAACTTATTTACTCCTCCAAATATTTCACGCGAATATCAATAAACGAAAGGAAAGAAAAAACGAAGATATTTTACATAAATTCAAGCGACATTGTACAATGCAAAAACCTTTCTTTTTTGTGTTTGTTTGTATATATCTTTGGTAGAAACTACTAAATAAATATTATCGCTTACACAATACACTTTTTCAACTTCGAAGTGCTCGAGATTTTCTTCCACAAAATCTCGATGAAAATTTTTTCGCGCTTTCGCGCCGAGTTACACTCGACGCTGATTTTTGTTTAAAAAAAAAAGTACGCGCACGCGTCATGTACAAAAAGGCGTCCTTTTAATCTGGGTATAAAGATAACAACGGAAAAGCAATCGATCGTTCGGGTAACGTGTTCTCGGTGAAAAAGAAACGTTATTCTCGTGCGTACCGACGATACGCGAGATTGTGCGTCGAAGGTTCGCCGTAATAAGTTCAACGTAAAAATTGGACAATCGTATCGTACTCGTGATCGTCACTTATAGTTCTAAATTGCAGCGTCAAATTCGTCTTCTTCGTCCCATTTCTTTTTCTAAATCGTTGATGCCTTACATAGATGCAAGAAAAGAAAAACGAAGAAATACGTCGCATTACAGAAAGTACGTATGGTAAAAACTGTACATAATAATTTGAACTCGTAGCATCGAATGCATAAACGAATATACCGGTAATAAATCGCCTTAGCTTCATTTACTTTCTTCCTCTTCTTTTGCAAAGAATTTCTCCACTAATCAAAGTCAAGCGCTTAGCTACGCAAAGATTAATCTACTCAATCAATACAGCAGTGATAAATATCTCTTCTTTTTTTTACTTTTTTATGTCTGCCTAATTGCTAGGTAGCCTCTAATGCGCGCGCAATTGAAAATTTTTTTACTTTGCAACGAGCAAAATTTTGCAGAGATGCTTTGTTTATAATATACATACTTTATACAAGCAAATGAGGATTCTACGACATTCCTGCAACATTTTGTATGTTTCCCGACGAATTCAATAATACCATTTTCACATTTCATATTCAGCGATGAAAATTTGACAATTAATTCTTTTTTTTCCAACAAATCGATTTGTTGTTTACATCATTTAGTAACGATTACAGAAGAAAACAATTAACGTTAATTTATAAAATTAATTTACATTGCATTTAAATTAAGAACTTTCCCATAAATACGTAACAGTACGATGTCGACTGGTAAACAAGTCGAGACAAACTTTGTCAAATAAAATCACTTCTCGTCTTCATAATCAAGTACGAGGAAATTAGAAAAACGGTAAAATCGACGTCGGGACAATTTCAACATTCGCTACTTATAGTGCACTCTTTTGCCTTTAAACTTTCAAAAACAATTTATCCAGTCTGTTTCCTTATAGGTTTCTGCAAATTCGTAAAATTTACAAAATCATTTGCATAATACCTACACACGTAACGCAACAAACAGAATCCATCAACAAACTGATCGAAAGCAAGAACTGATTCCAGTACTTCAGGAATTATTTGAATTTTCGTGAATATCGATTGCTTTATAATATTTTTAGCCTTTTTTTCTTATTTTCTTTAATTTGACGTAAATATCTCTAATACTTGGATGACACATTAACACTAAAACACCGCAAGTTCTTGGAAAAAACTTTCAATGCTGTTATTTACGATGATTAACTTCAACTATAATATCGTACAAGATTATTACTTATAACTTGTTACCCATTAATATTGAGAAGAATTTTCTATTTACGATTAACAATAATTCTTACTGTTAAGTAAATAAAATAATACTGTTAGCTTAAAAAGGTGGTCGCCTGCGCGTACGTGAATAATATATATAATACTTTTCACTCTTTACAAATGACAATTACGATTTGAATTTCGAAGTGATATTTACAGAATACAAACGTATATCTCATGATCAAACGTATATAGAGTCGTTATTACAAGAAAAATGCCGAGAAGTAACTGCATCAGTTCTTGATCGAGTAAGTAAAGAAAAGAAGTAAAACAAAGCGATTTCTCTCCACTACATCGTTATACAATAATTAAAAAAAAAAAGAAGAAATGAAACAACTCGCTGCTCTGCGATCTCGACCCTGGCTCTTCCGAAATTCGTGACCTACCGATGGCCAGGGACGCGAGGAGACAACAACGTCTCACGAGATTCTCCCCCAGAACAACCGTACGCGCTACTTTGCTCAGCAGGACGAGCTCTTGAGTTCGGCGATATCAGCGATGTTCTGTAGAAGAGTCTGCGCGTCTGTGCCGGTACTCCCGTTGTTGTTGTTGTTGCTGCTGCTGCTGTTGCTACTGTTGCTGCTACCACCGCCGACGTTGGATTTGCCGTTGTGAGTCGCGGTGGAGTTGGGACCGTTACCGTGGTAACGCTCCCTGAGGGTGCTTAATGCGGACAACAGTCTTGTATTCGACGACATGAGGCGCGAGTTGGCCGCGTCCAAGGCGGCTATCTGCTGTTCCTGCGCGTCGATCACGCGCTGCTTGTACGACAGCGCGGCCGACATCTTCTGCTGCTCGCGGCGCAGCTCCTCCTCCACAGAGATTAACCTGTAAGACAGAGATGAGTTTAGTTGAAGGTTCAATTGTAGGGAGGGGGAAATTGTTGCTGTAGCTGTTGTTGTTGTTGTTGTTGATTCGGCAATACAACGTGTAGAAATATAACGTAGCGGGGCTCAGCCTAACATATACTGGATTTAATAAGTTTTAAGAGCTTTGGAAAAGATATAATATTATATATATTATATGGATTTAAAGATAAATTTATTTTCATTATAATAATTTTGCATTGTGAAATCTACTTCCATTCAGAGATTATTGATAAATATATACGTGGACATTTTAATGAATGGAAAGCTCGTTCGATTTGGTGAATGTTAAGCTGAGCTGATGAGTGTGATAACAATGAAATATGAAATATGATATATATGATTGATTAAAATATTTTGAATATAGATATAACAAACGATCATAAATTAAATTTTAAAATATAACTTCGATGTGGAATATGCTATTAGATTCAGAGTATGGTTGATTAATCTAAATCGTTTGGCTTCTGTGCCATGTTATGATTTTCTTGCTAATACATATTCCACATTGCTTAAATTTGCTAAAAGCGTAATTACAAAAAATGAATGAAAATTTTTAACATTTCTATGATGTTAAAATTTTCAAAGGAGCTCCTAACATTTTCATTTTTACATTTAAACTTAGGAAGTATGTATAAAATTCGGAATTACTCTTTTAGGCAGCTCCTTTGGCTAATATTAAAATAACTCTTACATTATAGAAATGGATCGCAAAAACTTATATAGTGCAGGATTAATTGTAATACATCAATTTGCACGCAAGGAAGCGCAACGAACAGAAAATCGAGCAACCAATACAAAGTCATACACAAAGTATCGTTGCACAAATAATATCGACTAACAAAGTGAATAATAAACGGCTGATTGAAAGTGTGTTGTATTTTAAAAAATGTGTTCTGTGATGATGGCTAATGTCGATGAATATATATATATGAGCAAAAAGCTAGATGATAACATTACGAGTAAAATAAATGTAACTTGTGTGTATATATAAGTACAGGTTCTTACGTATCGCTTTGTGAAACGCAGAAGAAAAAGCAGTTTGGTGTGTAGAGCGCGTTGTGACTTGTATACATATTTCTTCAAAAAAGAAAAAAAAAACAATAACAAAAAATCAAGACGACAATAGTAAAATGTATAGTCATGACAATCAAACGCTAAACACGTGACATAATAATGTATAAAAAATGTAAGAAGCTTAGAAATATATTTTGACTCTTACACCAAGATCCAGATCAAGCCAGAGTTTACCACAAATGCAGCGGATAGAATGGACAGGAAAACATAGTCGATTAGATTAGAGAAATTATACTTATGTGAATTTCAAATCTACTTTTGATTTTTAATATGACTACTTTCAAAGTCTTTAATAGTTTATGTATTTTTCTCTTTATTTTACTCTGGTAATTAAATCTTGATCGTTCGATGAATACGCGTGATATAATAAAGATTTTGCATTTGAAGCGTCGATACTTGATATTGAAATGGGGACGGGCGGTGATAAGTTGTGATGCGCGATTTCTCTGAACGGTCACAGACAGGCAAAGTATCACTATTCATTTCAAGTACGATAATCCCTTGTTTTTCGCAGTAATCGCATATACTGTTTTGCTTTCCTATTTTTTTTTTCAAATTTATCGTTCATTTTCACTTTATTGGTTACGTATTGTTGTTATAGTACGAAATCAAACTATAATCACTTGTTCAATTTTTAGGAAATGTTAATAACTATTATTTTGTAACAAGAATTTTAGTATAAATCAGTATTTTTAATATTATTAAATCATTAATTTTCTTAGTATCTGTATGATCATGTTCTACACAATTAGTGATTATTGATAAATTTTGATCCGATTAAAGAAAATAAAAACATAACTTGCATTTCTGAAACGAAAAAAAAAATTACAAACAATGACACTCACGTGACCAATAATGAATATCACTTGACATTTTACGTCAGGTTAGTAATCATCGCAATGTAACAGATATCAAACAACCCAACATTTTCGTTATTAGCACAAAATATATATACTTGGTTAGCCGAAGGGATTCGGACTTTAAGAAAATGAACAGCGTTATATATCGTAGACTAAAAAAAAACAGGAGAGATAGAGAGATAGGTAGAGATAGAACATTTGGTGCGATGGTGGATAAAGTCAGTAGTCGTCAAAAGATTAGTACCTGGAGATAATGCTCTTCATTTTGGAGTCCGGACCGACGCCGTCAACGTCGGCGTCCTCGGCGGCGCCCAGCCGAGCGCGCAGTCTGTCGACGCTGCTCTGCAGCCTCTCGATTTCCACCTCATACTGGAATAATGCGAATAGAGCAGAGATGTCGTTTTGTTAGTTACAGGGTTAAAACCGTAGGAGAAAATAAATGATGATATGTGTATGATATGATATAGAAAACACACTGTTTCAGAAAGTTAAAGTTAACATACTGTTATTGACTGTTGTTAATAAAAAATTAGATTTTGAGATATCGAGACAAAGAACGATTATCGTTTGAAATATATACTTTTGGGCCAGAAAAGAGTATAAGAAATTTCGACAAAAATTTTGAAAGATCAAAAAATAGACAATTTTTGTTTTTTTCGCGTTTTCCTTAATTCTATCTCAGTACACCCATCATGCTCATTACCTGATCGATGCTTCGATGACTCCTGGATTTGCTTCGCCTCGTGGCGCAGCTCTCCTCCTCGCTTGTGTCTGACAAATCTCTCGTCGAATCCAACGACAGTCTCCTCCTCAGTTTCGTGCAGCACACATTGTTCTGCTGATCGTTGTTACTAGGTCTTAGGGCAGAATTATTCTGCCTCCACTGATGTGTCGGGAGTCCGTTCCTCTGCAGATTCCTGGCGTTCTGCTGCAGTGGAGGTGACGGACTCAGATCGACACCTCTGACACTTTCTACACCACCATTGCTACCCTCGCGTTCATCGGAACTGGTGCTACCACGGCGTCCGTTGCGACCGTGATGGTTGGACTCCATGTGGTAAACCGGATTGGCGAAAGCTAGAGGGGCGTTGCCAAGGATATGCGCATTGGCATTGCCACTGGTCAGGTCGACGGGGCTGGAGCTCTGGCTGTACGCGGCAAAGCTCTGGTATCCTGATGAAGCAACGTTGCTGAGTTGGGAGATGGAGATCTGGGAGCCTTTCTGGGATTTCGATTCCGAGACCTCATCGTCGGCGTACCTCAGAAGATCGGAGAGCTCATCGAGGTTACCATTGGCCAGCTGGCCTGTTGTGTTGTTACCGCTAGCGGATTTCGAGTTGAGATAGCTGTTATTGTTCGGTTGATGATTAATCGACAGAGTGATGTTCGAGCTCTGATGATTGTTCGCGTTTATCGTTGTCTTCGAGACGTTATTGTAATTCTGTTGGTGCGTCTGGTTCGCGTTCTCCTCTTTGTGGCAGTGATTTCTGCTCGCCGACCTCGTTACATTGTAATTGTTGTGGTTGTAATTGTCCTCGCATCTGTCGTGGATATCGAGATTCTGCAACCTGGAGATATTATGTCTGTGCTGTGCCATCGTGCCATTATTCGACTGGCTGCCTGTAATATTGTAATTCGAGTCCTTCAGATTACTATGACTCTCGGATCTCGTGGGACTGGTTGGGTGGCTGGCGGTCTGGCAGTGATTAACATTCGCCAAACTGGCGCTTGTCGTCAGCCTATATCCTGGTCCACTTCTGTTATTCGCAAATGCATTAGCACGTTGATGCTGCTGATGTTGTTGATGATGATGCTGCTGTTGCTGCCTAGCGATCGGCGTTGGTGACCTCGAGATAAACGCCGGAGGTTCCAATGGGTAATCCTCTGAATTGATCTGCAGTTGTAGCTTGCCATTTGTAGGTAGATACGCGTTTCTGGGCAACGTCGCGGCCCTCACGACGTTGGGGCTACGCGTGCCATTGCTCGTGCTGTGACCCAAGGTATTACTCTGAATAATCTCGGTACTGTCGCCGATCGTGCCGTTCAGAGTGCTGTGGTTGCTGCTGAGCGTCGACGTCGCCGAGATCGAAAGGTTCGTGTTACTGTTGGCGATCGTAGGGTCGTTGTAACGAAATATATTGTTTTGTAAGTTCGGGTAGCGAATGGCCGAGGGTACGGGACTCGGTCCTGGTTGATCGAGTGCTTGAGAGATGCGATCGAGGATATCTGGTAGGCGAGCCAAGGGAGAAGAAAGAGAGGAGGCAGAAATAGCGCCCACGCTCTCACGAAGAAGGGAGTGCAGCAGAGAGAGCTGCTTGCCCAGATCGATGTACCCGTCGTATTCGAGGGCTGAGGTCGGTGCATCCTTTGGCGAACTCTGTAATAATAGTGAATGTGTTATTTGGGTTCAATAATTAAAAGCTAATTGTTATTTGGGTTCAATAATTAAAAGCTAATTGTTATTTGGCTTCTGTACTAAAGCTTTTAAAGATTGAGTAAAATCAATTTTGTTTTATTTTTAGTAGAATAAGAAGTGTAATTTAACCGAGATGAGAGTTTATAATTTCTTAATATTGGCAGTAATTTATTCGTCAGCTAAAGTTTAAAATTGTAACATTACACTTTCGTCTCATAAAAATTGGAACACCGGAGAAAATAGAACTCTGAGAAATTCTTTAATACAAGACTAAAACGAGCAATAATGTAAAATAGCTATTTAAGAATACTTCGGCAAAGTTTTATGAATCGATATAAAATTACTCTGGAAAATATATATATCGCGCAAGAATCTCTTAAAACTTTTTAAAGTGGAGCGCGAGCTCGCTCGAAACTTTCGTAATAACCTCTCGTCGGTGGCCGAAATTATTACCTACCCGGCTGGGCGGACGCATACTTTTCGGTTATATAAGCTGGTCATTACTCATGTACTCACGCTTATTAATTGCAAGAAGGTCTTCATCGAGGGAGCCTCGCGTTCCAGGACATCGTTCATGAATTCCATGAAGTTCTCTTTACCCTGGAATCGTGTGAAGTTGGCGAGAGTCTGCAGTGTCTTCGCCACCAACGTCAAGTTCCTCGCTGCCTTTTCGTTCGGGTATTCTGTAAGAAGAACGGCGTCGTTCAATTTTCTGGCATGGGGAGAGATAGAGAGAGAAAGAGAGGAAGAAGAAGAAGAATAATGGTTATACGGAGGGGAAATTAAACGAGAGTGTAAAGTAATTGGCTCAGGGAAGCTTTGTCGTCAAAGGGAAAAGTGTCTTTTCGGCTTTAAAAGCAATTACCGAGCGGTTGCGTCGTTTTGCGCGCGAAATGAGGCTTATTATTAGAGGAAGGAGTGTCGTTGCGAAAGAACAATCTTTTGAGAATAGGGGATCGTTACAGTTAAGGTTTAATGATAATATTATAGGTCTTGGAGTGCTATAGTTTTTAGTAAATTTATTGAAATTAATGATAAGCAATAGCTTAACAATGTAACGTTAAAAAATACCGTGCAAATTTATACGGTGAACTATACTGCGTTATTAATTGTAAAAAAAAGTTAATAAACTTTTTATGGCTACTAAAAGACATACTAAATTTTTGTTATTAGTTATTAAACTTAAATTCTTAACTTTCTGACGTAACTTATCCCAAGATTACCTACTTCAATTTAATATCATACAATTGGGAAAAACGTTCTATAAAATATACTGATTAAAATAAAAACATTTACATAGTTCATACCAAATTAAAATAATTAACATTAAAATTGAAGTTTAAAATTAAACTCACCGTGTGTAATATTAAACAGCGACGGACTGAGAATCGCCGGGCACAAGAACCTCAGGAATATCGAGGCGGAAATGAGATTATCCGCCATGTCCTCGCGGCCCATCTCAGCCAGCCTCTCTCTGAAGATCCTGAAGCATTCCCTCAACTCGACGGGGAAGTGCGAGTGACTCGCCAGTATCCTGCTCCAGGCTAGCTCGACGGCAGCCCGGAGGTTCTGCTGCTGCTTGTGAAGCGCGGCAACGGAGGCGACTTTCAGTGGATCAACCTCGCAGTCTCCACCCTCAACGGCTCCACGTACCACGGGGCCGAGGGTCTCTTGTAGATAGCGGTCACCTGTTAGCTTCAGATAAGCTTCCATTGCTTTCGTTGCCAGGCTGTTGCCGCGGAACGTCAGCCTCTCGTCGTCTGTAAGAAGGGAAAGGTGACGTAGGGTTTAGCGTACTATCTTATCGAGACGAAGCATCTGGGACACGCGGTGATGCAGGTGTTTCGGAAGCGTGTTTTTTTTAGAGGGGATTAGTGTGTGTAGATATAGTCGAGAGGTATTTAAAAATTAGTTACTCGCGTCTTTAAATTAGGAGCATATGGTGCTGGAATTTAAACCAATAAATTGGAAGAAAAAAAATCAGTATTACAACAATTTTAAAATTGCGGAATATGAATAAACACAAATTTGTAAAACTCCAGAACAATAATACTTAATAATATTTTTTAATACACAAAAATAGGAAAATTTGTTTTAACTCACCAATTCTGTGAATGTCCATCATGACAAGATCGGCGAGAAACTGTGGCGCCTGCTTCTCCCTCTGCATAACATTGACGAGAGCAGTGGCAATGTCCTCCTTCGCTTTAACACCAATCACAGGCTCGAGCTTCTCGCAAAGGGCTGCATAGTCGTTCTTGAGGTACTCGAGGAACTCCTGGTAGACCTGGACGGGCAGTATGTCGACCGACTGGAAGCGGCACTTGACGCGGAGCGTCGGCGGCTCCTTGAGAGGGCCCTTGTCGCCGACCACGGGGTACCATTTCTCGGTCAGGTAGCGCGACGTCACGTTGTGCACGGGTATGTTAACCGAGCCTGTGCGAAAGAAGAAGAAGAAGAATAAGAATAAGGGAAAATGTAGTAGTAGCGAGATTAGCGAAAGGTTGAATGGGTTTCCGGGCTTTTGTGTTATGTATAGTTTTTCGAGAGGAAGTTCGGGAGGATTGGAGTGAGTGAGTTTGGAAGAAGGATTTGCGAGGATTTCGTGCGTGATTGAAATCGTTGAGTGGTTGGAGCATTTGGGTGACTTACGTTAAAAGGATATATATATATAATACATATAAGGAAATTTAAAGCTTGGACGAAATTTTGGGAATTGAAAATGCCTCTATTTTTACTTTGAAAAAAGAAAAGAGAAATACACTTCAAAATAGATTTTTACTCGTATACAAAGTTAAATGTATCGAAAATACGTTTCATTTGCGCGTTTCGTATTGAAAATTTATGTGTTAGAAAATAATTTAACGAAACCATAATGCGCTTGAAACATATTTCTCGTGTCATACGTTTCTGTCGTTCTTCTCTAAAGTGACTTTTGAAAGCGCATGAATCAGATTGTACAAACTTTCTATGAATAGAAGAAAGAGGGATGAAACTTTTCCTTTTAAATGCGGACACCCGAAAAACGTATTTTCTATTCAAATCAAAAGGGGACAGGAAAGTTTTCTTTGAATTGTAGTATTGTCGAAATGTTGCTTTCTTATAACTGCAAGATAGGTTTTTAATTATTCTTCACAAAAATCTACGTAATACATCAATAAATCCATGTTGTTCATATGTCCAATTAACTTTAAAAAACTCTATTTGATTTTAAAAACAATAAATAAATAAATCGGAGGTAGATCTAACACTACCTAAAATCTCCACTATCCGATCGAACGTCTCGAAACCACTCTGTACTGATTGAATGTTCAACCCTGGCGAGTGCGCGTAAACTGTCCCATAATCGTAAATTCCTTAAACCATTGTCCTCCCTCTTCTCCTCCCTAATCAACCGATGCGAGTCAAGCCGGACGCGATTCGATGCAACTAACTCGTCTCGTCTCTCTCTCATCCATCCGTCCTCATCCTAAAAGATCTCTTTTCTCGACGCCCGAGTACACGAGCATTTTCCCGCTGTCTCGTAAATCGCGTCAACTGTAGAAGAAGAAAAAAAAAAGAAAACCCACCCTATGCTCCTACACGCGTTTCCCCTCTTTTATACAGACACACGTACGAAACGCCGAGGGCCCGAGTGGCACACGCGCGCAGACGCAACTGGGCCCCATTCGGCACGCGACAATAGTCCCCCCTTCGTCAGTCGTTCGTCCCTCTACACGGCTACGGTAAGATTAAGATTTACGAAAAGCGGAGGCGCTGGCACGCAGGAAGGAAGAAGAATAAAAAGAATGGGCCATGGGCTAGAAGAAGTCAATAGGAGAAATGAAAAACGACTGTACAAGACTACTACTACTACTACTCACCGATCAGTACGTTCTTGTCGCGCTTCTTCTTACGGTCGGCCTCGCGGTAGAGGTTCACCTGGATGGTATTGACGGCTGGCAGGTGATGGAAATCGAAGCGCTCGCCCCAGAAGCACAGGTCGGCCTTGAGCTTGGCAGTCGTGCGGGCGTATAGAGTCGAGTCGAGGCACACCTCGCAGAAGTAGCGTTTCTTCGCAGGCACGCCCTTAGCCTCCAGCAGCCAGATTTGCAGTGAGTTGTCCGTGCGACGTGTCTGCTCAGCCTCAGGCTGCACGGATTTGCGTAGGCTGCGTTTGTTAATCAAAGGGAAAACATTTTTCCACATGAGAGATGCGATTTATTTTTCCTTGTGAATGAATAGTTATATATATTACGGGGTTTCTCGCGACTTGATGGTTTGATTATGGTTGTGTGTGTGTGTTTTGTATGAAAGGCTTTTACTGTGATCATGTTATGGAAAAATTCTAAGGATTATAAGGATTGAAAAGAATGTAGGATGGATGATGGGAGAGTTGGACGTTGAGATGTGACACTTGATGTTTAAGATGTACTCGAGGGTATGACGGGAAAACGAGAATTTTAATTGTAGCTAACAATCGTTTTTATGCGCTCAAAGATTCAATTTCTTTTTATATTATCACAACTTGATAAGCAAAGATACTAGTTATATTTTTACAACAGTTACCGTATGCATATGATTATTGAATAAGAATAATGTTGTCGCTTTTCAACTGAAAGAAAATGAAAGTAAAGGAACGTTAGCTTCGGATTTGTAAAGCTGAAGTAGCCAAAGGCAATATTTACTTTGACGCCGTGCGCGCGGCTGGGGAATACGTTATAAAAATAGTGCCTTCAATGCATCGTAAATTAAAGCTTGTACTTTCTAAAGACTGGTATTCTTTATCGCGGTATATGCATGTCTACCTAGTCTTCAAGATATACATGGCTCATAAATTAGCGACGCTAATAATGGTGCCAGTGTTGGTTGAATATTTTACAACTAAAGTCATACTTTTATAAAACCGCAAAAAGAATTGTAATCTATAATGAAATCAATGTTTGTTGTGAGTTGAAAGTAAAAATATTCATAACCACACCTATGTATCATCTGATAATTTTACTAACAGGATTATCGAATACATTGACCTTATGAAACAAACATCATCTTGATAAACTAAAGAGTGTTGGGGGGGAAAAAATCTATCGGTAATTTTAATACAAGGTCAGCTATTATTTGAAGATCATAATGCAGAGACTAGCAAGTCACTAGAATATTTTGGAACCGTCATGCGTCTCATTATTTGAAAGTAACTTTAATAACTGCGTACTGTAGAGAGCTTACTGTAAATTTTTTTTACCTCCAGTCATTTCGTATGCATATTCACTGCTTTTAACAATTTTTTATTAAAATATCAAGCCGTAATAAACCACTCATATAGTTCGACCTTGTCCAACGAGATTCCAGGCTCAATTAGCAATGATATTAAACAAAATAATGTCAAGAAGCTATATATATGTCTGTGGGAAAAGAATGCAACTACCTGTGTGTTACAGTTTCTTCTTTTCCGCTAATTACTCATAAATTTAGTTCAATGACTCAGTCACATTACGCGTATACAACACTATATAACGACTATCCGTCCTTATACCCTAATCACCAGCCACTTATTACCTCAATTACGAAATTCCTATACATCATTACACGATCGACAACCCGAGCAATAGAAAAACATGTATATTCACACGGACTGCCAAATATCATCAACTCACCTGTGCAACCACTGTTCCCTTTCATGAGCCGTCCTACAGCTGAAGTACTTGAGTCCGCCATTACTAGGCGTCACCTGGAAGCAATGCGGCCTGCCGAGCAGGCTCGGATGCAACGGTGTCACCGCGGCTAGGTCCATCGAGGTAACCGCTTGACCACAGAGTAGCGACTCGTGAGAGCGGCAGCCTCTGAGGCCGCCTGGACCGACGCCCCCGAGGCCGCCTCGTTGCTTTTGGCGCTCGAGCTTCGTCACGCTCTTCGTCCTCTTCAGCGGATTCGATCGGAACGATCGCTTCGAGAAAAAGTTCTGTAAGAGAAGAAGTGCTGGATTAGTTTGGAGGTAGCGAAACGATGTATGTATATATGGGGAAAGGGATCGTGTTGGATTATAGGTAAAATCACCTGTTCCTAGAGTATAAGTTGGTTTGCAATGTGTAAATGGAATAAAAGTATAGAAGCGAACCGTTTATATAGCGGTTTGAGTATAGTGTATACTTCGGAGTAAATGGTAAAAAAGTGATATATTGACTGTAAATTAGGGAAATAAAAGTTTACGTTTTTACGTGTATCGGGGGGTATATACCGTTTGCTCTATAAAACGTATCAAACGGTTACTTTATAAAATTCATATAAACACCGGGACGCATCTTTAAGATTCCAGTTTGATTACATACATGGTGTACACGCGAATGTGTATACACATATGCAAAAACTGCGTGTTTGTTTCTCTTTTACAGCAACTGGATTGCCAGAGACTCTCCAGTCGCAGTTACATTCGTTAAAAAAAAACGAAGTTGAAAAAAACATTATGGTACCTACACTCCGTTACATATAGCTGTCAACCAGCAACAGCGCACAGACTGTAATTACGCTTGATTTGTACGGAAGACGTGTTGATTATACAGTTTCATGCGAGATAAATATGGAAAATATACGTTAAACATTAAATATGATTTACAAAGCAAATGCGTAATTCGCTAGCGGCGAATAAATATATATATATAAAAATCTTGTGCAACTCAAGTTTTTTCATCCAAAATAAAACCACATTTCATAAACGAACCGCCAAGATAAATTACAAACATAGCTTTAAAAAAAAATCAAACATTGTTAAAAAAAAAGGTCATACCTCGAGTTCCACAATACAAACACACACACTTTCACATCACAACGACGTACACTCCGCGTCTCATCATATTTAGAGACATCGACGTAGTCACCACTCGTCGAACGTTAAAGCAAGAAGTAGTTAAAAAAAAAAGTGATCAATGTCACACGCGTTTCACCTTGATCGAACGTCTACACACGTGTGGTAATCGATCAAAAAATCCTCACGCACGCGTATATATATATATATATATATATCGTTCACTGATACACCAAAACACAGCCACGACGTCGCTGGACCGAAGGAGGAAGCTCGACTGGCCGATCGGATATCGGCATGCAGGGATCTCCTCTCTCGTATCCGCGCAGGTGAAAGGTGGAGTATATAGTATATACATAGCGTGTATAGTAGTCGCTTAGGTGATATAGAGGGGACTTTCGTCTCCAGGCTAATGCACGCACGTATGCGCGCGAAAGCTGCGCGCGCGCGTGGTATACTTTGGGAAGATCGGATCGGGAAAAAAGGAAAACGAGTGGTACAGGCGGGATAATTGAGGTGTAGATTGGGTTTCGTTTGTGAAGCGTAGTTGCGAAATTGTTCGGGAAAAAGAAAGTTTTAACGTTTTTTGTTGGTGGTTTTGTTAATTGATTGAGTTCGAATGATAGGAAGAGCTGAAGTTTGAGGTTGAAATATATATAAATTATTATTATTAGCGAGAAAGTGGTTTGTTGTTCCGTGCACGATGCGTAATGGCAAAAGAATTTTTCGATTTTGTTTTTATCGTTATAATGAAATCTATTTGGACGTGTTTTACAAGTTTATTGTCGCGTTTAGTAGTCGTTAAGCATTTATTAAGGTGGCTCGGTGGGATGTGGTAAATTTAAATGTAGAGTGGCATCTATTAAGCCAAGAGATTGAAAAGATAAACGTCATAAAGTCCAATATAAAATGGTAGTATATGATGTTATTTCTTCTCTTTTCTTTATATAGATAGAAACGTGTATTTAGCCTGGTTGGCATAGAACAAATTTTTTTCAACAGTAAGCTTTCCAAGTCGAAATAGGTTTATCACTAATCTTATCAGTAGAAGCCGGAACGATGTCCGCAATTGGCGCGTCGACCACGATGTACCAAAAGAGAAGTTAGAAAGTACAATTTTACGCGACCTTGATGATCAAACCTCGACACTGGACACTATAGGCATTTTGCTTATTTTTTTTTCATTTTCTTTCTTCTTGTCACCGACAATTGAGCAGATCTTTAACGCGATTTCTCCTCGAGCTATTTTAGAAAAGTCGAGATCTGGCGTTTTTTAACGAGGAAGTAGAAAAGTCATAACCAGTTTCGCGCAAGAGTTACCTTATAACATTACACGAGCGAGCGCATTAGTTGATAATTGCACGGATTCCGCATGCTTTCGTCAGCAGATTTATTTTATTCGCCCAGTTCCGCGAAGATTAACCTTATTATAAAATATATATGTAGCCTCATTATTTATATCACTCGAAACGGGAGAAGAAAATTTTGTCCTATACACTGAGTGTTTTACGAACGTTATACGTATCTTCTCTCGCGAAGAAATTTAATCTATTTAGGTCAACGCTGTAACTAAACTACACACTGAAAGAAAAAGAGAGAGAGAATACAACCAAAGTAACTGAACCGCTAATCGTGGCAACGAGAATTCAAAATCTATTGTTAAAAAATAAGGAATTTTAATGTATATTTTGGAAGATTGATAGTTTTGAAAGAAGAAAAAAAAATAAAGAACGCACCTGTGCACTTAGCTAAAACATCCGTAGGCTCTAATCACGGCACGAAAAAAAAAACACAACATAAATATCGGCTCGGTTATCGGTCGATTGCCCAAGCGCGAGATACGCAGACGTCGACAAAAAAAAGCTAAACTATGACAGCGTAATTGTTTGCCACCGCGGCCTCTGTCTCACCGGTATTAAACACTTCGCTTGTGTTCACCGGTGTACAGCTTTACATTATATTCTCACGATTAATATACGCTAATATCCGAAGATAATCTCTTCTCCAATCTATTGAAATACAATTTCTAACGATAAATTAATGAATTTACAATCGAAGAAAATTGAGAATAGAAAATGTACATTATCGTTATGAAGTAATCGAAAATCGTTTAACAATTGCAACTGCATTTAACCATATACAGTGGCCAGAAACAGCAGTAGCGTACTTCATCAACGAAATCAATAACACGATAGGGAAAACAAAACCCACAGTCGTATCCAACAATTACCCTAGTAGTGAAGTATCCGATGATAGCGCTGACGACGCGCTCGCTCTCGCTGCTCGTATCCTTCACCGGCTCCTGGCACATAGTCCTTCGTCTATCGCGCATGGACCGCCGCCTTCTAAGGGCCGTCCCGACGACGAGTCCTCGTCTCCTCCGCCTTCTCGTCTTAAAGCGTGGCGGGCAAGTCAGACAGCAGTTCATGTGAGTGAAGCCAACGCAGCATTGCCTCTACATATACACACATAGGCGTGTGCGTGATTCGACGGATTTCTGATGATGGAACACATTGGAAGGATTTCCGTTGGGTATATATGATACGATACAATGATTTTTCTTATATAGATGCTGTATATACACGAGAGGATTGATGAGTCTCGTGTGGGTGGAGAAGAAGGATGTAACGCTGTTTGTAAATATTTTCAGAGGGAGTGTATGTGTTGCGCACGCGTCTCATTGCATTCCTCGAGGTTTTTCGGTGATGTTATAGTGTATACCCATACGCGTGAGAGAGAGAGAGAGAGAGAGGAAGAGTAATTTATTCTACGGAAACCTGTTTGAAGTGGTATGATAATAGCCGTGTGTGTGTGTTTGTACATTTCAAAAGTACGGTGTAGGGTAAACAAAAGGAAATTTCTCGCTGATTAAGCTTTAGCATGGAAATGGTGAGGTATGCGTGTGTGACGTTAAATAGCTATATATATATAAGAGTCCTCGTATATCGGAAAACACGTTTGTTGAATATACCAAGCGACGACGATTAAGCGTGAGACGTTGAAGTTATATAGCGTTTGTACGCGTGTACACTTAACTTACCATACACCGTGCGTTTGAATTGTTATTTTTAAATATACCGCAATTCCTGCACTTTTATATTATCGCGTTCTTTTGCAATGATGATTCATACCGGCGTGTCTTTAACATTATCGATTATTGATACACGCGCGTGTACTGATGATTTTATGACGATTTTGCTTAGTGTAAAAAGTATATATGGTTGTATATGTATATACATGACGAAATGTGTTGGAATTACAGCGTTACATCCATCGCACGAGGTATGCACAAACATGACTTTTGTAATTTTTCAAATAAACTGAGAAATTGTTTGGACGTTATTGGTATAAGATTTCATTAGATTTCAACAAAGTCGTTCATTGTTGATTAAATACTTGTAAAATGACAAATATTATTTATCGTTTTAATAAGCTCTTATAACCAATATTAACAAACATTAATTTAATGAAAATTTAATCATTCACATTTACTACAGCTCAAACTCCAAACGATTTTCATTATTACAACACTTGAACAACCTTACTCAGCGCTTGGTTCGCATACCTCGTACTCACACCTCCTCCTATACGTACCACCAAACTCCCCTGCGACATCTTGCACCTAATAATTAATTATTCTCACAATGTAATATACCTTTACGTATCCACACGCGATAACATCGGGTACGCACGCACCTTGTCACCACTAATGCTCGAGTGAACCTCGACTGTGCGGTTCACGCCTCTCTCTAACGTCGACGTTGTATGTATGTGTGTGCTGCTGTTGCTCCCGATATCACTGGTGATAAGGTTCCCACCGCTACCGACTGATAACACACTGTTTTATTTTTCGCTGAAACGATGATGATGAACTGTCTATTCAGACGTTACGGAGCCAATGGATAGCTTGACTCACGCGTTAATTTTCCTTTCAGCAGATTTCGCTATCGCTGTTTTTGTGTGTATGTGTTTAGGAACTGGTAGCAAGGTCACTTAGTTGTACACAATCACTGTGCCTATGGAAATCGATTTCCACACGAATGCGTTATCGTTCGTTGTGCGGGTGTCTGTCCAACTCTCGAAGATTGCACAATCTATCACTTTGTTCACTTTCGCATAAAAAATAAATCAACAGTAGTTTTCTTCTTCGTCTTATCTAGTGAAAATCGTAAACCTTGATTCCATCCACCAATATTCAAGTAACCTTCGGTTCAGCACCTCTATATAACAACGACACACTTCCGCGCTCTCGTACGTCCAAGCATTGACTAAAAATCCTTCTTCTCTCTTACATACATACAGTCACTCTCACGATCTGGCGAACTTCCGCGCCAGGTATCCAAGATATTTTCGGTGCGGGAAACGGTGGGCGTCAGTGGCGCACGATCGCGCAGGTATATATATATATATATATATATATATGTATTATACTCTCGAAACTCCTCGTACTGCATCAATTAACATCCGGTCGTGGAAAAGCAACTGGCGCGCTACTCACGTCACAAGGCGATCAGTTACACGTGGGAGCGGGATCTTTAAATTTTTTACGACGAAAGTCGGCCTCCCAACCTGATTATTTCGCAAGTTCCTCGCGAATTATTTTATATATTGCTCAACAGTGTGTCGCTGTATATTATACTGCTGCTGACCGCGAGAGAGCGCGAGACTTTGTGTTTCGCGGACGCGCGCGAACAATCGAATCGTTGAGCGTGCGATAACTGTAAATGTATACGCGAGTGCTATACAGCAAACGACGACGATGTCTTCGTGCTCCAGAGTGCCAGGAAAAGAAGGTTTGTTGTTGCGCACTGGTGCTTCGGTGTCTTTTTCGCACTGTATAAGAGCCCTGCAGATCGCGTGAGAACCAATGGCTGATTTATGTGCTGCCCTCCCGTTAAAAGGGTATTATTATCTATATATATAACCTTTGACTAATGGCGTTTAACAGACGGGATTGATTTTGTTTTTCTGAAGAGAGTGCACGCACAAATATAACAACATAAGCACGGGTTAGTGTCTGTTTAAACTTTGTCACACACAATCGCACTTATAACAATGTTTTAAAGTCAATCTTGCTACTCAACACATCAGTATTCAACAATAAAATTTTCCAACAGACACATAGTCAACTTATTTATTATTATTTTTTTTTCTTTTAAAACTCTTGACATAAATATATATATATAAATAATATAAACAGATTTAAAATTTACAAAAAGAGAAAATGGTCAAGCGGGTGCGTTAACCAAAACCGTAACAGCACGGGCAGATCGCCATGTCTTGCTAAAACGAACACGGATACACGCGCACACACATTACACATTGGCGCGCGAACGCGACGACGACGACCACCACCACCACTACAAACACCACCTCACTCGGCGAAATCTCAACGCTGACTGATCCGACTTACGCAGTCGTGCGCCGCGGCGCGCCTGCAGATGCTCATCCAAGGGATACGCATGCCGGTGCGTATACACACACACACACACACATATATACGCGCACGGCACGCACCAGTCGCGTATAGAGTCGCTCTTCCCTCTCTATATACGAGCGCTCCGCTTTTTCGGGCGCGCGCGAGCGAGCAAGGCAGGCAGGCCCCTATACACATATATATATATGTATATATATATGTATACCTACCTACCTCTCCATTCAGGTGAGTCGGAACGAACGTACGAACGGTCGGGGTGGGTAAAAACGACGCGGGCTCCTGACAAAAACGTCTTCGAGGGGTTCTCAACGAGAGAGAGGGAGAGAGAGAGTGAGCGGTGGACTCGATTTTTCGAGGGGCCTTATGTATAGCGCACGGCGAAAAGGTATTGTATACAGCTTCGAGACATATATAGAGGGGCCCGTGCGGTGGGTCCGGCGTTTCGTTTCTTCTTTTTCGAGGAGCTGCCGAGGCACGGCGCGAAATTCGTATGTAAGTGTGTAGATGAGAGGGAGAGAGAGAGAGAAAGGGGGAGGGGTATACGGTGGGTTTTAATTTTGGCGTAATTACGATTGAAGTCGCAAGAGTGTATATAAGAATGTGTATGCATATGTATATGTATAGCCGAAAAGGCGTAGGGGTGGTGGCGGCTGGTGACGAATTTCGTGGGAGAGGGTGAGTTTGAATAGGCACAGTGCTCGATGTAAAATTTCGTTTTTTTTTTTTATAGTAGTTCAAAGTGTGTAAAAACGTGTGCACGGCTGTACTCGAGTGATGAATCATATATATATACGTGGTAAACGACAATGTAATTGGAGAGGTCTGTGTATCGTTTTCGCGCGATAATGCACGAAACGTGCGGTCGCGCTGTGTTTTAATGTACGTTAACGCTGTACGATAACGGTTGCGAAGTATATATATATATATACGAGAGAGTATTATGTGGTAATAATTATGTTGACGAGAGGCGATAAGGGCAAAGCGAGCTGAATTCTTTACGAAAAATAATTGTTTCCAGATTTTTCTAAGCTATAGGTTGTACGCGAATGTTATGACATATAATTTTAAATGGATTGTAGGGTCGGTGGATATTTGTACATGCATACTTCTCAGAGAAAATTGCTTGTTTTTTTTTGCAATTCTCGGGTTATTAAGAGAAATTTCATTTTCCCAGCATTATTGTCGTTATGAAATTGTACGAAATATTTCTTGTCATTTATGCAATCTCACGTTAGGAAAAAATTTCACAAAAAGCCACTACTACAACCAAATTTTTGAAACTTTAGAGTGGAAGAAACGTGTATACTTCACAATTCGACGACGCCGTCACGTTCTTATACAGGCGCGTGTATCACCTGGTAGAATCTGAGGGAGTGTGAGTACGACCCAACGACGATCAGAATATCTTGGTCACCAAGGAGGAAGTACAACAAGACAGGGTGACTTTGGATTCCTAAGGGAACTCCGATGGGAGATTTTTCGGAAAACTTAACGGGGGCTTGAATGAGAATTAAATGGGGACATGTCGAGTAGCCCCATTATTGATGGAATGACTTGTAGAGCTGGCCTGTGATTTGCATAATTTTTTAATTTGTTCGTTTTCCGGATAATGATGAAATAATGCAAGTGTTGTTTTGACTTTTAGAAGAGGGGATGGATATTTCTAAATTGTATAGTGTTCGGACCGGATGGTATAGAAAAAATATTAAATAATGGTAATATACTTTTAAACCATAATACGAAATATCTATTTGAAATATTTTTTATTATTTATAATTATTAGTTGCCATTTATTTATAACCAGACTATTGTATTAAATTAAATTAATTTTATTTTAGTTCTGTTAAAAAGCGTTCCTGAGCACACGTGTAAAGATAAAAGTGTAGAACAGCCGTTGGGAGTATCAGCAGCACAGCTATAAATATCCTCATTGATTTCCTCTAGTTGTAGGAGTCGACTACAGATAAAGTTTTCTGCATTACCGGCAAGAGGATAAGCACTCTACTCCGATAGTCTATAATTTATTTAATAAATAATATTATAAGTTGTTCAAATTTTCAAATTAGTACTATGGTTAATTATAAAATCGGAAAAAATCAATTCCGCTTTGAAAAAAAAATTATAAATTCAATATTTTAATAGAATACAACTTTTTGCAACTTTCTATTTTTATTCATTGTAGTTTAAATAAAAAAAATTTATACGTATATTTTTATACATTTCATTTTTTTTATATTAATATAATTAAAATCAAGAAATTATATAATAAGTAAATGTAAACTGTTATATAACATCGAACACCTTAAAACTACTAGAAAATATTTTTGATTATTAATAAATTTTGTTATAAATAAATCAATTTAATTGATATAAAACGTTTTGAATCGAATTAAAAATATATTAGTAATAAAATCTTATTAATAACATGTTCTTCTAGTCTACTGTGATACGTATTTCTGCGATGTGACACGTAAGCGCCTCTTATCATAAGACCGTGTGGCCTAATGGATAAGGCGTCGGACTTCGAATCCGAAGATTGCAGGTTCGAGTCCTGTCACGGTCGAACATTTTTTTTTTTTTTTTTGCGAAAATTTATTTTAACAATTTATACATCGCTTACCTACCATAATGATAATTAAAAAAATTAATTTTTTGTTAATGACAATAAACAATACATACATTATACTTTGTTATTTTTACCATATATACATGTTGTTATATTCAATGTTTTCTAGCATATAAATTAGATTAATAATTTACAGAAAACGATACAAATGTTGCTGCTTAATGATTATTTAAATAATAAGATGATATCATTTTTAAGTTTAGTAGAACTTTTTAAAGTATTTTTAATGAAAAATATAACAGAATTTTTTCAGATACAGTGTACACTATGGAAAGATAAATTGTAATTTTTTTCAAACTCAAGAATCTAAATAATTTATATAAAACCATTACTTAACGTGTTTCTTTTTAGTACCTACAGATTTTTTACTGCAATAAATCTTAATGTCGATGTTTGCCCATCAATAAAGGTATTTTTTCCCTTTCTAAATAATGACTTTCGTTTATTACGTCAACCATTCTTTCCACATAAATAAACAATCGCAAAAAAAAACTATCACAGACCCAATTAATAATTTGTATACTCTCCAACAACGATACCCAACCAGCACTTGCCAGCTAAAAAAGTCAAACCTTCCAGCATCCCTTTTCTCGTGTCCGCCAAAAAACATTAAAATATTCATCCTCAACATGCTAAAGATATATCCAAGCGACCTAACCTGGGCGCGTCTCTCGCAATAGCGGCGCATCCCTCGACTTGCTGCGCACAACCGTTGCGCGGATTCCTCTCTCTCTCTCTCTCTCTCTCTTTCTCTCTCTTTCGCAGACTCGAAGAGGATCGTTGAACGCTCGCGACGCGACCGCGACGGCGCAGAACCAGTTCCGTCTCTCTTTCTCTCTCTCCCTTTGTTTTTTCGCTCCTTCTCGACCCTTTCGCGCCTTCTCTCTACGTTTTTGTCGCAAGGCGAAACGTGCGCGCGCTCGCGTCAACCGCCAAATCGACGATTAGTCGTCCTGTCTCTAAGCGATCACGTGTGTATATATATACACACACACGAACGGGAGAAGATTTTGTTCTGTGACTTGAACGCGTGATCGACACGCGAAACGTTTTCTCTTTACTTCTCCCCTTCTCAAGGTTGGCAAAAAGTAACGAGGTTTCGACTGAGATGCGCTTGGGGCTCATGAGAGTAAGGACGCGCAAACGTCTTTTTCTGTGCGATTAGGCTTTACGCTAAAGGTGTGAGACAATAGGGGAAAATAAAGAGAGAAAGAGGGAGAAGAGAGATTAGATGATATGGTAAAGACGTTTTACTGCTTTGACTTGGTGAATAGTCGCGTATATACTTAACGTAAAGATATCATGGACAAATGTATACGGTTCAGTCAAGATGACTTGTTGACTTTGTATGACTTTGTTTAGTAATAAAATAAATGTTTAATATAATCGTAGCTAGCAAAATTCTAATATTATTACTGTTAATGAAGAAAATTGTTGTAGATGAGAATAACGATTTACCATATTCAATCGAATGAATATCATCGATATTTATAGTTCGCGAGTTTCATGGAATTATCGGTTCTTCCCCTACGATCTCTCACTACACAAGCGTACACTTTGATACCGAATGATTCATTAATAACCTCAGGCAACAATTACAAAAGATTCCCATCTCCTCGCACTGGAATCATTGATTTAGCAAGATCTCAACAATGAAAGAACAGCATCGGCGTCGTCGCCACCTCGGCGCCTCTCTTTCCTCACACATAAATCAGCGCCACAACGAATGCATCTCAACAGCTCCGCTCTCTCGCAGTGTAAGACTCAATTGAAAAGAAAACGAGTCGTTGAAACTGTCTCTCTCTCTTTCACCTACGTCCATTCGCGCGTTTCTAGCCGAGGGAGAATATATATTTTGAAATATATGTGAAACTGAATCCGCGAAGGGATATATCTCAGTGGCTGTATATAGGGTCTCTTGCTACGTATAGGAACGGGAGCAACGTTGCAGCAAAAGGTGCCCGATCGATATTTTCTTTTCTTGGCCTGTGCGCGCTCACTACGCTACTTGTATGTATATATATATATATGTGTGTGTGTGTGTGTGAGTGTAGGGAGTCGGCGGGATTCTGGCCATTTATAGGTAGCAGCCGATTAGCAATTGAATGTGCGCTGCGGCTGCAATTTTTATAAGTCAGAATGTACGAGAATGAGAGAGAGAGAAAGAGAGAGAGAGAAGGAGAGGGACGAAAATAATGCATTCGAATGGACGCCGGTGAAGAGGGTCTATATCTTGAGAGTCGGTTCGACGAAAAAAGCCGCTACTGAGAATAAGGCAATTGAAGGGTTAATGGAAATTGATTTTTAATTTGCATTGTGTGTGTGTGTATGCGCGTGATGTAAACGCGCGTGTCTTGAGACATGAATGGTCGCGGATGAAGGTGATTTGAAATAACTTTTATCTGTACGTGCCCGGTACTCTGATGTGATTAGTAATTAAAAAAAATATATCAACATAATGTTCGAATTGAAATTTCCTTGTTTAGATGTAATTTTACGATCGATTTTTATACGCATTAAAGTGAACGTAAACATTTTTAGAATTTTTATGTTGTAGAGATTCGGATATAAATAAATTAGCTAAAAAAAAAATAACGTTACACCAATACACAATATCGAAATTATCGACTACACACATAGCTAATTAAGAAACATATGCGCGTGTATCTTTTTCATCGACACAATAGCTCGTCAATTATACGAAAGAATTAAAATTCCTCCTGCGAATAAATACCAAGTGTGTTTCCACGAATGCTCCACCTCGAAAATCGGAAACAAACGCCACAGCACGATGGGAGGAACAAAAACAAACAATGACGTCAGCTGACAAAAGGAAAGGGCTGAAAGCAAGTAAAGAGAATCACGAGAAAGAAAAAAAAAACGAAATAGTGAGCCACCTGCAACGAACACGTACCGAAGGTGACTTCCGGCGTCCGCGCGCGCGCGCCAGTGGTTGCGATTTATCTCGTGAAATTCAAGAGATCGGAAGAACGTGAGCAGAAGACTCAAGTCTCGATTCCGTGAGCCGAAAGCCCAAGAGGTGTGATGTACAGTAGTATAGATGAAGAAGAAGAAAAGCTAAAGCAGAGAAGGAGAGAGAGAGAGAGGACGAAGGTCGGCAGGAAACAGGTCGAGGAAACGAAAGAATGCACTTCCGTTGCTGCCGCCGCCACGTTGATTCGTTCGGAAAAGTATCAGGAGAGATGGAGGCGTGTGCTTGTTTTTGTCTTCTTGGGTTCAAAAGATTTCGCTCGAAAGTTGCAATTGTTGCCGCGAATCGTATAGTGAGCTGCGGAGAGTATGGAGCGCCCAGCCGTAAATGGACAGTCCTCGCGTGATGGGTTTTATATATATATATATATATAGGGTGTGCTACAAGCGACTTTCTCCACGTACCGAGAAAAGTTTCGTATCTTCCTTATAATGATGTGAAATTTCACAAAATTGATTCAACGAAATATTATTAATAATTGTAGTTGCCGCTTTTCCTAATCGTCCGTTATATCTATATATATATATAATTTTCCAAATCTCGATGGTTTAACGTCTGAGGATTACGACGTCGTGTAAAGGTTATAGTATAGGGCGCAGACGTTGTATGAAAGGGACCAAAGGTGAGTGGAGGTTTAGAAAAATCGACGTAGATCTAGAACTGCCATTGTATTCGCGGCCTTTAATCTGATTTGGTGATTAATCTCCGTGGAGTATGAATCGCAGCGTAACTAATTTGCCATAATCACATTACGATTTTTCAAGATCCGAAATTCCGACAAGTTATAAGATATATATATCTACAAACGTCAACAGATAAATGCGCGTACCTGCGACGCAAAAACGTGGGAAAAAAAATATATTTATTTACCTTGCCATCAGCAGCAAACGGTTTTTTTCCTCAATCCTCTTACACAAATTTACGTCATATCAAGCTGTCTCTCAATTTCCTTACAACAACAAATGTCGCCCACGCGTTTCACTTAAATCCAATTGTACGCGAAGCTCCACTTTCCCGGCACCAGAAGAAGCACTTTGCATGCGCGCATCAAAGGTAAACAAACACGTCACACATACATACACCGAAGGCGAGTGATTAATATTTTACACGCGAAACAAAGTCGCAGAGACGCTATTAGTCGTCTTTACTTTATACCCAAGGCTAATGAGGCTCTTAGTCAGATCAGAGCCTCCTGGACAACACGGAATCCCAACGATGACTAAGTGAGGCAACCAAGAGAGAGAGAGAGAGAGAGAGAAAGGGGTGGGAGACACACTTTATTAGCCTGCAGCCGCGACACCGCAACGCGCTCTAATTAAAGCCGAGGGTCGCCAGGCATATCGACCCCGAACTTCGCCCGCCCCCCGCGCGAGTGTGAGAGACGAGTACAATGAACCCTATGACGCTATAGAGTCGCGCTTACGGCTTTCGTGAATATTCAGCGACGCGCGCGAAATGTGTAAGTAGACGTGAAGTGATCGCGGTGAAAAGTTGCTATATATGCGAAGAAGGAAGGGATGGAGTGACGAGCGTGGATTGGACGGTAATCTTGATCGTCTGGAAAAGTGGGAATCTGGTTTGGGGATTTTAGAGAGAGAGAGAGAGAGGAAGAGCAGATGTTTGATAATTATGGTTAACGTACGGTAATTCACTTAAGCTAAGGTTTTCAAAGATATAATCGTTGTTGAAAGAGTGAGATAATATACGATATACCACAACAACGGCTACTCTGATAACCCTTGGAAAAAATCAAACAGGTGATAAAATGATCAAAATTCATGGCAGCCATCGCCACATCGATCATCGCCACCGCGTCGCGTAATCATTCACACGAGGGGTGGAGAGAAACATGTACACACATACGCGTATATATTATACATCGCGACGTGTGCAATTTTTCATCCGCCAAAAATCCAACCGGTATATATATGTACACGGCAACGACACGACCGTTTATTCGTCGCGATGTACACACACACACACACACAAACACCAGACGCGTAATCGATCTCGACCCTCCGCGCTGTCGGCAACCAACGTACATATACATGCGATTTTTGCGGCACAAGCATTGTACGTAGAAAAATCACCTGCAGGGACCGGTATAGACGTAGAGCTATATCCTGCACACGTGCGAGTTTGTACGTGTATATATTTGAGTGAAAAATCTTACGGTAGAACTGGTTGGCTAGTGCAGGGGAGGCGACTGCTTGATTTTTGCACGATCTCGTGGTAAGCTGGGTGTATTAACATGGCGTATTGCATGTGTGTATATAGAATGAAAGAGTAATTCGAGATCCATTCACCACGGCGGGTCTCTTATCGAGATGGCGGATAAGAGACGATTAAAGTGATTAAGGGGTACAAGGCGTGACGGGGAATCAATGGAGTTGTCCATTTCGGTTACGTAAGAGGCTGCTGTACGATGGCTATATGCGGTATTAAAATTATAATTCGACAATAAGACCGTTGGCACTGGTAATTGTGGTTGTCAATTCATTAAAGACTCCTGTATGGCTATCGTTTTTGATTGGATGAACGATGATATATTTTTAAAATAACCAAGTATAAAGTACATGAGTATTGAAAATTGTATTAAGCATTGCTCATTTAAAAGTGCAAGAAAGATAAAATAACCAGAAATTATATATACTTTGCTATTGTACTATATATACTACTATACCGAGTAACCGAATCCAGCAACGAGAAAGATACATTTATCAGACCGGTCGCGCATACGTAATTGTTTACGTGCGGATATGTAAATGCGCGCGGCCCTTATATATATATATATATAACCCCACTGTAATTGATTTCATCCCAACCATTGTTATACTAATGGCCGGTACGGACCCTACTCGAAGTAGTTTTCTCGAATGATTTTTCAAAATAAAATGAAGTCGTGTTGGGATGGGCGGAGTTGTGTACGCGGTGCAAAAGGGTTATCAAAGTGTGTATATTCATGAACGTGTGCAGTCAGGGACGTTTTTGTTAATAAAGTATATAGATATATAGCGAGGAAACATTTTTACCGGGTGCATATAATGAGACTGAGAGTCAGCTGGGGAAACAAATCTTTAGAGAGACTTGACGGAGGACATAAATTGAAATATTCATTCGAATGGAATGAATGATTATTTTACATTTTTCAACGGGCCTCGAATGTTACCTAAATCTCACCCAAATGAACGTCCCCACTTTCGTGCATATAATACCTTTACAGTTTTTTTCTTTTCGCGCGCACATCCAGTATAACATCGATTAAAATAATATTCCTCCAAAACATCAATGCCGCGGCAACCAACAATCCATCTTCATCACGTGTGTGTATATATATGTTATATATATATCGGTCAATTCAGTCCCAAGAAAGAAAAAAAATCGAACATCCATTAGCCAAACACGTATATCTAACCGTAGGGTCAGCTATAGCTTCGATCGCGAAAAACCTCATGAAAACGAATGAACCAGTGACCCGTTAAATATTTTGACCGTTTTCCGCCCCAGATATATATATACACACACATCCTACTTCGTCTCAGCGTCCGTTACATCGACATGCGAGTCGAGAAAAACTTTGATGAACCTCGTTCGCCTGTCTATTCAGCTGCTACTGCTAGTCTTGAGCCTGGCTTTCACACGCTCCCCTGAAGAACTTGGCGCGCGTAGCGTAGGGTCCAGGTGAATTTGCACAAAGCTGAGGGGGAGAAAAGAGAGGGAGAAGAGGTGACTCTGATCGATGCGACGTGAACCGAAGACACGTATATATGTAACAGGCGAACTCGTTTTCAGCGTATATAGAGGTGCAAAGGGTCCGTTCTTCTCTTCTCTCTTGTGCTCACTTCACGGCTTTTCCACACCGCATATCGATTCGGGCCCTTTTATGATTTAGGATATCGGGGGCCGGAACGGGACGTCCGTCTCTCTGTATATACATTGACATGGGCGCGCGTGAGTATGCTAATGAGGTGTGTCGAGGAAAAGTTTTGCAGGTAACGGGGCCTAGACATCGTCTATTTTCTTTCTCTCCCTCTTTAGGAAGAGGGGTTTCCTCTATATATTGACGTAAAAAGAAATCCGTGAGTCATGTTGCGTAACGAGATGCTGCTACTGCTACTGCTCCCTGGGTGGTAGGTTTTTCCTTCACAGTGTATCAAGTGGATGGAGGCGCGGTGCGTTATTTTTCAAGGGAGTTTATCTCGAGATAGGGGTGAGATGATATCCTCGTTAAAGGGGTGAATCAATGACGCACGCTTGCACCCCCCACATTGATGAAGTATCGGTTGGGCAGTTTCTTTTCAACGATTTGAATAACGATATGAGGTAGCTCAATAAGCGAGTAAATGAAGGTCGGCATTTGCATATGGGAGATTTATGACTTAATCAATTTTTCAATGTGTTTACGGTGTCGGGGATTGAATTTGGAGAATAAACACTTGTTACTTGTTATACAAGTTAGATATGCTACCCTTTTTTCAAGGATTTTTTCAGTAATATATATTTTTTCAAATTAACATATATATTAACATAAAAATTCCCCTTTCACTTTCAACAATATTTGTTTAACCTATAAAAATTCTATCTCGCAACTCGCTACTATATACTTTCCTCATAGAAAAAACACTTTTTAATATATAGTCAATTTTACACTTATTACCATTTACAGCGACCACTTCGCAAACCAACTATTTTTTTTTCAGCGAGCCAACTCGATTAACAGCGGGCACAAAAATTTTTTACTTCCAGCTACTCGCAATATATTATGCCTAAAGCGAGGGCGTAGTAGCACAGGCGAAAAGGAATTCCAGATAGGCACGAGGTATAGAAGGGGAAACGAAAGTGAGAGTGGTACTTACGACAATGCGATTGGGGGTGACGTCGAGTGGCCGTGCGCCGAGCACGGGGGTGGCTGGAGCGCTGCCTCTTCTGCATGCCTTCTCGTATGAAGTGTCTGAAACAGGTGAAAGAGAAAAGAGATATGAAATATAAGCTCTTGGTTGTAGATTTCTTTTTTTTTATTCATTTTTCGGTTCACGAGATATGAGGTTTTTTTATTTTATGTTAGTGCTTGGCGAGGGGGGATGGTTTGTGGTCGACTTTGTTTGTAGGAAAATGAGGTGTGCTTTGCGATTCCGAAGATTCATTTGGTGATGAGTTGCATTGCATGTGGGAATATTGGTAATAAGTGTCGTGTGTTCTGCTGGATGTTTTCGTAATAAGTGCCTGTAAATAATTTCTAGATAAGAGGTTGCCGTTAAAGGCTTGAAATTATAGAACCCAAAGTTTGTTTTGTGAAAACTTTACTCGTACGAACCAAAATAAAGGGTTGATTTTACCCGAAATCCATGCCGAAACTATATAAGCTTTACTTTTTTTTTCACGAACTAACCGTTAAAATAAATAACACCTGACAAAAAACCTATGCTTTATGATGTCGTACCAATTCTTTTCCACCTCGTCGAACATTTTTACTTTCTTGTTAATTTCTATTGAATTATGTTTACTCAGGGGTGTGCACTTAGGGTTTAAAAAACAGCAGCAGTAGCAGCTCACTCCTCCCCCCAAAAAAGCCTCTCCAAAAAACTGGGAAAATTTATATCACCCCTCGCGCCCTTAATTTTTACTTTACGAGGTTCCGCAGGATTTTCCGTGCGGTCACTAAACAACAGCACAATTTCGGTTCCCATATGAGCTGCCATCGACACAGAATAAAAAAAAAATGAGACAAGGCGACGAGGTGCAAAGTGGGCCGCGTCACAATAAAAAATCACCGACGCATCGAAATCCTATCCCCGCTCGTCTATTCTCACGCCTTATGCGCACCCTATATATAGACAGAACGTGCGCGGTATGCGAGCAATGAAAAAAAAAGAAACGCGGAAAATTGAAAAGTGACGAGGTGTCGGGGAGGCGAGTTACAGGGAAAGAGAGAGAGAGAGAGAGAGAGAGAGAGAGAGAGAGAGAGAGAGAGAGAGAGAGAGCGAGAGATGAGTTAGCGGATAAAGAGGGTGAGAAAAGGGAGAGTGTATAGAGCAGTGGTCGAGATTGCGGCTATGCCTAGGATTAAATGAGAAAGAGAGATTGTTGAAAAATGTAGCGGAGATTTTTCATTTTTAGTTGTACAAGAGTGGTATTATATGGTAAGGAGTATCATATATGCTTAATCCTTGAGTAAAAAATTCATAGTAATTTATTTTGTCCATAATACAAAAAGAATAATGTATAGAAATGAATTTAAATATATCATATGATAAATCTTCGTTATTCATACGTTAACATTTTTTGCACGCTAGCAAAAAAAAAAAATAATTTTATTCAATCAATTGACACAAAATAAAATCTCTAAATTATGAACATAAAAGTACGCAATATTAAAAAAAAATATAAAGTCAGTATACTTTATAGTACAATATAAGTCTCGCGAGGTAAATCTTGACTTGAAGAATAGTCAAGCCACCCCAAAAGACGTCGCAGGCATAGGAGAAAGCTAAAAAAGAAAGCTGAAGAAAAGAAAAATACTCGTAATTTTTCGGCTTCGCGTCGCAATAACTCAGCGCCTTTGCGCGCATTCACCCAACGGTTCGCCTCTAATCGGGCGTGACTTTCTCGTCATATAATGCAGTAGCAGCGCATTTCGCGCGCGAACGGTCGTCAACCAAAACGCGCACACACACACACACATACATGTATATCGACTACTATACTCCCTATACACACACACGTAAAGAAAAGAAAAAAGGTATACAAGCCAAAAGCACGTGTAAGAGTCTGGAGCAAACGCGCGCGCGCGAGAGAGCAGAGAAAGGGATTAAGTCGGTGATTTAGAGGAAGCGCCCGCGGGCTAAGACCATTAAAGTGTAATACGCCGGTCGATTCAACGCTGCGATGAGCGCTCGACGATTTTATCGGCATGTAATGCAGCTACTGCTGCAGCGTAGCCCAGTGCTATACGGATCTAATGGCAATTGACGACGACGACGACGGCGCGTGCAGTCTGCCGCATTGCGGCGTATGGTTTTTCTTCGGGTATATATGCGAGAACGTTCGTAGCTGGAAATGGGGATGGAGGTTTATAAGAACCTTGTGATGTGTATATTTTAAGAGTGTGTATGAGTTTGAATAGTTAGAAACAGTTAAAATATAGATAAAACTTGGTTTGTCTGTACTTTTAACATGATTTGCAGCGTTGAATTTAAATATTAATATAAAAATAGGAAATATTTGGAATGAAAATGCGATACGACAGACATAGTGAAAAACTTGTCATTTGGAATCACCTATACTTCCCGCCCAGCCATAAACCACACATAGCAGCTCCCTACGAACTCTACACACACGCGTATATAACTCTCAAACTCGGAGCAAAACACGGGGCCAGTATCTTGACTTTTCAACGTTTCTCGTTTTTCTGTCCAACCGGACACACACGTATATATACACATACCAACAACCAGTCTAGTATATATATATATATATATATATATATGTATATGCCCGTCTCCTTAGTCAAAACGTCTCTCCCCCATTTTTGTCCACGACCCCCTCCTTTCCCTCTCTTTCTCTAACAGCGACAGCGCGCGCTCCACAGGAGACAATGCTCGCTCGATTCTCAAAGGGAAAAAGGCGCGTGTATATGTGTGTGTGTGTATATATATATCGATGGCCGCGGCGCTTTTCTGTATAGAACGCATGCGTATGTATATACATGTGTGCAAGTGTGACGTGTGCGCGTACATCTCCGCGGGAAACGCGCGGGCTGCTTTTGTCGCGAAGCTATATACTGCAGTGTATAGTATTCTTCTCCGAGGACCGATGAATGGCGAAAATTCTAGTTTTCTTCTCACTGGGCACGCCACCGCTGCGAGAGACAACGAGGCTGTAATGGTTTGTGGTTTAACGTAAGAGAAAGAGAGAGGGAGAGAGTTATAGTCTTGAAGGCGCGAGCGAACGTACGAGAGGGCTTTTGTGCAATGCAGGGTATTCGAATGCAAGAGGCTACTTTTCATTATTTTTCGCCTTGTTTGTGGCTAATGGCGCGCGCGCGTGTGGTTTAGGTGAATGGCAGAGAGAAAGAAGGAAGAGTTTAGTGGCCTGAAAAACGTCTTCAGTGCGATATTACTTAGGGGAGAAAATTCTTTTGTTTGAATGCAGAACGAAAGAAAGCTGTGGTATTTAGCGTAACAGAAAAATTTGTCTTAAGAGTTCTAATTTCGATTGTTCTGGTGAATGCATAATGCAAGTTCTGTAATCGGAAAACGATCTTGCTCTATTTCACGCTGCTGTAGGACAAATGGATAAGTCTTTTGTGCGAATTATATGTGAAATATTATTTTAGCGTTCAAATTATACGTATTGTCTATTTTTATATATAGTTAACAAGCTAATTTTAAGAATCGCATATGTACAAAAATGATGCTTACAACAGAGCACTAGGAAAAAATTGAATTTATGTTTTATAAACCATTACATTTGAATAAATGTACATTTAAAATTAAGAATGATTTACAATTCATCTTTACATCTCATTACAGAGCAAACCCAAACACTAAAAAAAATGTAAATCACCCAAACTATGTAGTTACCAAAACAAAACAAAAGATCACTCATAAACCCAAACTCCGCAGGTACCAAAACAACGTACCTCTCAAACAAGTGTCAAAAACGATCCACCGCCAAAAAAAAAAAGAAAAACCTTGGCCATATACCATTCAGGATAGTCCGTTACGCGTGCACGACCGCCATTAACGCCCCCGCAGTGCGAAGAAAAGCCGTCGGGGTCGAGCTTCTGTTTAGAACTGCGTTAGACATTTAAATGGCCATTTCTGAAGCCTCAAGCAGTTTCGACGCCAATTTGTCCGCAGACCGTCTGTTTCACAGTCGGCTACCCGTCGTCTTCTCTCATTCGTATCGTGTTTTCTTTGACGGATTTCGACCTGGCTTTGTTTAGTGGGTTACTGGTTTCTTAACAGGTGCGTTTTGCGTAGTCTGCAGTTTTTCAAAGATGATGCAAATGATTACGGAACAACGTTAGATACAAAAATTAGTATGTCATTTTTATCGTTTTTTGAAATATTTGAAAAAATTATTGATATATACGTTGTATTATACTAATTTTATTCATTTACTTCTTCTTTTTTCACGTCTACACCCCCATCAGATTAAAATTTTCCACACACAAACTCCCTCGCATTTCGTTCGCTGGAACTCTACAGCCGTGCCCGAAAAATTTTAATACGCCACTCCCTTCCCTCATCCCCAACATCTCTCGCAATTGGAATCCGCCACACGTGGAGCGTCATACATTGGAGCCTGCGTTCTCTCTTTAACGTTATATTATATTCGCCACCGCACGTGCGAGTCCTCGTGCAGACGCTCGTTACTGCGTGCGCGCATTCCAGAGGCGTCTGTCGTCGCTGAAATTACGTAAGCTAACGCGCGCGTGAGGCGCTATATACCCCGAGTGCGAGAAATTCGCGACTAATGAGAATGGGAGAAGATTGGTTTTTGTGCCTGTGTGTTGGGTTCGTTGGGGTCTGATTGGTTGATTAAAAATTTTAATTTGGTATGGGCTGGAGCAGTGGAGAATAATAATTACATGGGTGTATGGAAGCTGCTCTACGTGTTGGTGGTAATCTGATTTTCGTTTAATTAATCGAAAAGAACGGCTCGCATTAAAAATACTGTATGTGTTGATTGGATAAGGTATACCTTGGAGATTGAAATGTATTTTATTATAAATGTATTTTAAAGATTATTAAATAATCGTGGTGACAAATATTTATTTGCAGCATAATCGAATAATGAACATTGTTAATACTTTTAGTTATGAAATTCTTTTGTACAAGACATCATAGCATATTTTACATCGTTTTGAAATGTATACAATTATTATACAATTATTACACAAAAACAACATCTTAAACAATGTACACCTTCTATAACATGAACCGTGCTATATATGTATTTATACATTGTCCCACGCACCACCTAAACATGCGCCTACCACCATGCAACCATCCATACACAGCGGCACAACAGTGCAGTGCGCCTTCGCGGCGTTCACGCAAGACGAAGATTAACGACGTCTTTTATCCGCTCTCTCAAAACTCGCAAGAACGTGGTGTACGTATATACATATATAACACAACCGACGGAAAAAGAAAATCACACCGCCGACGCAGCCGGATAATCGAGATGAATGCTCAGCTCTCCTCTCGCCGAGGAGATAATACGAGGTGGAACGGCCATGCTCTTCCGGCATTTTTGCACATCGAGCTCGCTCGTCTCTCGCAAAGTGGACCATACCGGCGTGTGGTATTACCGAGTCATTATGCGCACGGTAGAGAGAGAGAGAGAGAGAGAGAGAAGGATATCGAAGAGGCGATTCGAGGTTAATGGACCGTAGAAGGCGAGTTGATGCGCTGTGCAGTTGAATTTTTTTCGAGATTCGTCTTTAATAGGGATGGAGGCGCGGGTTATTTGCTTAATTGCAAGAAGTTAGCGCATGTAGCTGTGAGAGGTAGGTATATTAAAGGATCGCGGAATATTTATTGTATGATATATATATGTATAGAGCGAGTTGTTCTCGCAAGATGTGAAATTAGTAATTTTTAATTTTACATGTACAGTAGTTGTATAATAAGCGGCTGCTTTATCATTATAGAAAATGCTGAGTTTTAGATGATGAAGTTTTTTTTTTACGACTCATTCGCGCGTATGATGAATTTACAAGACACTATATGTAAGGATAATTTATAAGATGCGTGCCGCTAATAAAGCAAAAACTTCGAAACCCAAGTGAAATTACGTCAACGCGTGCTTGAAAATTCATAATCGCCTATCTGCGGACTCTCACGCGCAGGAAATTGAGCGAACAGGTGTTCAACAACCGCGCGTTAAAACATATATAAAACATACCGCGCGCGCGTTACGCGTGTATTATAAATCATTCAAAGTCAAAATTTCCTTGCCCATGTAACGGTATATACAAACCTTCCTACATGGCCCTAACGAACTCAATCTTTACTTCGGCCGCTCTAAAATCTCCAACTTCCTCTCTCTCTCTCTTTATCTTACATGTACATATATACCTATACATACATATATACGTTCACTCATCTGACATTCTCCGCACGCGCGAAGCGTCGAAAAAACAAAAGCATAAACCGCGCGATTCCGATTAGCAGCGCGTATATGTGTGCGCTTATAAAACTGTTTTTCAATCAGCCGCCGCCGCCGTTGCTCTCCTGCTGCTGCAACTTCAATGTCACCGCGACCGTTTGATTCGCAACGCGCGGCTACGTTTATACCGAGGAAAACCGGTAATCGCGTTTACTCGCATTAAACGTGCCTAACGATCCGCGCGCGCGCGCGCGCGTGCATCCAACAGGTGGCACGATCGCGTGTTAAGTTCATACGTGTATATACGAGCGAGGAAAGGATGAAGAAAAAAAGAAAGGGAGCAACAGCGGCACGGCGAGTGATACGGAATCGTAAAGTCGGTGCGTTTAGTTGTCGCGTAACGAGGCTTGAGACTATATAGTAGTATACGGATGGTTACTCGTCGTTTGTCGTCGTGTATAGGCTAAGGTTTCGTATGTGATATACAATATATATATATATATATATATATATATATAATTGCAGGATGCATTAGGCTGTAAAAATGTAATAGCGCGCGAGTTTTTGCGCGGGAGAGAAGCTCGCTATGCGTATGTGCGTTGATGAACTGCAATTAGACGTTGGATGATAAGGTGTGGTTATATATAGAATCTCTTATAAAGCAATGAGGAAATAGTTGTTGCTATCGCGGGAGAAGAGTTACATATATATATGAGCTTTACTAAATTTACGAATGAAGGAATAGAAATTACTTCGTTGAGCAATAATTAGTACACGGTCGTAGGATTATTCAGTGAAAATAGATGTTTTTCGAATAAACATATTGATAAGAACCCTTGTTATATTACATTACTTTGTAAACGGAAATTCGCGATCCGTTTAAAAACACAACTGGCAAAACGCCGCATTCAGATTTACTGACTCATCTATTGCCGCGCGCACGCGCGAATATAAAACATTGTTTACCGCGCGTGCACCGCAGTAGTGGCGACTTTCGCATTCCCATCACCGGAAGACGATATAAATGTGCAATCTCCACACGCTTGCTATACACATACACACACGTGCCTGGCATCTTACGAGCCGTTATCAATGTTTATACCCCGATAAAGAGCATTTTTTTACGACCAACACAGAATGCCGCGCGAGCATTCTTTTCTCTCTCTCTCTCTCCAAGCCCGAGATGTTACAATTAATAGTATCGCTTTTTATTATGCAAACTCAATTATTTGGGATGCAAAACATTCCGTCGAGTGTATAAGAAACGTGCAAGGTGAGTTTTAAAAACATAGTGGAGTCGACATTACGCTTTGTATAATCCAATTCGAATAGTCGTATAAGGAGAAACCGAAAGGTGAATGAAAAAGCGGTTACCGCAGTGTATATAGTTCGAGAAACGAGCTGAATATATACCTTATTACCTAACAGATTCACAGAGATATCGGAAGGGTGTGTCTGACCGACAATCAGTACCAACTATACGTACATATATATATACACTGGATTAAGCAATCGAAAGCTCACAGTGGAAGAAAGAGAAAGAAAAAACGTCACTCACGTATATAGGCAACCCGAAAAATACTCGAGGTTCTCTTGCCGTACAAGTACTATATATATACAGGCCGATTCAATCAGTCGAAAAGTAGAAAGGCACGCGGGAGATCATTAATAACCCTCTTTTGGCAAAAGAGTGAGTGAGACAGGCAGTATAGACTTTTAGAAACGATGCCTATCTTCAGCGACCGATTTATATATATACAGTGTGTCGTATACGTGCAACCCCTTCAGGGGCCCACCCTCCGAGAAAAAGAGTCGTTTTCATTATTCCGTTTCGATTTCACGTCTCGCCCCGCGAGCGCATATATCGTACGCGTCGCGTAACTCACGCTCTAGGATACGGTGTGGTGTATGTATGTTATATATATATATATAGAAAGGGCGAAAGGTTTACGCTCCTGCCGACCCGCAGAGTTTATACCGTAACATCGATAATGCTCTGCTGGTTCTCTAGGTTTCGTTAGATATATGTGGGCTTTTTTTCTATTTCTTTATTCTTGATCGTTCGCGTATATATGGGCATAGATGTATTTGTTTTTGGTAAGATAAAATTAAAGAATTAAAACGTTATTTTAAAAATATTTTTTGTTACTTTCAAAACGACAAAATTGTTTTGTGTGTTTTTTTTTAGGAGTAAGCGTCAATTTATTGACCCACTTTTAACGATTAAAAAGCTAAATAGTTACCGAGAATACGTGATAATCCTTACAAATGTTATTCCTTTAATTCGAAACGGTATCACCCGCAATTACATCCGAACGAAACATTTAAAAAAAAAAAAGATCAAATAACGCATCCACACCGTCGAATTTGTAGTTTATAAACCATACCATAGAAAATTTGAACTTACGATACACTTAAAAATTATTACAGACATCCCCCCCCCTTTTCATCCCTCACCTCTCTTATATCCAATCCCCATAATTCGTTCTTGCCTTCTGCTCGCGCTGCAACGACAGCAGCAGCTGCAGCAGCTTTCACTCGGTTAGACTCGCGCGTGGTGCGCGGACTTGTAGCATTGAGAAAAGGAGAGCGAATACGTACACACATTACGGTGTACAACTGACAGAGGGAGAAATGCACGAGGATGATAATTATTAGGGCAATTGGCATTCACATCGACAGTAACATTGTCCCTCGTAGGCGTGGCGGCTACGCTTGCCGAACCCTTTCGTCTAGCGATTCGGTGCTCGAGATATATATTTTTTTCTCTCTCTCTCTCTCCCTCTTTTCGTATATGTACGACGAATGTTTCAATCGCTCCGTTATACGATTTAACAGTTTCATCAATTATTAGCTCTCGCGTGTATGTAACTGTGTAGTCTGTGGGTGCACATAAGCTCTTACACAATGGTGAATGCATATAGAGGATGTAATATCGGCTGCTCCCAGTTGGTTTTTGAGTGCGACGATTGTCAAAGGAGGCAATCAATCACAAAAATAGGTGTAATGTTACTCGGCGTGTTAAATGGTACGGCATTGTGTGTGTACTTTATTAATTGACCAGAGCTCGCGCTTGATGGTAGTCATTTTTAGTAGGTGTGAAAGCAGGCAGTTCATGCTGTCATATTCATTTTTTTTTACTTTACTGTATGCGGTCGGTTAATAAAATGCATTCACTTGGAGCTTTAAAGGTGGAACGAAACAAATGTAAAAAACTTTAGCCAAGTGATACCACAGATATGTCTAATTTACATTTTTATTTGTCGACTTTCTATATACATCAATCTAGTTAAAACAATGCTTTACGATTCATACATTCTTTTATCTTTTCCAAGCAACCGCAGTAGCACAGTGTAAAACCAATAAGCTTATGTGATCCGGAAAAAAAGAAGAAATACGAGATATCGCATATATATGTATAAAACGCGTATAGGTCACAAGATCTAGATTTCAATATGTACGCCCCGAGCTATCGAGACGCGACAATGGATGTTTGTAATTTTCAGGGTCGACCTTCTGCATTCCGCGCGCACTGCCATGACGCAACGGCATCGAGATCCAGAAGAACGACTTTCTATGTAGCCGACACCAGTATATATATAAGTGTCAGCGTGTGTGAGACACCGTACCGCCAAGCGAATTGATTGGTCTTTTTTCCGATCGGATATGCGTGTGTATATGCGATGTGAGACTTATGAAATTGGATCTGGTATCGGATTGTTACGAAGCCTGCGGACAATAATGACCAAGCGATGTATAATTCACAGTTGGAGTGTATGAATGTGTCATTTTCGTTTCATTGATTTAGAGGTAGGCTAATTAATGTGTATATGATAGATGAAAGCTCATGTGCTATGTACATAAAGAGTTTATGTATAGCAGTTTTGTAATGGTAGAAAATGTTTTCTTTGTTTACAAGAATGAAAATTATTAAATTCTCGTTTGCAAGCAATCTAGTTTTATACGGAGAAAAGATAAGTTATACGAGGTCCATGAACTGCTGTCACCAAAATTCAAAGGCAAAAGTGGCCGAAATAAAAATAAGATAGCTTATCTGCTCAATTCTCAGTGATTTGGGTAAAAGTTGGGATTCGTTAAAAAATGTTATTTTTGCATTCAGCGAAATAATATTGAAGAAAACAAAGATGTGCGTGAAACGCAGTTGCTTTTATAAATAGTATTTGACGATTAATGTTGGGACAAGAAAAGTCTTGCATTGGAATGCAGACTATTAACTTTTTTATTAAGCTCGATTCATTTCGTTTTATAAAAAGCTGCATATATTTATCCTGAATACATCTTTAAATGCCATAGAGTCTTATATAAGAATGTTATTACTATGAAAAATAGGATAAATATATTTTTACTGCATAAAGTCTCAAATTTACTGATCTAATATTACGATTGTTAAGTGGGATGGGCATAGTCAAAAGTTAGGATAAAAATCAAGTAACGATAAAAAAATATCGAATTATTACTACTACAAGCATACACAGCATAAAGAACATTGTCACTGTACCTGATGGATTTAACAAGAAAATTAACTAGATATAACCGAACGACCTCGAAGTTTCCCAGTCGTCAAACCAATAACTTGATTGAGTAAATTATCAACGCGAGGTCTGCGATCAGATACTAATTTTTGACTATCAATCATGAAGGTTACAATCATTTACATTTTAATACGATTACTGTAGGTAACTGAGTGACTCACTCGCCAAGGCATTAACGATATACATATGTACTTCGATGTTACATAAAAAAACTGTTTACAAACATTTTTTCACCCTTCTAATTCAGCATTATATAGAGAACGCAAAAAAGCATGTCCATCAATATATTTATCACAGTTGTAACATAAGCGATTCAATTTATAAATATAACGACACGTTAATAAAATCATCGTAATAGAAAACGCAACGTTACATATTACATATACACGCCGTTGCTGCAGAAAAATTCCACTTAGCCCATAAAGAGCTCTAAATTACCGATTAAACTTTCAGTTACATCGGTAACAAGCTCGCGTGCGCGCTCGTATACGTTGAATTTCTCCCGGGAGCGATAATGAAGCGATACATTTAACCGATAAAACTCGGTAGGCTAGTACCGTGGTGTAAATGCAATTTAATGCCCGAGCTCATGCGCTCTCGAACGTTTTTTTTTTTTTATATTTTTGTCCGTTATACCCAAGCGTGTGTGCACCTCAGGGGGTGCACGCGACAAGGTTCGCGCATCGTTGCATATTGCAGTAGTCGGCGAATTCGCAAATTCGAAATCGAGTTGGAATTGTTCGGTGTGTCGCGCGTGTGGTTCTTCCGAAATTCATCAGTTTCTGGCGGCGGTAGGAATTAGAGATGGGGACGTGGCTGATGGATCGATCGGTCGTTCTTGGTAAGCGGTTTTAAAACAGCTGACGTAGGAAAAAGTTAAAATTAGTTTATGAAACAATTACAATGGAATTCCGTTTCGAACTATTGGAAATATACAGATGCACTTTTCTTTTCCTATATATAAAATACAACCAAACTTATTTCCTAAATTCTCAAAAACGAAGAAAAAAACACCTCTTACACCTGAAACACTATGCAATCTACCCATCTCAACTTTACCAGAGCAAAAAATACAACCAGCAACGAGCCACACAGAAACCTCAAGCCTCCCCCATAAATCCACGACCAAAGCCGCACACAACTCGGCGTGCACACGAGTCTCTTGACGGAATCGCGATCTTATCGTCGCAGCACGAGGAAGAAGAGTCACCGCGCATCGTCGTCGTTGTCTTCGTCGTCGATTGGTTTATATCGGTCGCAAAGACAATAGGACCTCGCTAGAGACAAGTCATGAAATTATCTCTATAGGAGAGGAGAATCTTCATACCGCTGAGAAGGGAGAATAATCACGTAGCGGTTCGTTTGACGATTCGCGCGGATTAATCAGCCGGTGTATTTGTGTCTTTTCAAGTTTGTTAATTACCGTTGATTCATCGTTTGCTTTTGTACAACTTATCCATTGTAATAGAAATTTTTTTCTAAACAATACGCATCTTAACTGTTTTTCCATAAAATTTGAATATGTTTAATTAATTTGAATATATTTTTAATTAGAGACTATATAGTCTTGTTATATCATATAGTATAACTCGTCGATTCATAAATAACCAATCCGCATATGCAACGCCGATACCGATCACCACATAAATAACAAAATCACTCCCTTTGCCTCATTTACTCCGACCATACATCACAACGTGCAAACAGAGCTCGCATTGGTCACCGTATATAGTACCGCATGTAACATATAGCCAGCTTGCCTATACATAACACACACACACACACATATCGCATCTCTTCCGCAAATTGCCAATGGACTCGTGACACAGTTTATCGCCTCATGCCAAACATTCGTACATTACACACACACACACATATTCCATTCACTCTTCCACCTATATTCACCTCAGCTCATTATATATCAAGGCGCACGCGTATGCGTTCGATCTCGAGTATGTATATGTATATACGCAATGCAACAACACGCAAACCTATTGTGTACAATAAAATTCTACGTTCAACTATAAATTTCGCGCGCGGTGCTGGGCAAACGCGCATATAGAGACATTAGCGGCCATTATTTATAGCCGAATTATCGTTCGTCGTCGTTGCCTATATATATATGCGCGCACATATATACATACAAAGTGGTTCATTGTACCGGCACGCATCGATCACGAGCGTTTTCAGGGACGACGAGGCGGCGCAGCTGTACATTCGCGTGATCGCGCGGAAAGCAACCATGGTTCCCGCCTATTATGGCTTTTCACGCCCAGTGAAGGCAAGTTTTATATTGCACTCGCACTGTGCATTGTCGGCGTGCATGATGTAAATATTTTGTCGCATGACGGTAGGATATATACGCTACTCTCTTGTGTGTATTTTTATATCGGAACGTGTGTGTGTGTGGTTTCACTCGAGTTTTCTATTTTCAGTGTGGGAGGGGTGGTGGTAAATAGGAAGGAGAGAGTAGGAGTATTAATAGGGCGCGAGGGCATGACTTATGCGCAGGAAGCGGAGAGGTTGAACTTTGAGATAGAAATAAACGAGGTTCAATTAGAGTAGAATTATGGGCGGAGGCTGTAAACGTCGGTTTATGAAAGTTGTTGAAAAACTTTAATGAAGATTAAAGTTGGAAGAGATTAGAAAGGTTCTTAGGGTTTTAAATACTTTGTCGAAGCTATACTTATTGTAAATGCTATTTTAACTTGGATATTAATAAGATAACGAAATTGATAACTTAGAGTAAAAATAAAAGCTAAGGTTTAGCTTGATGATTTTTTACCTTATTGAGTTTTTCATAACTAAGGTTAAAAAGTTTGACTATCTCAGTAACTTTTAATGCTTTTTACATTGCCAATATAAGAATCCACTATTATTCAACAATCACTACACTCCTGAGAATAATTATCTATACATCTCACCTTCTCAAAACGCACAATACTTCACGCCTAATCAGACCTACAAGGTACCTTACTCCCTTCCTTCATCCTGAAACGCAATACCACAACCCCGTAAAAAATACTTCTTTCAACTCTCAGGTCTTTGCTCCCTCTCTCTCTCTCTATGATTTACGCGCCGCGCGCCTTACGTAATGCCTAAGGGAAGAGAGAAGGGGGGTATAACGCGCTCCCCGATCGCACGTAAATCACCTCCTCTCGCGATAAGCGCGTTCGCTCACGCCTATCAATCGCCCAATTTGGCCGGCGGGTGGAACTAGAGTCGTCGACATCATATACAGCGTCAGATCGGTCGTTCAGATATATATACATGTATTATACGCGGCGTTCAGTGCAGAGAGAATTTCTCGCTAATCATGAACTGTATATAGAAGCTGCGGCTCGTACGGTAGCGGTTAAGCTGATGTGGTAGGATTAGAATGTGTATGTGTATGTGAGTGTAAGAGAGGGTTGTAAGTATTGATTACTGATTTGTAGGCTATTTGAATTTTGTGGAGGGTAATGAATTTAAAGATAACGCGGGATGTAAGATGGAGATAAAGGCTGACGTTTAGAGGCGATTGATCGGGTATTGAAATGTGTTGAGAGAAATGAGTAATAAATTTGTGGTAACGAGATGAAAATGACGCAGCGAACAATGTTGTAGATATTGATTCGTTAATGTACCATGTGGTTTCTATAGTTACACGTTGAGGTAAAGAAAAAAGATAATGTTAATCATTACTTATACGTATATATGTAGATACTTTCTTGGTAATTAGAAAGTACTATATAGTTAAATAATAATTAATTTTACATCGACAAGTTATATTAATTGATTTGTAATTTGTAACTGATTTCCACACGAGTGTTGCAATTTAATCGGTCGTTAATTTGGTTATTTAACGATGATTTATTATTCATCGTTCGTAATACCTTACACATATACACAACTTAAATTTCTTTATTTTCCTCAGATTCCCATAGCATTTCACTCTCTCTCCCTCTCTCAACGCCAATCCATCTCTCAAACTCCAAACTCTCACTCCTTCCCACAGCGTGCAATATCTCGAAGACGGCAGAGCGCGCACTCATCACTCGTACAATCGTTCGTACACGCATACTCACGCGCGTACATATATATAGGATATATATAAGCAAAAGCTCTATACGCGCCGAGGAAATGTCGACACGAATAAGGTGCGCGATTCCATCACCGTGTGATGCGAATTTCCCGACGCGCATGTATGCGCGATTGACGGGCGTCACGAATGCTGCCGCGAGGCGTCGCTGAGCAAGAAATTCAATTAGCGAGGGATCACGCCGGTATGAGTCTTTGATTCTTCTCTTAGTTTTTCTTTTTTAGTGGAGATAGGTGACTTTGCTTGTTATGTATCGCAGAAATGATCTGTAGAAAGTCGGCGAAGCTGTGGTTGCAGTTGGAAAAGGTATACTGGTAATGTTACAAATTTTCTCACGGTAATGTTGGCTTGTTTAATTTTTTTAGATCAGTTTTTTAGTATGCAAAAAATTCTTTTCAACATCTACCCACGTATTTAAAACAAGACAGAACAACGTCAAAGTAGCTTTACCGGCGATTCTCTCCCTCGTAACCCCATTTACAAGCGACAACAATTATTCCTGACAATACACACTGCTTCTGCATTTCGTCGTCCACAGCTATTCTGCGACTTCTTGTGAGCTTATCTCTCTCTCAACCGTAAACTCCCACCGTTTTGACTCCGGAACAATGCACCAAGTCTTAACTTCCCCCGTACCACGGGCTCCAACAATTCGACGTTTCGTCATCATACCATGAGCTGTGCCGATTCACGTCCTCCTCCTCCTCTTACCTCTTTCCTTTGCCTAATCTTTGCCATCTGCTATTGTCGGCAACACGCGACGTTACTATATATATATACTCCCCGAGCTGCATAACGTAATCGACTTAGACCGACGCAGCCGTCGGCGACAATAGGGCGGCGGGCGGAAAAAGATTATATGCAGCGACGGGAAATCCCCACGACGTTGTTGTATATGCATTCATTGTACGAAAGAGAGAGAGAGAAAGTCGAAAGGAAGGGGTTGCACGCGGACCGGGGATTTCACGATTTGGCACGCGCGAGTTCCGGAACGCGTGCGTGTGTGCACCTGGGTGTGTATATATATGTGAGGGTATATTATGCACGCAGGGGAGATGCAGATTTTTCGACGCAGCAAAGAGTGATTTATGAGAAGGATTCAGACGAGAGAGAGCTGATTAAGTCTCGTGATGCGACGAATTTGGATGAAGGTGGGGTATAATCTATGGGGAGTGTTGTGGGTTTTGAAATTAATCGCGTGTTTCTTTTTTTTTTGTTGAAGTTTTGATGGATATGGTAATATTTTTTAAATTTGTTATGAATGAGATGGATTTTTTATACTTAGCCGTGTGGGGGAAATGATTTGTATGGTCGATGATTGAGGGTTTGCTCTAAGATTCGTCAAGGGAACTCACCTGAAACAAACAAACAAAAAGATCCATTAGAATTTAATTCACAAGATATATATTATTCGAATATCATTAAAAATATTATTTATTATATTCATACAAAAAGGGACAGATGTCTTAGGACAACCGACACCAGTACTAATGATTACATACACCTATACATTTCCTAACAAACACTAACGACTGCAACTTCATTTCAAACTTTTCATCAACTTCGGTCTCATTAGAAACCTCGAGCTAGCACATATATACACATCTACACTTATATATATATCTAACCCTCCATCCTCTTCTTCCAAAACGAAGCCAATCGCGAATCGCGTCGTCGCCTGTAGTGCCACGCTAAACATATGGAGAATGCAGCAGCCGGATATGCATTATATACACACTGCAGCAGTAGCGAACGGGTTAGAATATAAGCATCGCTACGTGGGGTATATATATATATACATCGGCTGTCGAATGACCGGCTGCTGCTACCCCATGCTGGTTACCCGGGGGCGCGAAACTATACGGTATATATACTGCTGCAGTTTTGTGAGGGATCATGTGCGAAGGATATATACATGCCGATACGTATATATAGCTCGATCAAGTGTGGCGAGGGTGTATAATATGGGGGCGTGTGATGGATGAAGCGGATGATATGTGTGTATATACGAAAGGAAGAAAAGGGTTGGCAAAGGGAGGATGAAATTTATCGAGTTTGGAAATATACCGGAGGGGTTGGAGGTTGGTAGGTTTTTGGGTTATGAGTGATGGTGTTGTTGGGAGTTAACGGTAATCGTAAATCGTATATTTGTTTATTATGCGCGTGTTTAAATTTACACTGATTTGTTTGGTTAATTTGTTGGTTTTAGAGGGTAAAGTTGATTAAGCGTGAGCTATTTGTTATACATGTCTAACACCTCGTGAGCTGAATAGCTATATACGCTTGAATCAATCTCGTTTGGGTTACATAACACACCTTACCACTTCATTTCCTGCTATACAAAACTGACATTATGTTGAACAATATTTTACGACTGTAGATCACATCATGGGAAGTTATAAACGATTCCGTGCCAGTTCGCGTTATGTGTTCATTTGTTGCAAAACGTACATTTTTTTCCTATTATACATTATTTCATGCGTTAGATATCAATGTTACATATTGCTTAATAACATGCACTACACATTTTGATTCAGATCAACATCGTCGTTGCATATACATATATGTGTATATATAGTAGAAAGTTTTGTTTACGATCGTTTTCCAATTAGTTCGAGTTGTTAAATCCATTAAAGTAGATATAAATACACGCGTGCGCAGGCCTAATAATTTTTAAACGATAGTAAAACCGACTTTTATTCCGCTTAATTAACCACATGTACTATTATCACGCGAAAATTGCAAGCCCATTTTTTTCATATACCATATATATGTATACGTAACGAACTTTTCTCTTCATAACGTTTTTTGCCCCTTTACAGCTCACCGATCCGTAAACTCCGAGCTAGGCATATATTATTCCAGCATCAGAATCGAAATACGTATATAGCGCATGTATAAAGCGTGCGAAAATGTAAAAACTTCCATACACATTCCACAGTCCACTCCCACCCCGTCAATCATCGTCCTTGTATATATTCACTTTCCGTAGCGAGTATATACGTATGGATTTTTTAATACACACACACACACGCAAACCGCGCGTCATTAAAAGCGCAATTCAACGCAACAAAGAACGCGCGGTAAAAGCGAATCTCGCGCGATAGCAGTCGCGACTCACGTTCTCTCTCGTTCTTTCTCCCTGCCACATTTATCTCACTCGCGTATACATATACGCGCTTACGGACTTCCCGTTCCGCGAGTACGAGAAATCGACTTGGTCACGGGTTATGTATATATACATATATATGTATAGTATAGTTTAGTTGTGTAGAAATCACGTGTATGTATATATACGGGTGTGAAAATGTGTGTATATGTGTGCAGGACGAGAGAGTGCGTTGTCCTTGGTTCGGTGTATAGACAGACGCGCGTGGCTGGTTTAGTGTAAACAAGAGTAGGAGGGTAAAGGAATGCGTTGGGTAATTAAATTGAGAGTGGCACTCTGGAAGGTTAATGAGAGAACGCTGAAGTGCAAGTTGACGATTATTTTTTTAAAGTCTGTTTGGCTGCGGGAAAACGAGTTTTAGCCGAGAAGTAAAGAGAGAGAAAGAGAGAGAGGTGAGTGCACTAGGCGGAGTGGTTTACTGATGCAATGCGCAGCGAAAGTTCTCAGTGTTAAAAGATTTTATTTTTTACTTAGTTGTTTGCTGGTATTTTTGTTCAATTAATGCAATGTACATAAGAAGATTAATTTAAAAAAAAAAGTAATGTAAATTGGCGAAAGTAGTGATAACTGGTATTACATTATCCAAATTACGAAGGAAAATAACATAACGCGACAAGAATTGAAAAAAAATTTACATAATATACATAAAAATATTTTTCTCGCTTGACGACTGAAAAAGCCAACCACTGAATGTTCTAATTACGGGCTTAAATCGACCGTTAACCGAATAATCGCCGACAGAGCTCGAAATAGTCAAACCCCCGTCTACTTCCGGCCCATTACCCTGTGAATAGCTCTGCTAATGTGATCTTGAATACGTAAAAAAAAACTTTCAGGGTTTAATTTAGCCAACCTTAACGCGCCGCGAACGAAGTGTGAAAGAAAAACTTTTTCACCCCAATATTCCACACTATCCTATAGATATATCAAAACACGCATATTATACATTTTCCAACTTAGCAACTATACATATGGTTCCTCCTACTGCAAAATTTTATATACATAGCGACAAAGTACAGCACAATAAAGAAATCAAAAACACCTATACAGCACACCTATACGGTCATTTTCTGCTACACGGTCGCTTGCTGTATGCATCCTGACATATAGAGTATATATATATGTGTATACACATACATCCCCGATCACACCCCTCGTAAAACCCGACTAGACGCGAGCAAAAATTCCCGCGTGCGCACGTGCATGCACGCATAAAATAATCGCGCGCATAATACGCGCTCTCGCTCTCTCTCTCTCTCTTCTTATCCTCTAAGCTCTCTCTCTCTCTCTCTCTCTCTCGGAAGGGTGCGCGCGTAAAACTCTGCGACGCACTAATTTATCGCTTTATTACAACCTCCGGCATGCAGGGTGTATATCGTTCGCGTACAATACCCATTAGCGGAAGAAAGAGAGAGAGAGAGAGCAGCGGCTAGGCGAACTCTCGCGCACGCCTCGATTTAAGATGTCGTTAAAGTGTTTTACGGCTCTTTTACGACAAGCGCGAAATTTGACAGCGAGAAGCGTACGCGTGCACCCCGCTAGAGTCTTTTCAATTGTTCGACACGTTTACGCGCGTATTGGTTTTTTTTTCTTTTTTGCACGCGAGTGTCCGACTCTATAGTATATCGGTACTACTGTGCAGTGGTGTATAGAGGTGGCTTCGTTTTTTTTGTTGTTGTTGCTAGGTATAACGAAATTGAGACGTTTATGTGGCTGGATGTTGGGTGGCGCAGCGGACAGAACTGCTGCTGCCGTTGGTGCAGGTTCATTCGAGATTTACGGCTGTGTCTTGTAAGAAGGGAGGGACAAGAAACGCGTGGAGGTCATTGTGCGAGGAATAGTTGTTAGATTTTAGTGGTGTGGAATGTTGCGTACGATTGCAACTATGTATTGGGGAATGGGAGTTTTTAACGTATGCAGGGAATTTAGAACGAGAGGTAGTGTATAGAAGTGTGACTGGATATTTGTATATATTAGCAACAATGTTTTAGCGTATACACTTCGATTTACTTAAATCACATACCACAAATAAGTTTTTACATCTAACCGACCATAAATTATTTCTTGCCCCCAAAGTGAATTACGTGCTCCATCATACATATATAAGCCCTCAGAAATAGCCATTCGGAAATTATGAAATATCACGCTTTGATACACTGTCTACAGCAGTAAATAGAGTCTGCAAACTCTTTTTTTTTACCCCTATATAACCACCGTTCTTTTACGACGCGCAATCGACATTTTATTAAGTCATCGTTACGCGCAATTGTTACCCACTTTTTACACGAACTTTTCTACCTATAAAAAACAAAATCTCTCAGTCCATCCCTCTTTTCCCAAGCAGCCGTCCACTTCATTAACCATCATAGCAAAAAGATTCGACTCGTTGCGCGGTGACTCGCGGAACAACACGCGCACTCTACTATACAAACTATACGGACATTGCACGATCAGCTTAAATAAGCAGAAACGCGAGTGCGCGCATCCTTTTGACTCTTCAGCATTACTATACCATTATTTTTTCACCCCCTTGCGTCGTAGACTACCCCTTTTTCGTAGCAAAAAAAAAAGAAAGAGTAACACAACTGGCCTGCGTACAAGGTCAGTCAATCGAAAAGCGATTCGCGATGCCACCCGAAATCTCTCTCGCTCTCTCTCTTTTATTCCCCTCGTTTTGTGCCTCTATATATATATATCTGCACGGTCCAACCCTCTTTTTTACGCTGCTTTTGACACTGTGGGCCGGGCGCCGTCTGAATGTCCCCGCGCGCGTATATGTATTGTTCGTGTTGATTTTGTGATTTCTGACTTTTTAATAAGGTCAGCTCTGCGTGACTACAATGCCGGGCTAATTCTGTCGAGCGCAAGGTTTGTTATTAAATTTATGGCGTTTTAAAAGATCGTTTTAAATTTAAATGAGCTTATTAAGGTTTCGTTGGATGTGACGTACGAACTTTTGGATATACATATAATCCGATTTATACCTTATACAATTCGTTTCTTAATCTTCATATTCTGCAAAGATATTATTTCTTTTATCAACATGCACAATTATTATGCAAGGTTTGTCAATGTAAATTTTTTTATCCATATTATTTGGTATCTTTAATTTTTTTCGACTGAATTTCTAATAAACAAACTCGAATTCACACTATCCAAATATACACAGACTCCGCTTGCTTTCTGTATCGCACGTTCCAACAATCGAATTGAAAATCAACCGCCCAACGCGCTTATGTATACATCTCCCGACAACGATGCCGACGCCCGACGTCGAGGCGGTCGCTCAGCTGTCCACGAGGAGGCCTATTGTGGACCCGGGGATATTTATAGCCCGAGGATGACCAAACAATTTGGAGCGGGTACATTGTGTTGCCGCCGTGCTTCGTGTATGCCAATGCATACGGCAAGCAATCCGGCCAATAAGCGACGATTCATAACTGCAAGGTATATATAGATATATAAGGACTCTCTGCAGTGTATGTATATATATATATGGTATAAGTGCGTTGGATTTACAGTTAAACTTTGTAAAAGACGGAGAAAAATTTTAATGATCAATTTTTTTATACTAATTATGTTTTCAAAATTAAAATAAATATTGATATAAGGTCGTTTCTTTAAAATTTTAATCAAGCACACAAATCATATTTATATAGATAAACATACAACATTAAAGGTACGACGATCATTTCGAGCGAAAAATGTTCGGTTTAACTTCAAAGTTTCAAAATATTGTCAACCGCCCTTTCCACGTTTACCCAAACCCATAAAATTTAGCACACGCCTCTAAACCCCATATCTCATCGGCATCCAAAGACCAGTGCTTCATTACCCCAGCATCACATCACATATATATATATATATATATATAGACCCCGGCGGTATCACTTTATGTCCCGCGTATATATACATCTCTTGCTTGGACTCCACCCATTGAACGAGCAAACTTTACGACTATACCTCAGCGCGCGCAATTCACACGCCGATAATCGAAGTCGCGCGCGAGTGGCCAGAAGTCGAGTGACGGCGTGTGCGCGTACGCGCACAAGGGGCGCGAGAGGCCATAAAACCGCTTCCGCGAGACCATAAATTTCCCCCGTTGCTAATCGCGATCGAGAGAGAGAGAAGATTCTTCGCCAGGGACGAAACCCGCATCTCGCACACCGCTTTGTATCATGTGGATTTACGTCGTTCGGATGCAAAAGGCCGCGGCGTCGTCGAGTGTATTATAGTGCTGCGACGCGACGAGATGATTGCACGTGGCCAGCGCACGCGTATATAAAGGTATAGGTAAGTGAATATAGGTACAAGGGTGATGATGATCATGCTAGTTTTCGAGAAGTTTTGTGCGTTCGGAGGGAGTTTCCTTATTCAAGGCGATTGTATATGTTGAATTTTGGGATGAAAAAGGTTTTAAAGTTAGAAAATTAACAACAAAAAAGTAACGGTAACGATACACGCACGACTACGCCTTTATATTCAAAACTGAATTATCAGCCATTGACAATGCTGACGCACACGCGAGCATCGCAAGAACAACGCAAGTTTACTCATATAACAACCGACGTAAAGCGTATTTCATCTCTTTCTCTCTCCATATTCCAAAAAATCCCCGCACGTCGTCCCGTCGAGTGGACGCCGCAGTCTCCAGCGTTTTTGCCTCGCGTCTGCATGCGCGCCCCACGGCGCATTATTTAACGCGACTGCTCGCCAGCAGCTTACACGGTTTCTCGGACGATCATGACGCATGCATGTGTGTATATATATATGTATAACGGCAGGGGAGTGAATTTATATATATGTCTACATGGCGACGCGCGGGACTTTTTTAATCGGTGTATATGGGAAAAACTTACCGCGCCGCAGCCAACGTTTTCCATTTTATTGTTACTGTGCGTTACGGCGAAGCGATGAAAAATGTCCGGTGTAAAATTACCACCGGTGTATATATGTGTGTGTGTGTGTATTGGATTGATGGAAATAGAATAAGATGCGTATATATAGGTAGTGGTCTTAAAGTGACTTTAATTTACTGGCCATGTGAGGGAAGATTAATCACCGAATGGGAGATTGATGATTGGCAAAAAATGGATTTTATACTTGATGTGGATGAGATCGAGAGGTGAGGGATGAAAAAGATGAATACGAAAAAATATTCTGTTTGTGTGCATGTGCACGGAGGGAAATGAGTGATATATGTTCGGGGTTTTGTATATGTAGGAAAAACATTTGAGTGTAGGTTTCTCGATATAATTAAGACGCTTATGTCAAATGTCAAGCTGTAGTATTTTTAGATGACCGAATCGAATTTGGAGTGAGAAAAATCTCAATGATGTTATTGACATTATATAGAACTATCTTTATAACGGATGACTTTATTGACTACATTCAAAGATACTTTTTCACACACCAATCACATTTAAGAAAAACAACGTAATAACCAATTCTTCATCAACCTAAATCCAAATTCTACCACTTTACGTCAAAATTTATGCTACCATCTAAAAATTCTTCGAAACACCTTTCAAACCTCAAAAAAAAACGCGTGCGCTAGCAAAAATAATCGACACCATTTACTTCCACTCCCGCGCCCAATTCACCCAGCCCTCGTGCAAAAATCATCGGTTATCCGACCCCCCAGCCGAAAATTCAACTCTCGAAAACGTCAAAATCCCATCACGTATATACTCGCATCCCTCCGCACGCATTCAACGTTTTTCGCCGATAAACGAGCTTGACACGTGGAGACAAAACACGGGGCTGGCTGGCCGCTAATTTGACTCGATCACGAGCCAGTGAATCCATAGAAATTAAAGCGCGCTAGCGCTCCGGTGGTCGATGAAAAGAGAGGAGGCGGACAGTGAAAAAAAAAAATTGCCAAGCGCTGATTGACATTAACGCGGCGACATGCGCGTGTGCGCGTTAGTGTAGAGTGAATGGCTGACGGCAAGTGGGGTGATACGTGTGGTGATGAGGACGTTTAGCATTTAGGATTTGATGGTAGTATTTGGTGATGAGAGGGTGTAGCGAGGACCGTGAACGGTATTATTTTGGAAATTTTTAGTTAAATTTTTTACATAGATGTTATTTTATACGCAAAAATAAATATAACGTGAATTAGATTACTGAATTATCTATATAGATTCTATTTTAACAGAAATATACCCTACCAATCCAACTTTACGTATATCAACGCTTACACTGTACAGACCGAACGAATGCATCGCACACCCGCAGGGCATGCACGCGAAGGCGGCGACGTTAGTGTGCGGGTCACTCGTCCCGTTGCATCGGCGTGTGCAGCACTGCAGACGAGGACATCGATAGGGCGGGCAGCAGCATTCACGGCAGATGTTTTAACTTCGTCAATGGACGTGTTACTCTCATTGTAATTCTCGCGCGACGAGAGCATTGACTTGCATGAAAAAGAGCCGCGCGTTCGCTCGATCGCTCTTATAAAGGTGTATATATACGTGCAGAGTTACGTTATGTACGATTGTGTATAGAGAGAACTGAAGTTGAAAAAAACTGGGGAAAATGATCGGGATTTTGATGTATTTTTTTATTTGAAGAAGTGAATGTGAAACGTTGATCGAAGTGATAGTGGTTTAGGGGAACCGGAATTATGGTAGCAGTATTATTTTTTTGCATGTTTCATTGTAGATCGGTTTCGTAAGTACTCGTTGCGTGTTATTGGCTTTTGGCATTTTGGAATAAAACAGGATTTTCAAAAGTTAAAATAAATAAAATTGATAATATACAAAACACACGGTATTATATTTCAAAAAATAAATTATATATACAACGAGTATAATAAAACTTATTGTTTTCACGTAGTAGTTAGTATACAGAAAAGCGTCTGACAATCCTTGTTAGATACACAAAAAGGAATTTGCTATATACCTGCAGATAGAATAGCAAAGTAGTATAATAAGACGTTTGTACTGAGGGAAATCCTCATCGAATCGAAAGCAATAAAACGCAATCTCGAATTACGAATTCACGCGTACATATATACATAAGTCACGCCACTGAAACAAATCGATTTATCGCAATCCCCATACAGACACGCGCGCATGTATAAAGAGAGAGAGAGAGTAAAAGCGCCCCTCAATCTGCATATATACAAACTTACACCTCTAAACGTGCATTTCAATCGACGCGCTATACACCGATGTATCTTATTAAAAATCAATACGGCCCATAAACTCTCGAGAATGGCGCTCAAGTTTTCCGGGCTATACACACGAGTATAATCCGGCGAATTATCCCGACAATAATCCTGCATAATCGGGCAGCGTGGCGCGTGTCTATATATATACATCCATGCAGATGTGCGCACGCGCGCGTTTCGATAATCCGACAAAGCGTATCCCGTTCGCTCGAAAATCGAGCTTCCCTCTCATATCTATATACACGCTACCAGACATCTGAATAATAAAAGAAGAAGGGCGCGAGCGCGTCTATATATATGCGGACGAAAATCATTCCGAGATTCCGAATCTCACATACGTGTGTATATATATAGAAAGAGAGCGGAGGGAAAATATCGAAGAATAGCGATTCTCCCTGGTTCTCTCTCTCTCTTTCTCTCTCTCTCTCTCTCTGGATAAGGATCGTACGGAAACGTATGCATTTTTCGTTGAACAGAAGAGAAGGAGAGATTCGCATCGCGCGGAATGCCGGTAGAAATCCTCGCATGCGCCCGCGCTCTCTCTCTCTCCCTCTCTCTCGTGAGAATCAATTTACGGCGCGTGCACAGCTATACGCTGGACGTTTTACGATTCCGTCGGCGTTATTTTGCATAACGGGGATACGGCTGCTGCTACTGCTACTACTGCGTGGAGATCGTGAGAGATCGAATGGAATTGCGGATATTCGAATGGGCCTGTCGTGTTTTAATCGCCTGCTGTTTCAACTATGTATCATTGATGTAATTGGTAATGGGATGAGGAGGGTAATTAGGAAGTTGCTTGTCGAAACAATGACTCAATTTTCGTCATGGATTTCAAGCGCTTGAGATTCTGATAATTGAGCCGTATCGGAGCTATATATAGATATATGTAACAACTGGATTCTAATTATGTAATTTATAGGTGTTTGAACAAACTGGTGTATATGTATATGTAACTTTCGAAAAAAATTTTTTATATTAAACATAAATATATATATGCGAATAGCTGCGAATTGTATATGGGCATTATATGCGAGTGCGAGTGCAAAAAAATCATTTTCAACTTTCACTCGTAACCATGTTCTTGCTCGATGTAACGCCACTTAAGGTATTATCTTAAACTACATAAATAACGAAAAAGAGATTATAGAAAGGTAGTAAATGCATTTTTATAAAGTGCTTAACAACCTTTGACGAAAGTTTATGTAACTATATTTGACGAGATGCATCTTCGGACTTTAGTGCGTAATAATAATTTATCGTCAGTAATAAAATTGAGTATTTTTTCTTTCTTCTATTTTGTTGGAGGCAAAATTCTGATGGAAAAATTATAGGAATGTGAAAGTTTGATGTATTTTATTTGCCCGTGTGAATTAGTAACATGTGGAAATGCGAAACTTTATATATACGTGAAATAATTGTCAGCTTACTTTATTCTCATAGCGAGTAGGTAGCCAGACTTTCCCATCCTTCTAAAGCAATAAGGAAACTAAACAACTGACGATACAATTAATTAGCCTTAAAATGGTATTTGACTTGAATTTTACTTTCGCAGGAGTAATTATATAAATACCAGATGAACTTTCCATTCATCAACAAATATCGCTAGATATGTTGTAAATATTTAACGCAGAAAACGAAAAACATGTATTAATCTTTCAAGGCCAAGAAAAATGATATGACAACATCCAAAAGAAACCTCCATACTTCCTTCTACAATCCACGCATGTACAAAACTCGCTCAAAGTCAATCAATCTCTCGTCTAAGCATTAATGAAATCGTATATCCAACGATAAATCATCGCGCATCTTCCATCCTCACCACTGTAATACAACCGATAACAAACGATTTCCATTTCAGCTCCGACGTATCATTCAGAAGCGTATATATACGCACGCGCAGTCGGATATAGAAGCAATGCTCATTATCGCTGAAACAACAACAAATTATTCTCGCGGGATTCTCCATCATCGCGGCATTCTAAATTATTCACACGCACGCGAACACATCCCCGCTCAGCTGAACGCGCGATGTGTACAATAAAGGCCGGGCGTTTTATCATCATCCGATAAAAAGTCTCGTTAATTCTGCAGAGCTAGACGGGAAGATAAAAAAGTAACGGCTGCTGAGTGTAGGAGAATCGAGAATAACTATGCGGTAAGGGCGTCTCGTCCGCAACTCTTTGTGCGTTGTGTATTAGGAAATTCTAAAGTGTAAAATTGTTGGTATAATATATGTGAAGTGAATATTAACGTAGTATTAGTTATTTATTCCATTATTTCTCAGTATAACCATATACACACTATTCGCTGAAACATATATTACATAGATATCCGAATTCCTCTCCAAGTTCCTATAACTACATATAAAAACGATCAAATCAATGACACATACTTATAATCCGATATCGAAATGCCCTTACTTCTCCGTATATCGACAGTTACCAAGACGGTGACCATTACATCCTCACATCGAATTCCACGGACATAACAGGAGTTCGTCATCCCATCGGCTTGCCCCTCCTTATATATTTCTCTATACCTATATATATATGCGCCTGGTTGACCTCAACTCGTACGACGCCTGACTACGAAGGGCTTCCTGCTCGACGGCTTTTCTTCCATCCGCACAGTACACACACACACACACGCACACATTTATATACACGCGACCTCGCATTTTTCCGGGAAGATGATTTCGCGAACCGTTGATTTTTCCGTTAGCCGCTAGTGACGTTGTCGCGGTTATAGCGAAGAGAAAGAGAGAGAGATGTGTATCGGGCGCTTGGATGTAGCTCTGTTTTGTAACGAGAGAGGATAGTGCAGTTATAGAGTCGTTATTGGAAGGATCATCGGTTGGTATAAGATTATTGAGTGATACGTGAGAGTTTGTCAGATGCGAGTGTAATGAATTTTACATAAGTATAGATTATACATTTTGTTTTTATGTACGAGTATGTGAACTAAAACTTGAATCAACAATCGAAAAGTAGATAGTACAGTAACAACTCCAAGTGTTATATACTTTGTAGATTCAACTATTACGGGATTTGCTTATCTCCGTTGACATTTATCGCGTTTGTTATCGGGGCATGGCAAATAGAAAGCTGGAAAAAAATCTCTGTCTACAAAGATTTTAAACTGCTTGTAAACAACCTTTACTACAGCGTATTATTATTATCGACACGACGACACAGAAAAAGTTTTCTCTGAATAAACAAAATTATTTTCGAAAACCATATGTCTATATATACATTTAACTTAAAGATATAGCCAATTTGAGAAAAATGTACGTTACAATTTAGCAAATTCAGCGCATTTAACAGAGCCAATGTTCGAAACCAAACATTATTTCATAATTCCAGTAATCCGCACAAAACACTCTTCCCCACGACGCGCTATTTACAATCATCATCTCCTACAAACCGAAACCCCTCTCCTCCTCTTTTGCGATCATCATTTTCACTTTCCACCTAAAAACCACACGAACGTACATGTATACAGATGAACACGCGCAAAAAACGAACTCATATACAGAGACGCGTGCGTGCGATAAACACAGCTAGCTGTTGCGCCATTACGCAAATACGCACTTCCTCGGCACGTTTTATCTCGCCACCTTATCTCAGCCACCTCCTCCCTACTATATACACTCTCGCACGGGGCGTTTCGCGATCGCGTTAACTCGTAGATAAACAGCTCTCTCTCTCTCTCTCTCTCTCTCTATCTCTCTTTCTCTTATAGCATGCAATATACGAGCGTAACACACTGACTCCGATCCCACGCTCCCTTGCACAACGCGCGCACGCGCGCGTGTGCAGTGCGCTTTTCGTCCAAACCGTGTAATTTGCCGGTAAGAGGGAGAGTATAGAATAGCGTTTATGGTAAGAGGATGGATTACATGGATATTTCTTTTTTTTTGTTGATTTAGCGGGTAATTTTGGAACGATAGATGCGCTGTGAAGAGAGTCTGTGTATGTGTGTAATGTCGCGGTGTCGTGAGAGAGAACGACGTAGTGTATATATATACACTAGAATAATGATAGAGGTGCTCGGTAGAGAGATGAATTATCGGATGTTGGAGTAATTATTGTTATTATAACTATCCCGTGCGCGTCTGTGAGACAAGTATACACGCTATATAGGGATGTGCGCTGGGGACCGCGAACGTCGTCGTTGTCGTTCGCGGTTACTCACCCGTGTGGAAAAAAAAGTAAAAATTCGCATTAGCGAGATGTGTTTTAATGATATCGGTGTTATATAATTATAAGAGACGTTGTTTAGATTTTTATATGTATACAGTATAAAAATAGAAACTATCGAAAGTTTTATTGTTGTAACGCACTTTCTATAACTTTTCTATAACGCCGCATTGACACATCACATCTGGTCGGTGAAAGCACCCCTTTTGAAAGAAATGCACCGTGCTGCAATGTCACTTCCTATACTCTTTCCTTATCTCTCTTTGACAATCACGTCAACAATGTACCATTTATATATATACGTACGTAATTACCTAACAAATTCATCATCATTATATCCTAACACCACGAATTTATATACCTAACCCTTGGTTCCCACGTGTAATAGAGACTCGACACTACGCTTTTCCGAAAACATATATATACTCACACTGCACCACGCGCGGGTTATAGCAGTGTCACATTGCGTCGGGTTAGCATCAGCATCATCACAGACTTCTCACGTGGCTCGGTGCACCGGAAACCGTCTTGCACATGCACGCGTGGCTAAAATTAGGTCAAGGTATACGCGATTAGCAGCGCGTCGGGCGACTGCGTCGACGTGTTGCGCAAAAGAACGTAGTATATAGCGGTGGTGGTGTGTTGTTGGTCTGTGAATGGGACAACTGTTGCGGGTGTTAATTGTAGGTATATAGGAAATGGTGGGAACCGTGGTTAATGGGGTTTTGAGCGTTGGGAGGTTTTGGATTAGTTTGGAGTTTAGGAAAATTAAGTTGTAGACATGTAATGTATATATAAATGAAGTGTGGGTATAATAACGAAAAATGTGGTCTCAGAATTTTACTATCGAGTGGTTGGGAGAATACGGGAAAGAATTTCGCGGTTGCGCTGGTCTACCGGCTAATTTTATTGTTGACGTAATGTATAAGTAGAAAGTTAAAGATTGGGCGGTGGCGACGACGGCGCGGTATTATTAATTTGGAATACGCGAATGTCTTGCGAAATCCACTGAAAGACTTGACTATAACTCTGAAGTGGAAATATTGTTGAAATGCAGTAGCTTTTGCGTTACATAAATGTCAGATATTATACTTGCTAAGGTTACCTTGTTATTTAAACATATTACGAAAAAGGCTTGTCTCGAACAAGTTTTATCTTATCGAACAAAAAAATATTGACGAATTTCAAATTCCTTCGAATTTACATCGATAACGCATGCAAAGATCCTGATTTAGAATACAGAATATTTAAGATTCAACGGATCGATTTAAATTTCAAATATACAACACTATAGTCATCAGTAAACTAATTAAATCTTCGTATGGAACATAACGACATCAATATCATTATTAAATATTGCAATCTCAAAGCCCGCTAATTTAATTCAACCACCGCAAGTATTGCACTACACCCTTCCCTCTTCCAAAAAAAAACATCGCGGCGACCGCGCTTAATTCGCAAAGTCATAACGGCTGACCGAGCACACAGAGAACCGTCGTATATACGCCATATATACTCTCCGCTGCTCAGAATCCGGACAACCGGTCAAAGCGGACACTCGAGTGTGCAGGCGTGCGCGTAGACGAAGCGAAAGGGGAGTCGTTGCTGCTATTCCATCGACTGGCCGACATAAGGCCATCGTAGCCGTTGCGCACTTTGTGACAACGACGACGATGACCGGGTAAGAGCTAGTCGGCTGCTTTTTCGCTGCTGTATAAGAGCTGCATTTTGGAGAGGGAGATGGGCAGTTACAAAGGAGAGAAAGGATGAAAGGAAAGGCTATAGGAATGATGGGATAGGATGAGGGTTACATTGGGTGGCTGATTTTATGCGCGATTTTTGAGGTTTTCAAGTGGTTGAAATTTGGAATTCAATGGTGGAATATAAGGTTTGATAATTTTACGTGTGAGTTGTCGCATCTAATGAATAAATTTTATTTCAATGTGTAATTGCGTAGAATTTTAAAAACAAATAAAGCTTTTATTTCACGCTAGACGCGCGTGTGAACAAGCCAAAGCGTCTAGACACTCCATATAATCACCATCCTAACCACGAATTTTCACCTCGAGCGGCTTAATTACTACTCCACTATACCGCACAAAGGAACATATGCGCGCGACAGACTCTCTCGCAGCCATCGAGTGACAAAGAAAAAGAAACAACCAACAAACCCACTGAACTACCTACCTACCTACCAAGCAACCCTCGCGTGACAAAAATCCACAATTAACGAGAGAAAGATTGAACCTCTCCATCTTCAAGTAGACACTTCATAGGCACACGCACACATTATAATATGTATATATACGCGTTGAAAGAAAATCCCGGGCCATTAAGCTCGAATCGCGGGAACGAATAAATTAGATCCTCGCTGCGTGCGTATATATACGTACCGAGAGTGGGATCCGTTTAAGGCTCGTACCACTGCGTGTATAAATCGCGGCACGGAGACAAAGGCTCTCGCGTATGTATGCATGTATATATGCAACCCTCGCGTTCTATTCTCTTAATGAAGCTCTTACTCTCGCTCTTTTTTTGTCGCACGACGCGCGGCGCGGTCTCTTTTCGAAAATCTACCAGTATAGCAGTCCTTTTTGCATGCGCCGTATATATATATATACGGTCTAATGAACGCTGTTCTTTTGTCGATCGTATGAATTACAGTGGAGAGGGGGTTCTGCTTTGTTGTGTTTCTTTTTTTTACTTTATCTAGGAGACTTATTTTAATTGGTATGCGGTTGAATTTAAATATTTTAGTGGAGAGCACAGCATGCGCATATATACAGTGGAATGCGAAGGGAATGCTATGCCCGTAGGGCTCGAGTGTGCGCGTGGTTGCTATTTCAAAGGGATGCTTTGAATTTATACGCAGATAGGGGCGGGTGGTGTATGGCGGATGGCTCGTGAACGAAATTTAGAAATGAAAAGGTATGCCCCGCATTACTGGTGCGTGGATGATTATTTTTATAGGATTTTGGTAAAGTTTTGAAACTATTGCATATGGAATTTGGTAAAATGATAAAAAAAAATTCCGTTGGATACACTGTTACAATCCAACAATTTCACGGGCTACATAAAAATAACTCGACACTTTTAAAAACTTCAGCGTTCCCTTCGTCACTACCATGCTACAGTTTTAATTAAAACCATAAAATGCAACGTTGCACGCACGCGCACGCGCCATCTCCATCAACGCACTAGGTCAATTCAATTAACGCGCGCTCTTCACAGTGTACCTTATAAAACCCATACTCCCCATCCGTATATACGCTCGACAATTGCGGAAACACTCTTTAAGAAGCGACGAAGGAAGAGATGCGAAGAGAAAGAAAAAAAAATGGAAAAACACATATATAAACGCGTGGCGCGTGCGGTCTCTTTCTCTCTTCTCCCCTCGCATATAAATATCAGTGGAATGTGGCGGGCGCGTGCATGCTTACATATATATATATGTGTATATATACGCGAAGAAAAGAGCAGCTAAGAAGAAACGAAAGAGAGAGAGAGGGAGAAACGGAAAAGGACTATATCTAGCAGCGCGATCGGTAGCGCGACGGAATAATTAAGGGTAATTGGGACAGAGCGAGCGCGTGCCTACAGGGCAGATGCGCGCGCTTGCGAGCAAAGAGTTTTCGATTGTGGAGAAAGATTAGGACAGAGGATATATAAAGGAGGTATGCGCGGGGACTTGTCTCGCGAAGGTATATAAGCATACCCGCGTTTGGGTGGGTTTCTCCTCGCGATATCCTGCAACCGATATGAATAAGTAAATGAGTTATGAGTATATATATACTGTGTGTATATAAGGGCACCTTTCTTTTTAGGGTAAAAAGTATAAACGACGTTGGGAAATTTGTTTTATGAAATTTTTTCTACCGATCTCAGCGCCCAGAAGGTATTTTATATTTCAAGGAAAGGTAGCGTATCGGACGCGTTTGTCGGCAACTTTGCGAGTGAACAGTATATATATACAAACTAAAACCATTACGATGGGGCGAGATGAGGCAGTCATTGGATTTTTAGCATCGGAAGAAGATGGTATTTGCGAAGAAGATGCGCGCGCGTAATGACGCAAAAATAGGTTAATTGTATATGAACAGGCCGTTGCCTGAACGGTCCACTTCCAAGTACTAATTTCAATAAATACGCGTGCGCGAGAGGGAGAGAGAGAGAGGGAAAGATACGCGTGTTTTGTGTGGCACGAAACCAGTTCAGTGCTCGTTTCAAGGCTATATAGGAGTTCAATACGAGCCGGTACTAGAAAGACCATTGCGTTCGTATATATATATTGCTGTATATATACGCGTATGTACCGCGAGAGATCGAAGAACCGCGTGTGCGTCTATAGGGAGTATATAGTTTCGTATATATTTATTTATCTCGAAAGAGATTTGTTCTCTATTCTAGTAGCAGGTTGTCAGGATTCTTTTTTTCCTAAACCACTTTGTGTATTAGTTTTCTTTTTCGAAGATTTTTTATAAAAATTCACGTTTTCAATTAAAACAAAAAGTATACACCATCACCTGCTCATATTATTCGCGTGAGGCCCTACACCATAAAGCCATTTCAAATCCCGTAAAATTTCTTTACACAAAACTGCTCGCTTCGCGGCAACGCACTCGAAAAGTCCAACAGCGAGCAAACAACCAGAAAAAAAAGAATAATAAAGACGCGACCAGAAAAGCGGTAAAACGAGAAAAAGTCATATACCTATAACGTGCGCGTGCGCACACATATGCGTATATGCAGTACTCATGCTGCTTGCGCGAGTGCGTGTGAGTCCAAGGGCATCTCGCGCAGGTGTTGCAGCTGCAAGCTGCTGCTGCTGCTGCTGTTACTGCTCTCGTGAACTTTTCCAATATCCTCGCGAGCGGGGCTTTGTGTGTAAGTAACGCGCGTGCAATCGTTGATCTTTCGCGCGTGTGTGTGTATATATATATACAACGTTGCGGATAGCCACTTGAAAAACTGGGCGCAGTATGAAAGGTTGTAACTCGCGTATACGTGTGTACGCGAGTTTAATGCGCATTTTGTTTTCCTCGGAGAACTAAGTTTTGTAGAATCGATTGCGTTGAATATGTATACGTAAAGGGCGGTAGTATAATAAGTTTGCAAAGTTCTTGGAAGGTGTTGTTATGTTTGTTGAGGTTATGAAAATTTGACGATTGATTAGAGTTTTTATGTATCGGAGCAAGTTTTGTAAGTTGATAGATGGGAAAAAGGACGCGCGGATATAAATTGTAAGCAATTTTACAGCAGAACAAAACGGAATAATGCTGAAGAAAATTTGTGAAAGCTGCAAAGTGATTTATGCTTAGAGGAACTTAATTTACATAGAGAAATGTAAAGAGAGTTGTTAAAGTATCAGTAGCAGCTCATATAGGCGTTTTAGTGTCAAATTAAAACAGTATTTATGACGGTAATTTAGACTCATATGACTTTCAGTCCGAATACGTTTGTGAAATAACGAAAATTCAAACTGTAGAAGTGTGTTTATTAAAAATTTATAATATCATAACTTCTTACTGCAATGTTCAAGTAACTTGGTGCCAAAACTTTGACTTCGAGCAAAGAGTACTGCTAAAATATTTAAATATTAACGTACCTGCAATACGTCACAGCTAAACTTTTGAACCTTATTTTTGCATGTAAATAAAAAATTATCACACAATCTTAACTTGTTTTTTTCTTCGTTGTTTTTTTCATCATTTAAACGTGTCAATTTTTTTTCTATTGATCAATTATACCTTATCTGGGTAACTTATCTAGAAGATCTAAAACGTTTTTTATGTTAAAAAATGCAAATCAAATTACAAAATATCTCTTATCGCAAAGAAAGTCACTTGCGCATGAAATGTTTTTATCTCCATCTAAAGTGTGTTTATAGATGTAGAAACGGATACATAAATTTAAATTCATTCCCGCAAACAGCAGAAAACATCGACTCGCGTATGCCATCTAACACCTAACCAAGCAAAAAAGAAAAAAGAATCATTTCCTTAAAAAAAAACAACAACAACCCGACGTAAACAAACAGTTTCCCTCTACCAGCAGTTATTGATTTCACTCGCCAATTAAACTCTCTTTTTCCCTCTCGCTTCAACCTCCAATTTACGAATTAACCAAGCCATTCATCACCCCAGTAATTTTTAATAACAAAACCCTCGGCAATTAGAGCCGACAGATTTTCCTCGTCCGTTCTCCCCTTCTCTATAATAGCGAGATAAAAAAAAAATAATCCGATCCGCTCAGCGCACTCCCTAATCAATTATTCGCGCGCCTGAGCACGCGGCCTTTTATCAATCACGCAGCGGATTAACGCTCCCGGCGTCATTTGCGCGCGCGCTCTCTTCGTGCAAGGAATGATAAATCATTATTACTTCTCGCGGGGATAATTAAACGACGATCGTTGCTATATAGACGCACTAGAGTATTATAATACAAAGAGCCATGCTGTGTGCGCGAATAGGTTTCTTTTCGATTCGATTATAAAAGCGCGTGCGCGCGTGCATTATGACTCGACGCATATAAGTCAGCGCAAATGGGTGTGCACTTTCTATCGGTTATTATATATGTGCAATAGTTGAGATAGAGAGAAGGATTTGCGGGTTTATGGCGCTTTGTTGAAAAGATTTTTGCAAGTTTTCGGTCTTCTTCTTTTTCACTTTTTAATATAAGTACGCGAAATAGCAATTAAGTAGAAGTTAATATATATATATAAATGGAGCAGCAGCTTCTCGTTCACCGTATATATTAATTAAATAGAAATTGTTTTAGATAAACTGCTAACTTTCTCAATTTCATTTTCCTTTTCGAATTGGGTCAACACTAATGCTACTACATTAATTTAATCTAGATGCACGCCAGTTTTCACTCCAACAATTCAAAATTTATTCCATAATTGCATAACCTCGCTTATATACTTTTCCTTATAAAAGAAATTCTTCACCCCCTACCGTTGTATAACCAAATATTTTCACAATATACCCATCAATTCTACGACTTCTTCCCCATTGTACGAAAAATTCAAGCGCCACTTCGCTTTTATTCTTTCTCTATGTTACTTCACAAAGACATAAAAAGAAAATCGTATATATAACCGCGCGTACGTCTTGCGAAACGCACGGCGGCACCTAAATCACCCTCTCTCCTAACTCACAAGTATAACTTTCATCCTTACTATATTAGAAAAAAAAAATCCGTATAATTCAATACGCGCTACACTTGGCGCTGGCCGTGCATAAATCACTTTCTAAAATAATTAACGATTGTAAAAATCAGCAGCAGCAGCGTTGCGACGGCGCATGAAGTCGCCCCATTAATTTATCCCTCGCCCGCGCTAATAATGCGCGAGTCACCGCAAGGCGTAGAAGAAATCTATCGAGCGCTGATATATATATTATAGATATATACGCCCCGAGTATAGCGTGAGATCATCGACATATAACACACATGAGGTAAGGAGAGTAGAGTACTAGCGCGATTTGTAGTTTCCGTTAGCGAGTTAATGTTCTGATTATCTCGTCGTGTTTGCTTCGCAGGCTATGTCTGATAAGTTACACATAGCTAGTAGCAATAGTAGTAGTATAGCTTGAATGAGTAATGTTTTTTTTTCGTTGTTTATGGCGTTTTTATGTCTGGCAGTGTGTGTGGGTTACGAGCTTTTTTCTGTTTGCTGATGGAGTTGAGATTGTGCGTGCGAAAGGTGTAGCACGAAAGAATTCTCGTACACGGATTATATCAAAAGGTACAATGAGTTTTATATCCTTTTCTTCACGTGTCGGGTGTATAGGGAGTGGTTCGCGAATGATGTTTCGGGATGCGCGAAGGGATTGGAATACCGGCAGAGAGTGACAATTTAAAATTTTATTGTGTGTATGGAAATATTGACTAAAGCGATCGATCACCGCGGATTTTTAATATGAAAAGTAGCATAAGCTCCTCGCGTCTGGCTATTTAGTCACTCTTAAATTTTATGTTTCTTATTTGTATACGTTTAACATGAAAATTCAAGTTACAAAAGGCAAAGCAGAATACCAACGTTGCTTTATTTCATCGTCAAAACCTCGTCATCCCGTCAACTTTATAAAAATCTAATGTAAATAATTAACCCTTTCATGCAAAATTTATATTCACCTTTATGATTACTCAAACTCTTTTCTCTCTTATTCTCCTATCTTAACCCCAACCTTATCTATTCTACTAAAAAACCGCATAGCCCAAAGCATTACAAACCTATACGACGCACTCGCTTATTTTAATTAGCCTCGAAAACCATTAACCCTCGTCGCGTTAAAGCTCCCTTTTCACGAAAGAAAAACCGGATAAAAACACCATAAAACTCGTTTATCTTATAGAGCGAGGGAAAAATTCGTCCGCGAAATCGACGTATCAGCGTATTTCATCGGCGTGCGCACGCGCGTACGATTTTCACTCGCGCACACGCGCGCAGGACGGTTTATAAGCGCCCAGCGCGATTACGCGCCTGTAAATTAAGCCCCCAACGCTGTTAACCTTACCATGCGTGCGTGTATAATGTGTATGTAACTCTGTGCTTTCTCTCTCTCTCTCTCTCTCTCTCTCTCTCTCTCTCTCTCTCTCTCTCTCTCTCTCTCTCTCTCTCTCTTTCACGGATAAGTTCGCGTTGGTTTTGTTGCGATGGAAAAAGAGACGTATAGTTTCGGCCTCGAACCGAGTTTACTGAAGTGCTTTGAAATTCCGCGGAAGGCTTTTTTTTTTAACGTAGTTGAGGTAATGCGATACCTTTGGTGAAAAGGTGATATAAAGTGGAAGTTTAACGTTGGGCGTTCGAGAACGAACGTTAACAATTTTACGGTTTTGGGCATGTTAGTGTAACTTTTCAACAGTTTTTAAGCGGTTGTCTATTAACAAATTATACAAAAACTAAGATTTAACATAGTTAGAAGTTACATTTGTATACAAAATAAATTAAATCAGTTTATTCTTATCTATTTTAAATGAAAAGCAACAATGTATGAAATAATTAAAATAGAATTTTTATATTGTAATAAAATAAGTTAGTAGAAAAAATAAATAGAGTATGAAAATAAATATGCCATTATATACATATAATCTATAGCCATTGCATAATATTATTATGTATCTTATTATAAATTTATCATACACGTACACTGTACATAAGAGATTCATAAAAAGCTTCGAGTACCGTTATAGCTACTCAACATTTTTTAATTTTATCTATTTACGTATCGATTCCTCTCTACATAAAAACATTGCAAAAAAACCAATCGAGTTCATTCAGACATTTCCACCTACAATATCATTTAATCCTCTAAACCGTTTATTCATCACAGCGTATTCGCCTTCCAAAATCGAAACTCTAAATCCCCACGCGCACGTGCAGCTCTACGCGCTATTTAAAAGAATCCTCATCAATGCAACCTTCTAACGCCCTCGTCGAAAAAAAGAAAATCACGCGTATAGAACGAAACTTTATACACACACACACACACACGCTTGCTCAGCATCTCCAACAGACTAAACAGGCATCCTCTGGCTCCCCATTGCACTCGGAACCGAGCTATACGAAAATATCCTCGCGCGGTAGGCGCCTTTCTATATGTACATACGCGTTAGAGGCCGGAAATGCTGCTGCTGCTGTCGACGTTTGCAAGAGGGGCTTTTTCCAAAGCGGAAGCTTTAGGTTCCTTTTTAGCTCAGACGGGTACGGCAGTAGGGAATCGGGCAAATTTTAATGCGAGCGTATACGCGAGTTTAGTAATGTAAACGTATATATATGTACTTTCACTCGCATCGCAGAGCAGTTTAGATTTGCTTTGCCAATGTAGCTTGCTTGTGGACGTTTATGAGGCTTTTTGGAATAGGAAATTAGTACGGGACCTGGGTTATGTCGGTATGAATATTGCAGTTCACTTTCCTGAATGTGCGCGTGCATGTAATTTTTTAGCGTTGGAATTATTACAGGATGAATGGTCTTATAGCCTACTTTCCCTGTGACTGCGCCTTTGTTTTGGTAAACTCACCTGCAACAGAAAAATGAAAAATATACGTTAGTATATACGAGGGTTGGTCATGAATATTTTGTTTTTAGGTATATAATTAGAAAATACTATGGCAAAAACTATGCCAGAATAATGTTCGTTAAAATGCCCAGTTCCGAATGCGTATATATATTTTTATATAACATTAAACGATTTCTCGATACTTTCGAAAATAAACCTAAAAATATAGGGATTTAGAACTAGTAATTATAGAAACTAATACACCGACTAAATCATTCTTTGTTTATCTCTAAAAATTTCTAACGAATATAACCTCGACAAAAAGGTTCATAGCATTCCAATCGCTATATAATCACCTGCAACCATCATAAAACGCTTTCTCAAAAAAAATAATATATCCCTCCTTTTCCCTACCATGAATCCAATCCTGCGCACATACGAATGACTAATCCACGTGCGTGCGTTCTCGCGAAAGTGCAAGGAAAACAAAACCAATAGCTGCAATTAACGGTGAATCCGTATATACTCATCTCCGGGTGTCCCCTCCTCTCTTACTAATTAACCGATCGGTGAAGATTCCATTGACCTCAGTCGGCTTTTACTACGCCATCGGCCCGGTTTCCTTTCGCGATATCGAACGCCGCCACTGCTGCCATAGCTCGTATATATATGTATGCTATTGGATTTTTGCTTGTGCACGAGTGCGTGTATATGAGTCAGCGCTCGGGACTTTGAGTGCCGGCATGAAAGAGAGAGAAAGATCCGGTGGCGAGAGAACGGCTGACCTCCGACAGTTGTTGCGGAAGTTTCGATAGTGACGATGATGATGATGATGATGATGATGACGAGGTGTTGGTATTGTGTAAGGATTTTCAGGAAATATACTCGAGTTCGAATATGGCGTGTAATTTTATATTTAATTAATTGAATAAGGTTGGTATAAGGGAGATTTCACTGATGTTTTTGCGTGGAATTTGAGGGACGACGAAACCGGTTTACTTTGAACAATGAGGAAATACAGAGATAGTTGTCTTGGTATAAACAGTTGTGGGCATAAATATTTAGTTTTTATAAAATATCATATATATGGAGTCTAAAATCCATTTGCGTTTTATTACACGTTGTTCTTTATTCGAATACCTTAGACGTTACGAATCCAGTGAATCTCAGCACTAAAATAAACCTTTCTCTTTCTCCAGTTTTAGGAACAAACATTGGTATATTTGTGATAGCGAAAATAACTTGTTTCTGCGATAAACTATGTATACGCATCGTGCATTTAGAAATACGTTGAACAAATGATAGAACCGGTATATATATATATATATATGATATTAGCAAAAACTACAAAATCTTCGTTATTTTTTCAATCAGCAAACTTTATCCCCCTTTAAAAATTAACATTCACAATAATAGCCACACCTCTGCATAAACAATCCACAAAACAAGTTCCACCTCTGTTCTTATACACACTCCAACTTTTACTTTCAACCTTGACTATACAACGTACCCCAAAATATATCCCACACACTCTCATACCTAATTCAAATTTCAATTTTGACTCAGCGCTTAACTTTAATCCATCCAAAAGCACCTCTATACCAGCACTACGCACGCGCGTTATAACTCACGTCCGCAGCGGTTGGCAGCGGAGAATCATTGCACTTTCGTCGCGTCGTATATATACTCTCCTACTCCTCCTCGTCGTCGCGTGAGGTACGCCTCTTAGCGTCTCTACCTCGGAATATATATCACCCTCGGCGGGACTCTTAGACGACGCTGCTGCTATATGCTGTCCCTTCGTCCAATCAAACTCTAGTCGCCGTAAGTCGCCCTGTCTCAGAACAGGGAATAAATCTCGACAATGTGGCTATAGGGCCGTTTAGCGCTCCTCGTATATATACATATATATATGCGACTATATGTGTATATATACTTCTCGACGTGCTTCCTCTTTGGTCGCTGCCTGTCTCCGCGTGGTTTTACCGTTTATTAAGAGAGGCATGATTTAGTGCTGGGTTAGAGGGAATTTAGATGATATATATATGCGTGTGAAGTTTGATAAGGTGCGGATGGGTGGTAGATGGAATAAAAGATTTCAATTGACTGATATATTCTATGAAGTTTATCAATATATTATGTATTATTCAATACGAATTAGATCATTATTTTTAAATTTCAAATCTAAATATACGTCCATCCGATTACCTCTCAATTCCACTTAAATCTTTTCTCGCAATGGAATTCAAAGAACTTATCATCCCGCCAACCTTCAGACAACTTCATTCCACGAACCCAGAAGTAATCCAAACTCCTTCTTCCAAGCAATTTCAAATATACGCAGGAGCTCTTGGGAAGCCCAAAAATAACTATAAAAATAAATCGCGACAACAATCGTCCCGCCGTCTTTAATTATTTCCTGCGGATGCACGCACGCACGCACTTAGCTCTTATCCCAACGCTCGTGCGCGCGCGAAATAAAGAAGGCGAAAATTCAAATTATCCAGCCTGCGTTAGGGTTTGCGCGAACAGACGCGTTTCTGTCTGTCTGCCTGTCCTCTTTGCCTTCTCCTCCTTCCTCTTCTTCTTCTTCATCTCTGCCCGTTATGAGTCAGCGCGGGAGACCGAGACCTCACTTCTCGTCGCGTAAATCATCCGCGAAGTTTACCTCGTGAAAGAAGACGAAGAAAGTGAAAGGGACGCATATTATTGTCGCCGAGATTGGATGCCTATATGTGTGTATGCACATATATATATATATATTTTGCGTTTACGGTGCGGAGATACGAATATTGCGTTGTCGACTGCGGCAGTTTTGCGTTCGGTTGAACGAGGATACTTTGTGTTTGATTCGAGCGCTTCTCGCGTAATGAGGTTTCATTCTTGCATTTTTGATGAACAAGCGGCCGTGCAATAAAACATTATATTTTACGATATACTACACGTTCAATAGATATGAGTTATTGTTGGAATTCATACAATTCTTAGAAGTAATTTACGAAGTTATACATGAAATAGATTTTCTATAAATTTTCTCTATACGATTCGACTGCTCCATTTATAGAACAAAATAATACTCATCAATAACCCCACCGACCTACCATTAACTTTCATACCTCCATTACCAACCCTATACTCCCAATATACTGATTTCCCAGAATATTTATAACCTTATAATCGCTAATAGCGCAACTCGATAACTTATTCATATATTTAGCCCACATATCAGTATACCTCCTCCTTCGTTCCTGTTCGTACAAATTTATCCAGAAAATCATATATAAGTATATCGTATTATAGAGGTAAACGGTTTTCGTTAGAAAGTATACTTTCACGAGTCGCTATATGCGCTATTACTATTACTATATCTATACTGCAACCTCCAGCAGAGTTGCTGCTGCTGCTGGCTGCTGCTGTTACTGCTGCTGCTGCTGGCATGAGTCTCATGGCATTAAAGTGACCAGCTCGCGATTTATGGTGACGTTGACTCGGCCGCAGGCGGCGCGCGGGAGCCTACTAATGCATCTATTTACGCTTTTACTCCGAATACCTGGCCGCCGCTATACAGCGCGTGTGCTATATGTATAATATTACAAACGACGCGCGGTACTATGTTTCATGCTCCACTTGTTATCATTTCTGTTTCGGTTTTCACAGCGTGCGGCAAAAAAGTTGACTATATGTGTTGTATACGGTCGTCGAAGAAAATTTTAGCTGAGTCGTGTATGGGTAGTTTCATGACTAAAATTTTTTTTTTTTACGAGTGAAATATGAAGTTTTTATTATCGCTCTCTTTTTGTAGCTAAGGTATAATTAAATATTCATCCTGGTAGAAAATTATAGTTTATTAGGTAATTTATGGCTAACGGTTTTACCAGGTCAATCGATCTTAAATTCTGAATAATTCAAAAAATTAATGAATAAAGTTAGAGTTGAATTAACGATCGATATAGCATGTATAGAAACAAGTAGTCGTGCGTAACACCATGAACTAGAAACATTTTCAGCAGCGTAACGTAATTGGAAAACTGCCAAACTATTTTCAATAGTCACACGAGAGACCCAGGTTTCGAAATATTCGATTACCGAGAAACTTTGCAGAACGTCTGTCAGTATATTGTACAAATTCTACGAAAGAAAAACTATATATTCACCTTTGAATCGAATAGAAAACAAAACTGTTTCTTACTATTATCAAATTAACGACGACATTTATAACTCTGTCGAATCAAAGACCATATTCATATACGAGAAACAACGCATATACAAAGCCAACAATTATTATCCCCTCAAAAAGACGTTTAATCAAACTCCTCCGCACCCAAATGAGTACGCGCTTGTAATCCAACTCCTTCCAACCTCTTTATATCCCCTCACACACGTTCGCTTCTAACTATCTCACGCTCGATTAATCTTCCTCAATTCCCTCTACTTTTCTAAAGCCCAGACAGACAGAGCAACGCCTCGTCCGCAAGTGAAGCTACATACACAACGACGGTTTTTCCACTACATACATATACATACATACATACATACGCCTAGACCTCCGCCTCCTCTCTTCTTCCTCTCCACATCTCTCTCTCCATCTCTCTTCTTCCGATCCCCATTGTCGCGTCCAAATCGAGTTTCCGACGTGCGCGCAGAAGAGAGGGTACAACGACCGCCCGCAATGTAACGGGCTAACGAACCGAACGGACGTACGAACGAACGTATATATATGTATGTATATATACGTACGTATAGTACAGTATATTTATAGCTTTAATCGCACCCGCGCCTAATGGTACCTTTTGCGGTGCTAGAAGAGAGAGAGAGAGAGAGAGAGAGAGACAGACCCCAAGTAGGACATCGCGCCTCTGACGATGATGGGACACGTTTGTACGCGACATCAGACACGGAAAATGTATAATTGGATATATACGCTGCTGGACTACTGCCGAGACGGATGGGATAGTGGTGACGTAGGGTATAAGCGTAGGGTGTTGTGTATATATATGTGTTTATGCCAGAGAGAGAGAGGAATGGTTATTAAACTTTATGTGATTTTTATTAGGTAGTAGGGCTGTATATCCCATTGTAATGCAATGAAAACTTCGTGTCTGTCTGGTTGGAAGGAAATTTACTGGTTCGTTATATATATAGAGAGTCGCTCTTTGTGAATGATTGTAGCATTGAATGAAATTTCTGATTGTGCACGGTTAAAAATATTATGATTCGCCTTGTAGAGTCGCTCTAAAGAGGCTCGATGCACTAATAAAAATGGCTGTTTAATGCTGAATGTGTGCGCCTTGAAAAGTATGTATATACATAACCCTTTTGATTCCGAAGTAAATGTATATTTATAGTGTAAAAGGAGAAAAATAGCAGCAGCAGTAGTAAAACGGTATAAGAGTAATAAAAATCTCATATACAAAATCCTTTATTTATTCACAAAAGGGCAACATTATATTACAATGTACGCATCGTCAAAATTTTTATACGTAACCTAAATTATGATTATAAGCTACATATATAGAAATATATACAATACACGAATTGTTATACAAGCTGTAGACCAGTATATTTGCTGAGCCATTCTAGTTCATCCGGAAAATCGATGTCAGCCGTGTTGTACATGCGGTATTTGCCGCCGGAACTCCGTTGTCGAGTCAACTATGCTCGCTCTGTGCTCGCCTATATGCCCGCGACGACGGATTAATTATTAAATGTTTGTAGTACCCGGCCGTCCTATATATATGTGTGTGTGTGTGCGCGCTTGGAGGTTTATGTACCTACGATTCACGTGCGCATATATCGACTAGACAAGTCTCTATACGCATATGTATGTATATACGTACGAGTTCGATCGAACGTCGGACGTCGCTGCCGGTTGTCCGACTGTGAGTATATACACGTTCGTTTTATTTTCATGTTTTGTTGTTGTGTGTATGTATATATGTAGCGTATATACACGTACACACGTGTATATAGCATTGAACGTGTTTTTCGACAAGTATGACGCGCGCGCGAACGAACGCGCTTTTCATTATTATTCGAATGTGAAAGGATATCGCGGGATATGCGTTTGAGAGATCGCAGTGGTGCTTTTATAAAGAGTCAATGAAACTACTATACGTCGTTTTTATATACGTGTGGAGTGTATATTATGATCAATAATTGTCTTTATGCGTGAACGCGTCGCTGATGGGAATTGTTGCTTTTTGTTTTAATAGAAGAAAATTATATTCTGATTAACAATGAAAGTACTGTGGTAATTTGAGACTATATACGCACGATAATAATATCTAGCGAAATATTATTCGCTCTTGCCAGCACTCGCCTGTGGTTGAGGGTTTGATTTGCCTTGATTAAACCTCAAGTAACAATATGTAATATGAAACAAATTGACTAGTAATTGGGATTTGACGAGAAACGTTGTTGGTGGATAAAATTATAGCGAAATTATAATGTACTTGAATTTTTTCGATAGTGTTGTGTAGCAGCGGCGCGATGTCTAGAAGATAAACGAGGGTATATGCACACGTACTCGCGTTTGAAGATCGTGTGAATGGCTCCAAGGCTTAAAAATAAGTCACGCTATATATATGCAGGCCTCGCGTGACCGTAATGACTCTACATTAATATCAAGCATTTATTATTCTTAATTCAAAAAGATTTTCATATTATATTGTACATGTGCAGGTATATATTCACGGCACAATTGCTTATTGATTAATTCCATAATTCACCATTTCTTTTATTAAAAAGCGAATAATTTATATCATATCGCATGCATGTAAATCTTTTTTGCTCATCTTTTCTCATCCTTTTCCATTGAATTGGTAAACAATTCTGTACACTAATTTTTAATCATTTTACAACCAATAACTTCTATATATCTACTATAAAACAATGTATTTCACATCTAAATTCACGCTTCTATTAAAAAAAAGTACGAGTATTCACGTTATTTGACGAAAAAAAAAACCTCACACCAAACCATGCTCTATTTGACCAAGTCATAATAAATTACCATCTTTCGCTCCGCAAACATACACATCGTTTTTCCATAACCGGGCGAACAAATTGATAGATCGAAATCCCGTTAGTATATAGTACAACGCGCACGAGTTAGCAGCGCGCGAGGGCGAGAAAAAAAATAATGTGGGTCGACGCCGTACAGTCCGAAGGCGACGAAAAAAAAAAACACATATATAACCTTACAGAGGGGGTCGCGACTGCAGGTCGCGCGAGGGTTGTGTATGCTCGCCGCGTCGTTGCGTTGCAGCGTTTTAGGAAGGGGGGAGGGGGGAGGAGGGGGGCGACGAGGCTTTAAATAACTCGAGAGTCGTTGAACTGGGTTTGAAAAAGGGAAAAATGGGAGGGGGAGGGGGACGTACGGATGGAGTTGGCAATAAGCGTGTATATATACGCGCGTGTGTGCGCAGGAATTTTATTAGAACGCGTGCGCGTGCATACTCGCTTTTTTTTCAATGCTGGGTGTTGCGGTGTACGGTAGTGCGAAGGGTTTAGTTATAGGTATATGAAATGTTTATATTAATATTGCCCGAAATGTTTATTCGAATGATGTATTAGTAGTGAGATAATTATGCAATATATTCTTATTGGGAAAATAAAAAATTTAAACGTTAAATTAATATGTATACTATCAACTATTTCGATCAAAGTGTTTATGAATAAATTTGTCCTAGTGGTATTTAATTCGAATGATTTCATAATAATTTAATCGCCCGTCATTCGCGGAAATGATTGCAATAAACGCTTTTGTTACTCTTCTTCTTTAGAAGACACAACTCGACGTTTCCTGCGATTGAATCAAGACAAATTGATTTATCCCGGTGTTGCATTGACCGCGTAACAGAAGCCGAACAACAAATTACCTAACAGTATTTTCTTATATAGTTGTACCAGAGTGTAATTAAATGCATAATTTGTATAATACAATGTATAAAAATATTACTAATAAACAATTACCTTATTTTTAATATTATAATAACGTTATAAGCATCTCCCGACGACTTTACAGCTTTTTGTAACAAAATTTAGTACCGGTGCTTCCATATAAAATCGCTTTTACAAATTACCCTCGGTAATAACATATAGCCCCATTAATTAATTCGCAATTTGCGATGCAATTACCAAAGATAATCAAGCGCGCGTCATTTTTATTTAATTACATCCACCCAATTTACACACAATATCGCAACTTTTGTACCACAGCATACAAAACGAAAATTACCCTTCGCACTATAGATACAGTTACAAGCCATCCACGCCACTTGAAAACAAAAAAATCCATCAAACTTCTCCTCGCAGCTATCAAACAAAACCAATCTTGAAAAACGAATCCCCTCCCATAATAGCAATGGTGAAAAGAAAAATCGAGGAAAGCCCAGCACACAGCGTCCATTTGTACTTCCCTTTCCTCCTTCTTTCTCCCGCTCTCAACTGTCGTTCTCACAAAGCCCGAAAATATTTCATCGGTGGCAAGTCAATTCCCTCTTGGCGAGGCAAAGTCCCTCTTAAACGTATACCTTCTCTTGAGACTATTCCTACGAAGAGAAAGAGAAAGAGACGGGATGACAAGGCACGCGCGCGCGCACGCGTATACGCTCGCGCAGGAAAAGTTATCTTCCTCGCGCGAAGAGCGAACGGACCTCACCGGCGGCCACGTGAGTCACACACGTCTTTCTCGCCCGCGCGCGCGCGCACGCGCAGTAGAATCAGAGAGAGAGGAGAGGAAGAAGAAGAGCCGGTTCGAAGTCGTCGAGGAATGCGACGCGGCCTTGTTTACAGAGCGCGCGTAAGAGTATAAGAGAGAGAGAGAGATGGTTTTCGCTTTATAGCGCTGGAATCCGAGGGTTTTCCGCAGCAGTTGGTGTGCGTGGGCGCGCGAAAAATCGCGGTCTTGCTGCGCGAGCAGAGATAAAAGTTCAATTTTATTGGCTATGCGCGTGCAGGATGTGCGGGTACGAAGATAAAGAGAGAAAGAAGGATGGGTGTGAGATATTGATAGAGGTATTGTTTTTTTTTTGCGGTGGGAAAGGGTTATGGATAGTGAGTAGAGGCAAATTTTTTGTGATGTTGCTGGTGGTGAATTTAGGGAGAAGTAAAAAAATTAATCGTCTTTGGGTAGACAAAAGTGAGGAATTAATCCTGACTAATAAATGACCTGAAAAAGTCTTTTGATGTTTTTTTTTTAATATAACTGATTAGTAAAAGGGGTGAAGGTGGTGGAAAAAATTAGTATATGTACAAAGTCAAACGAGATCTATTCTGTATATAATGTACGCATAAAGTCGAAATAAAGACTATATTTCGCACGAACAACGTTCAATGAAACATCTGATAAGCGTAAAGGACCATTTATACAAATGAGCCATTTTCAAATCTCATGTATGCATGTATGTATGCAGAGCCACGGTACCTATATACTACTACAGCAGTAACCCTATAACAGAATTCGATTCTCGTTCGAGGGGCAGGGTTAATTATGCAAATGCCATGACAAAACGAAGTGTCAACGCGGTCGTTACCGCGCGTAACAATAGGGCATGGCGGCAGCCCACACGTATGTGTATAGGTAAATAGCCAGCGCTGTATACGCGCGTTAAAAAACGAAAAAGGTGACTTTCGGGTCACCCTATACGAGACGCATTCAAGCCTTTGCTATATGTATATGTATCTCCCTCGACGTTCTTTTGGAGCGTCGCGTGTATGCGACATACGCCTCATTTTTCCTCGTTCGCTCTGGAGACAACATTTGACTTTTAGATAAATACGATGTGCTTTATAGAAATGAGTTTTCGATTTTCACAGGTACCAAGTCGTCTGCAAGTTTCTGGGTAAGATAAAGTTCGAAATAGAAAGTTTGTAATTGAAAGTTATATACAGTTAGAAGATACGGCGGGATCGACTGACAAGTTGCCTATATATGCATATATATAGGCTTACCTCGATACTGTATAACATGGATCACCTACTTTTACTCGGTTACACGCGAGCACACGAGATTATTGTAATTACACGTTATTGATACCGACGTGCATGCTCTTCGTGTTAGCTGTTATTAAACGTGGCAGCCTTTAGTTTTAAATTATTACGTACATTAATTTTCAATAACTATATTATGACATGTATTTATAATTTTATAAATATTATCTGCAAAGAGAAGGAACCACGTATGTTTTATATTTACGGTTTAAATAATCAAATAAAAATTAATAATTCAACGTTGTTGAAAAAAATTTATCAACTGCGTTCGATGCACGATCAACGTGCAGATCCTCTCCACGCAGACTCTCTTTGGTTGCCCCTTGTCGCTACTTGTCCGAACGAGGCAACATAAACTAGCTTTTAAGGGATCAGACCGACGTGCAGAGAGAGAGAGAGAGAAAGCAAAAGGGTAGCACCGCGGCACACGACACAAAAGGGCACGCGCATATAAGCGCGCGTTTTTGCGGATTAACTCAGTCTGTGAGCGCGTGCGCTTGCGCGTCGTCGTTCACTTTTTTTTTGTTAACCCGAGAGAGCTTCGAGAGCCATTATTTCAGCCGGAGAGCTGGGGGTTAATTGTGATCTTTATCGGATTTCTCGGCGACCGACGCGAGGAGGGAAAATCGACAGCTGCAGGTAGTGAAAGAGAGAGAGAGAGAGAGGGAGGCGATAAACGATGGAAAGCATTTTTAGGAAGTTTTTCGGCAATTGCATACAAGAAGGGGAGAGTTGACGGTATATGACGACGCGACGGTGATATTGATTCCCCTTGACGTTTCGAAAGGGTGATTTTTGGTGCGTGTACATGCGCTTTTGACGACTGCCGCGCGTTTTTCCCCGATAATTCGGTTTGATGCTTTCGCCGTGTTTTTCTCGACGTTTCAATCGTTGATGGTGGATTGACGGTGCGTTTTTTTTTGGTATGGAGTTTGGAGAGATTTGAGCGCTCGGGTGAAAGGGTTTTAGTGATTTTATTATAAAGGTTAGTCTATTTGCACTCGGAGGAGATCGTTCGAAAAATTGCGGTTATATTGCTTGAATTTTATTTTGCAACGAAGGCATTTTCGATGGGATTTATGTATAGACGGGAAATTTACTAGACTAAATTTAATAACAAGAGGTTTAGGTAACTAAGGACCCAAGGGTGTTACATTTAAGGCTTTGGAATCGATTTTCATGTATATAACGTTAGGAAATATGATACGCGCCCGCAGATGGTATATAGTAACGAAGATTGGTGAAAATTGGATTAATTAAGAATTGACGATACGCAGTTTCCGAGAATATTACGCAACGGTCGTTTCTCCTTATTCATTCTAGTCTCATGATCTAATTTAATTTCAATTACTGCATATTTCGCAAATAACTGTCTCATTGAAATTGATCGGTATTGCTATATTTATTTCATATATAGTGCGTTATTCACAAGAAGTACAAACCAATATCACGTTCTTTAAAACTTCCTACGACATTAGAATTCATCACCTTATAATAATAAACTAACAAACTATTCTAAAGACACGTATACCTATACCCATAAACTTGCACTCTACCAATAACTATACATTTTTCCCAACATTAATCACGCACAACCTTAAAAGGATAAACCCAGAGAAAAATTTTGAAACCAAATATCCTATCGCCCAATTACAACATAACGACGATTGTTCCGCTCTCCCGCAGACAGCAGCGCGTAATCCAGCCAGCGGCGACTAAAACTAATCGGAAAATCTAAACTATCTTATATACACCCGTCATTACTATATATATACACACACAGACGCATGTACGCACTCACGTTTAGCATGCGGGCTTGAACGTACCTATTGCGCAACAACGACATCGGTGAACTCTCTCTATATATATAAATACGTTTGTATATACATACATATCTCAAGTGATCTCGTGACCATACACACTTCGTCATCATCCGCCAATAGGTATGTAACGCATGATTTTGCACGGCCATTGGCTTCTGCTCACGTGCGTTGCGACATACACCGTATAGTAACGTTTTTCCGCGCGACTGTTTTTGTCGTCGCGCTTGAAAATCGAGCGAGTTGCACATATTGGTCGTTGTGTGTTGCGATATATATATATACGTATAGAGCGAGAGAGCTCAATGATAATTGCCGGCTGTGTGGTTCAGTTTGATTGGACGCTTTCGACTATTATGCGGGAGAGTTTCCATGCGATTGCTATACATAGTCGCGGGAAAACAATCACAACAATCGTGCGAACGCGTTGCGCATATGTATGTCTGCGAAATGTGCCGAATTAGGATTCTTATTTGTGTGATTGAATGGGAGATTTTTCCTTTCGAGAGTGATTTTCCTTTGATTGTAAAGCGTGGATATCCAGTGTCTGTTGCTGAAATGTGAATTGCGTGTATAAATGCGACGAGAATTTTCTCCTGTTTGTAATAGTTGTATACGGTTTTCCACGCTTTTGATGAATTAAGGTGAACGATTTCTTATATGGAAAACTGTATGGTTAATATGAATCGTGTTCTATTTAGTGCATGTAAAATCCACGAGTTGAAGTTTATTTGTCGTGGTGGAATAAATCATACCTGCAAAGACAGAATTACAAAATTCATAGAACAATATGCATTTGCTATCTAACGTTAAATTAACGATTCATTCAAAGAGATAAAACGAACGAAAACAAATAGAAATAAATTTGTTCAAGCACTGAGTACAACGAACATTCGAAGAAGATTAAGGACAAACTGACGCAACATTATATAGAAACCACATTCCACTTCTCTTACAACGACCTACAAACAAACTGCAAAACCGCAATAACAGCAATTGCATTAACATCAGTTCGCACACTTTCAATCACTGTATACCATACTATCTAATCCTCCGTTTTCGCGACCACCTGGGCATTACGCTAAATCAACAAACTACAAAAATCCCTTCTCCATTTGCATTCACTCATGCTTTGTATATATACCTTTCGCACGCGTTATATGCGACTATATAATGCTTTCCCAATACCCCAACGCGCAGCTCGCTCATTTTATACGACTCGGTGAAAATATATAACGCGCGATTTCGTTTTATGAAAGCGCGCGCGCGCATTCGATTTCGCCCCAGTGTTTCGACACGAGCGCGGACAATGCGCACGCGCGCGGGACCAAATTGGCCGTGTAATCGCGTTCGTATTATATGTCCTCGGGCGTACTTACAAGTGGTATTAGAGAAAACACGATGTTTGCGAGAGAGAAGGTGAAGTAGACGATTGGCTCTGTGTTGTTTTCGTACGGAACTATTGGTATGTTTACGTTCAGAGGGAGTTTAGGATAGCGATGAGCGTATTAGAGACTCGCTGCGTGCGGTATGTCTTATCCGGAATGTCAGTTATAAAGCAGTGTTTTTTCCATTACAATATAAATTGTCGTATTTTTATTTTAGCACTTTTAAAAACGTATGGTTTATTAAAATACAGTTAAATTTTCACGTGAAGTATATTTTTTACTTATATATAATACAAATCAATGATAAAAAATACCGTACACTATCCAGACGAAATACTGTATTTTTTTTATTCAAAGTACACGATATATATTCCAAACTCATTCCGAATCCACGTCTCGAATTCACTGAAAGATATCGCTCGCTCCCGCAAAAACCAGCGCGCGAAACTCTCTGCGCACGATCTCCATCATGTATACATACGTCAACTTCTCAAACGTAACTCCTGCGACGTTATAATATATTTATTTGAGCAAGCCGCACGTGCGATATGGTATTCACAGCCGTACCCAAGGTTATATATATATATATATATATACGTTATCCTTCTCGTCTCGCGAAACGTCACCTTCCGTATACGCGTGCATGATGTACACCGGATTGAGCTTAATGGAGTCCGGAAGCTGTTTCGTGGATTGCTTCCGCGTCGCTCGCACGTGGAATTTTTATTCCTTTTCCGGGGAAATATTGCAAGGCGGAGAAATTTTTTACGGCGACGTGTAAGGTTCTGACGTTAGTTTTTGATGAATATATAAGCTGAGAGGGAGAAAGGTATTATTATATATAGAGATTTGTATTTTTTATATACTATATGCGTTCATGTGGTTTGTGAATAAAAATGGTGACTGTAAAGGAATATATATATCTGTCAGATAGGATATGGTGTGGAATAAAAATGAATAGTATATATGAATTTCAAAAAAAGGTTTTTTATATAGAAGTATATCAAACCATTTATCGAGGATAACGTATAGGTCCGCACAATTTAACCAGAATATTTGTATCCTTTACGATTTTTTTTTTTAGAGCGCTGTGATCAATCAACACGAACCCATAGCCCAAATAAAGCATCAAATTCAAACAGATAATGCACACACAAACTCGGTACAAATCAAACTTTGGTACAAATCGTTCGCGCCCAACCGTAAAATCGCGAGTATACACACAAACTCGCTCCCCGCGTGCTTTCAATCGGAAGCGCCTCTCCAAAACCATCAAAACACCATCTGCCTATATATCGCGTGTCCTTCCTCAAGACTGTTCCTCAATAAAATAATGCGCGCACTACTCGTTCGTTTTTTTACCCCTGCTACTGCTGTCTCTCTTCCCTACCTTCGAATTTACGAGTCCGGAAATATTTATGGCGCACACGCGTGAACCCTTTTTTTTCTAGCCGCGATCTATTTACACGCTTTAAATGCGATCAGGCGTATATATATACACACACACGTGCCCATAAATTTTCGCATCGACGCGGGGTAAGAAGAGACACGAGAAAATTTGCCTACGCCCGCTGATTCTCTCTTTTCTATCATTGGGTTTCTCTTTTTTTACGTTATACATATGCGCGCACGCGCGGTCCTAAGTACACATGAGTTGGAACGACGTGCCAGTAGTGCAACGTGTGTATGTATATATATGGTCGAGGTCCATTGTGAGGCCGAGTATAGATAAAAGAACGATAAATAAAAAGCGGGTATAGAAGGAGGCGGTTGAGAGAGAGAGACAGAGAGAGAGATAGGAAAATGGGGAGATAAAAATAGAGAGCTTCGAAGAGCATAGTGAAATGAAAGAAACGAGTTTCAATGACGGTATATATGCTTTTGAAACGTGGTGCATAGCGTTGAATTTTCTATTGAGTTAAGATTGTTTACAATAGATGATTAGAAAGTAATTTAAATATTATAGCAAATATGTTTGCACAGGTTTTGCTACGCAGCATATCTGCGGTGTACTAGTCCGCGGTAACTTTTCATTATAATGAAATGATGTATGTTCAATTACAACCTGTCAAGTGTATTAATAAAAAGTTTCAATTGTGAATATTTTATCCTGCAAACTGTTTAATAATAATTCACTTTTTATTTATAGTAGAGTTTAAATTTACCGTTCCAATTAAAATTACCAAAACTTATTTTCGTCGTATGTATAATCATAATTATAGTATTGGTCATAATCGTATAAACCAGACATTTATACATATATACACTCGCTATCTACGTACTAATTACTACACTATCGAGAAACCACGTATCCTGATATTGAAATGAAGTTTTTCACAACACAACTTTCACTTTCCGATCGCCTATCGATTTATTCACACGTGCCGATATATATCCTGTATATACATACGCGCGTGTCCGAGCACACGAACCTTTTGTCTATACAAAAAATGATATAGAGCCGAAAAAAGGGGCCGAACGCACGCGCACGCGTACGCATAAACATCCATTACTATACAACATACCTACACGCACACAGCTGATTCAACTTTTTTTTTTATACGAACCGTCGAAAAAGGACATCCTTCATACGCTGAAAGAGAAAAAGAAAAAAAATAACTAAACGCAAACACGAGAAATCGTCCACTCGTATATATATATATATGACCTACCGCTGATATGTTTACACACCGACGAGCATATGCACACGCGCACATATACAGTCCTTTATTTTACCTTTCATTTTTTCGGAAATCCATTTTCCGCCAGTTTTTTACGCGTCGCGCATCCATTAGAAGCGCATTTGCGTGTTATAAGGGGAGAGCCACGCGCGCATGCATCGGTCAAATTAGGGCGAGGGATATACGATATAGGTAGATTTCCTATTGTGTCCGTCCTACACACGTTCGCGCGTGTATATATAAGGACAGCATGATACGCGCACTTTTTTTTTGCTTCCGAAATTTTGACAGATGTCGCGTGCCCCCGCGCGCGAGATTCGATTTCTCGAGTGTGTCTAAGCTTATATATGTATGTATATACGTCGTGCATGGATTAAGGAAGGAAATGACCATCAAATGACGCGTGCAGAAAAAGTCGGAGGTCCACTTTAACGCCACATGCTTATACGTATTATATATATATGGAGAGACAGACTGTTGGCATGTTATACAAAATATATGCGCCTGGAGGTGAAGAGCGGGGAGGCATAAATCACGATTTCACGCGCGTGTTTGTGTGTCTAAAAAATTTAGCAGCGTCAGCGACGCGAATGCATTTGGGTGTGTGTGTAGGTATTCCCATTTCCCCGTGAGCCGAGCATTTGTATACGCGAATTTGCAATGTTAAGCATATTGCGTAGCAGAAACTATGTGTGTCTGTATGAGTGTGTCTGTAGAAGTGTGCCACTGACAGAAATGTCATTGATGAGATTTCGTAATTGAAATAATTCTATGTGACACGCTAGGATTGCCGTTATTTCACACTCACCGCTGCCGAGGTTATTCGATTCATATATATAGGCGAAGAGAAGCGACGCTTGCGTAACTATATACAGATGCGTAATATTTCACACGCGATTTTACTGTTTTCAATGTTCTTTTAATATTCTATGAATAGGCTATAACTCGAATAGATTTGAACGTTAAAATTTATAAATCCATTGATTTGTATATGAAACGTGAATAATAAAGTACCTAATTTATGGTTTAATAGTCCACAAACTTAATTAATACATATATTTATATACTAGTAAACATATCACATAATAACACTTTAAAGCGCCAAACCTATAAGTTACTAGACTTTTAATAACCTACGATTTCGCAACATTCGTTACACAAAAAAAAAATGATCCACTTCCTTCCCACATTTTCTGTCCGTTCAACCGCTCAATTCCGGGAAACAGCAATGAGCGCAATAATATATGTATATAGCATCGTACCCTTCGGCCACACGAACAACGCATTTACCAAATTACGCGCCGCGAGTCCTTCCTCGCTCATATATATACACACTCTTGCCCATTCGTCCGCGTAAACGCAGCGATTTAGCAATGTAATGCGGCGATTTCGTACTTCCTCGCTACGTATAGCCGCACGTGCGATGCCATGCCACTCTCTCGCGGAGTTCACTCTCAATATATATATATACTCGTCGACCTGAATTATGCGTGGGTATATATAACGCGATCGGAGTTTTTCTCCCTATAGTAACGTCGCTTTCAATTCTGAAATATATATATACGTTGTATATATCGTAGCGGATGTCAATTAGCGCGATGGGTTTTTTCGATTATCGAGGGAAAACGGATAGGATGTCGTCGTGGTAGCGGATCAGGTGTATCGTGTGTATTAAGTTGTAAATACATAACGTATCGTGTAGAGATAGGAAATTGAATTACGCGAGGGTTCAGTGTGTAATTAGGGCACTTAGATCGAAGTTTCATGTATTCTATATATTAATATGTTTCATTCCTATACAATTAAAGAAAAAAGATAAAAAAGATACTAATCAGTTTTTCTTTCGTTCTTCAGACCAGTACAATTACCGTCCCTTTGAAAAACACACGCTAACGAAGAAAAGGTACATATATATATATATGTATCTCGATCCCTCGCTCCGAAAGAAACGTCCACAGAGCGCATGCACGCTCGAACAAAGCGCGCAGAAAAATCCACAAAGAAAACGCATAAGAATTTCAAGAAGCGCGGGCACGCGCGCGATAGCGATCACAGATTAAAAGAGAGAAAACGGCAAGAGCGGTCCGGAAAGACAAGGACCGCGTGGATAAGTATATGTGTGTGTATAGGGAGAGAGAGAGTGAACGAGCAAGGCAGCTTCTCTTTTTCACTCGATGCAGCAGGAGCAGCAGCAGCAACAGCGACGACGACGGAGGGAACGCGAAGGTCTCGGGGTCAGCCGACGAGAGTCGTAGCCTTCGGGAGCAATCTGCTCCCCGCGATCCTGCTGCAATTTATCCCTTCTTCTTTGCTCCCCGTGTACTCACGAGCAGTTCTCGACTGTATACGAAGATCGCGTTCGCGGCTTATTTTCTCGCGTGCAACGTGTGTGTATATATATTTAAACCCTTCGAGTACAGATTATCGTGTTGGCTTTTGTTTATTGATTGCTATGGTAGGTCTTTAGTTGAGTTGGTTTGGTTTTGTAGATTGATTGGAAGGGATATGATTCGAATAAGATTAGATTAAACTATTGGAAGGGATATATTGAAATGATGATGATGAAAGTATTCATTAGAACTTTATTTTATTTGCATAAGTGAACAAACGTTTACAATTCTTTTTCTGGAAATAATTAACAAGCAATTCGATAATAAATACAGCACAAGAACAGACATTTCCAACAATGATAATTAATATAAGGTTTCTTGTGGTATAATCAACGTTACCAATTGGATCTTCTAGTAGACTGCCAAGCTTACCAATTGTATCTTCTTTGTCTTTAAGTCCGGCCTCGTGAAATTTTCGAAATAATTTTTGGAATTCATAAAAATAAGGTGAATATTTCTTTAGACGATACCCCATTCTTTGCTCAGTAAATACAACGTGTGAAATTCTAGCAATGGGGTTTCCGTTGATATCTGAGAGCCGTTTTATTTCATAATAAGCATGGCTATTAATCATTATACAGAAAACCTTTTTAGTTTCTTTTAATTTAAGCATGCAGTCTGACTCATTCGTAATTAGTATTGCTTTTGACCGTAGGTTTCTAATATTTGCATTGTCCGTGTTATTCAAACATAAGTTTAAATAAACCTCTTGAGTGTAAGGTGTAAAATTTGATTCATCTAGTTGTTCCAAAGTATTCAAAAACGATTTTGTTAATACCATACTTGTATCTACGAATTTGGAATAAATGTAAGTAAAGTAAGTTGCAAATGTAATACCAATGCTTATGGTTATTATTCTGTTTACGGTTCTCTTTGGAAATTTAATTATCGGAACACCAAGAAGAGTTTGAGTAATAGTGTAAATGGAAATTTCTCTGTTCTCAATCTTAAAATACTTTGCTTCAAAAGCCAAAAATATTGTAACTGATACTGTGATTAATATCATAAGAGAAGAATATATAAATAAATCATTTGTATCTTTCACAACTCTTACAGATAAAATCGGCACAACAGCTACATATTTTCCAACAAACTGATCTATAGCCAAGGTACAAGTATTTGGAACGTGATGAGAAATCCCCATCGGTAATAATAAAGCATCTACTTTATCTTCCGCAAAATGTTTTTCTGATAATTTCATAAGATTCTCAAAGGTTACAGTTCCATTCATACAGTGTATATATTTTATAGAAAAATTCATGATTTTTGCTAAAGTAATAATTAAAGGAAAATAAATATCATCTGCATTTATGCCGTTTAATTCATTATCTTTCGTAAAATTCATAAATGGTGGATAATGGCAGCCAAAAAATTGAAGAGGATATCCGTTCAAGTTTTTCAATATTTTGGAGAAAATTTGAACTTCTGGTGATAATTGTCGTTTGTTTAAACGTTTATAAAAAGGATTATAAGAATAAATATTTGGTATATTATTCCGTTTGATTTCAATTATTGAAAAATGTAAAAACTTTTTTTCCCAAGCATAGTTAAGAATTTTTCTATATACCGTATCATAAACTATATAGTCATTAAAGAAAATAATGAGACATCGTGGTCGATTAGCACTTTGAAATGTGTCTTCAAATGTATTAATAATGTTCTTTAAATCTACCATATCACGCTCTTGATGCCCAGAATATAAACTAATATATAAAGGTACATACTCTGTTTTACTTATAACTGTCCAAATCGGCTTACTGATTTTATCGTTCACATTTAAATCAAAAGTAGACGTTGGAATTTCCCGATTGATTGTTTTTAAAATATTGTTATATATAACTTTTTGCGAACTATTAATATTATCAATAAACATATTAATTTGATACGGTTGTTTAACGTACACTACATGGTGATGAAGTATATTTAGCCATCCATTTAACCAATCAATATTAAATTTAGATTTAGCGATTGTTTTACAGGCATTTACAAATAGAAAATAATATACTATAGTAAACAATATTATCAATGAACGGTGTTTCATTTGTTATTATTTTGGATACGTCTTTCGTGCTTGAAAATATTTCTGCTACTGCTCGCCCAAATTTATTCACGAAGTAGAAAAACCGAATAGTAATAATTTATTGAATACTAGTAAAAAGTAAAAAATATGAAGGTGTTCAATATAAATAATGAAAATTTTCACTTTCCGTAATAGACCAATTATGTAAAAAGTAGAGAAATGTCGAATGATTTTAACTTTTGACTTTTAAAAAAAATTTTAATTTTTCAACAATTTTCCAAACTAAAATATTTCAGAACTTTTATAATAACGATAATTGTAAACTATTGCTCACTCGTTCTATTTAACTTTGTCATAAAAAGAAAATGAAATTCTTGATTATTCAATAATTTTCAAACATTTCCAAGTTTATTGCGACTAAAATAGAAAAAAGTTATAAAATGTTCGTTTTTTACTAGACGCCAGTAATAAAATCATTAACAAAGAAATTTTTCATATTTCATATATTATAAATAAAAAAAAAGTACAACGAGCGTTTATTTAACAAATTCATCAGTTGAATCTCTCGCATTTTACATATACTAAATCCGACACATTCGAACGCATTACGAAACATCCCGTCGTCCAGATGACAGAACCGGCCACACGCAGACACCAATCGACAATGCGCTCTGAATAGCCACAGCCCGATTACCCCCTCCTCTATATATATATCTCTACACCCTCCTGACACCTCGAGCCATTTGCTCTTAATGCCCGCACTTTTCTCGTCGCTCTTTTTCGTCAACGCGCACGCGCGCTGGCATTAAACTAGATAAATGATCCCCCGACTATGCCCCACATAAATGCACAGGATTTTCCGTTTTTCTCCTACCTATATATGCATCTAGACACCTTATACATACATACATACCTATATATATATATACGCATCCGCCCTCGCGCGTCGGCGGATCCGGATACTTTAGTGCATCACTTTTCTCTCTTCGCGCATGAATGAATGTAGAACTTTTGCGCGAGTGTTATATAAGAGAGGGGAGATATTGCTGGGTTTTATGGGGTGCCAACCGCGCGAGTGTGTGTTTTCGAGAGGATTGATGCGACGTGATTTTTCAGTGAGACAGACGAGGGGTGGCGTCGCTGCTTCTTTTCTGCAAAGGTATATTCACGAGGTTCTAGTTTGGTTTGAATGTATTTTCAATGGCGCTTCGTTTATCGCGTGTAATTTATAATTTTGGGTGTTGTATGTGTGTCTGTGTACTATAAGAGCGAGTGTCCCGATGAGAAATTGGGGCAATTATGCGCGGAATATCGCGATGCACGCCCGGGTATTTAGGCCGGATTTATATGCAAATGGTGTTTGCCTCGTTTCAGGCGCGGCTAAAATGTGCATTTTTTTCCAGATGCATCTCGCGCATAAATTACAGGGAGCGCAGCATATGTATGCATTAAAATTTCACGTTTATTATGTGGCGCGTAGGATTTATGCTGTATTTGTCCAATGACCCGAATACCGTAAACATTTGCAACAAACAAACAACATTTCCAACGCGGAAACCATCTTTGGAATCTTCCAAAGCTTATAGAAATTTGTTCCGAACTAAAACTACTCACCGTGTGGCAAGAGCAGCCTTAACTTTATATCAATACCATCCGACTTGCTGCTTCAAAAATACACAACATCTCGTGCTATTCTCCGCTCCAAGTTTCCATTTTCCTCTTCACACACACACAAGCACTGTAAAACTCTGTATATAGAAGCCCAAGCTGCAACTTTTTCTATATCGCATTAAAACTGAAAGTTCGATCGAATGAAATAAAACTGAGTTTATACTCTTGTAGTATACGCGCGCGAACTCGAAGAAATTCAACTCGATTGAGCGCGTGAACTCGCCGACAAGACGTAATAAATCGAATGTATATATATACGTATACACGCAGCGGTGCAACGAGCCGACAAACGGGACGCCGCTTGCACTCGATGGTACAGTCAACAGGGAAAATTAATGTGGGTCAAACGATCGGTAGGAGCGGATTCGAATGTCATTCATTGCGCAAAGGTTTTGTATATGTATATATATATTTTGTACGATGTGCGCGGTTACGGGTGGAGGAAAGATGAGTCGACGAGTGTGTGCGGTTTGATAGCGTGCGAGCGGCGCGCTCTATTGCGGGATTTGGTTTGATATTTCTCTCTCTCTCTCTCTCTCTCTCTCGAGGCTTTTATAGCGGTTAGGCTTTGTGTGATATAGTGAATATAACAGGAGAGTAAATAGAGATTCTCATTGGCTGATATGTCAATGTTAGAGCGTTATAATGTGCTGTACACGATATGCTATAATAATGCAATACTGTATTACGAATTCTTTTTTCTGTATAATAATTTATGCGTCGAAGCGAACGGTATATACGTCGGATATATTACAGTAGTATTTAGCAACATTTGAAGGTAAATTTTTCGCGTATGCGTAGAGAAACACCGCAATACTACTGAAAATAGCAAAGTGCGAATTTCAAGTCTTATTACATAGGCGGGGGTCAGTTCAACGACCCGAAGGGTAGCAATTTACATAACGTCAGTCAACTATAGTATTTCCGTGCGCGAGTTCTAAAGGCTCGAGAGACCACGACAAACACGAGCCAATCTTCTCTCGACCGTCTCTGTCTCTTACTTTCTCTCTCTCTCTCTCCCTCTTTCTTTCTCTGTCGAGACGAAGATGCGGTCCGAACTGTTCAAGAGAAGAGAAGAAATGTCACTTGACCGTTTTGGTCGTCGTGAGCCCTGACAATCTCTAATACTTTCGCGCAGTCTCGTGTAGTCCTGCATACGTAATTTCTTCACTACACGCACAGTTCAGTGTTTTTCCGGGTTCTCGCCGTCGTTGTTTAAAACGTTTCTATTATAACACGTGTACACGAATAATGATTAAGAACGTTTATTAATAAATAACAGTGGTACTAATGAGGAGTGAGTGTTGTGGTTTGAGAGAGAGTTTTGATAGAGTTATTATACGCATTCATTACCGAGAAAAACGACGCGTCATTATCTCTCATTATTATATAGTAAAAACTCTTAACACCCAAACCTTTTAACCCTTATAAGCTCATGAATTTTCATGCGTGCATTCAAGCGACATATACACTTGTAGAAAAGTCCACGCATACAAGACAAACTCCCTTCCATTGCTGTACATTACTGTCTTTCAGCAATGTCAGCAGCGCGCGCGCTTGCGCGCAATCAAAATTTCCAGCACGCGCGCGTTCAATCCAATCAACAAACTCGACACCTCAATCTTCCTTTCGCTCTTTGTACGTGCTCGAGCCTTCTAACTGAATTCTCATCAAAGTCTGTTTTTCTCTCTCTTTCTCTCGCTGTCGCCCACTAGTTCTCAGATTGAATTTTCATTCTGTACTGGACTGGAACAAGGGGAGGGTATACCTCCCGTCACTCATATATTTAACGAGAATTTTTTCACAATTTTTTCTACGCGACATGAATATTGCATTTTTATATCCCACTCGCTTCTTACCGTACGGTCCGGTCATTACTCCAATCGAATCAAATCACGTGTCCTTTCAATATAATCGTGTACTTTTTCTCTTCAAGCCCAGTCTACTATAAAGCGAGACAGTTATATCAAATAATTTTCAACGTAATGGCATTGGAATTGGCTCGCTTCCCCGGCAAGAGTTTATCAGTGCGTTGTGGTTACTTTCGACCAATTCTCATTTATCACTCATAATTGTATCTAATCAAGCTATACCACGAGCAATGGACAGTATAGCAACGATATATCAATGTAAAAAAGAAAATGCTACTTAATACTTCATTTGTACAATTACACACAAAGAAATTCAAAATCTTTAAATCAAATCATCAAACGAAATGATCAGCCAATACACAAAAGATTTACGACAGCTCATTCCACATCCCGTACGAGTTTCAACCTAACCACAACTCGTTCGCCTTCCAACGCACAAAAAACCTCTCAAAAGGGGATACACACTTCCCCGACATATATAATTCCAGATTCCTGGCACGCACCCACGCGCTCGCAAAGACTCACTCGAAACAAGCGCGTTCGTTCGTTCGCACCACCCGATATTACCTACCACTCGCTGCGCGCGCGCGCGCAAACGCAAGAAAGTATACGGGCTAAAAACCTCGCTCGCCCTCAGGCCCCTTTCTCGCGTGAGAACCACGGCGCCTCCTTCTTTCGCTACCGCGTCTGCGCTCTCTCCATCTAAGGGAGAGAAAGAGAGAGAGAGAGAGAGAGACGAAGAAGAAGACCACGAGAAGGAGAAGAGAGCACATATGTGTGCAAGTATATATATATATACGTATCCGCGAAGCAGGAGCACCGTTCGCTCGTTCCGCGAAGAAGTGTGTATGGGAATTCATTTCCGGCATATTCTCACGTTCGCCGCGAATATTTCGTGTCTGGCTTCCGCTGTACCTCCCCCGCGCGATTCGGGTGTGTGTATATATTGGTGGTTCGAGAATTTGATTGGGCACAAGGTATGTATATATATACATACACGGAAGCGAGTGAGTATATCGGATGGTTATAGAGCGAGTGTGGGAATGATGGAAAGTATATAGAGTATATAGCTATGTAGCGTCGCAATTGTCACACGAAGGAAGTGATGGTGCAGGATTCGGTGAGTGCGGTGGACTGGATGTGTGTAATAAGAAGAGGTGAGAAGTCGTATAAAGATTGAGGTCTTGTAGAGTCATGCTGCTATAAGATTGCAGGATCTGTGTAAACTACTTTATTCATCATATATATAT
>JAWWEQ010000010.1:30323119-30361349 GCA_035583055.1 Torymus tubicola | reverse complement strand
GTGATTTTAAAAGAAAAAAAAATTTTGACCTCTCGATTCACCTGAGAACTGCCCATATATATATATATATACATACGCCCACCTCGGGTACGGTGGTTTCTCTCAGTTACAATGCAAAACAAAGCACAATTATGCTGCAACCTTCGTGTCATTGTCGCCTGCCGTGCTAAATTGACCGGAAAAACTTTGAAGCGCCAACGAAGCTGCAGGTGAAGTTTGAAATGTGTATATATATATATATATATATAGTATGCAGACACGTGCATACACACTTAATTACCACACAGCGTGAAATTTGGTTTTAGTACATAGGTAAAAACAGGTTTTGGCTTGTTGCGCTTGTCGCGTGAATGGAGTAGTAGATAGTAGTAGTAGTAGTAGTAGTGGTAGTGGCCTTTTGAGAGAGGCAAAATCACACACAGGTGAGTGACATACATAAATCTGCATAGTGAAGGCTTGATTGTTAGCTTGTTATACGCAATTATTGCGGTACAGACGTTCTCGTGTGACTATATGATTGTTACTGCATTGGCGTGCCGCCTCGGTGGATATTTATCTGATGTAACGATGTGGTCGGCACGTAATTTACAAGCACCTTGGATTCGGAGTTTTAACATTTATAGGTAAAGTTTTTTTGTTTTATTTTTTTCATTTAATAATGATAGTACAATAATTACAAAATTTTTTATTTTTCTTCAGTTAAATATAAGTATAAAATCTATACATGTACAAGTGTATAATTATAAAGTTACAAAACAAAATATTCCTTTCTTTTTTTAGATGTAACATTCCAATTTTCTTCCAAATACTTATATTTCAATTTCTTTTTTATATAACATTCAAAAAACCACGACAGTTCTACAACAATACCGCAAAACCCCAATTCCTCCCAAAACCTCCCCCCATATACGACGATACACCGCGAGATCCTCAAAAAAAAAAAACTGCGAGAGCCCTCGACGCCTATCGTTACACATTTCCATCATCGATAAATTTCCACCGCACGCAGCCGCCACCGGCGCGCGTGCACAATCGCCCTCGGGCAATCGCGCCCGCGCGCGCATCGGCACTCCAATATTTGATTTCCATTGATACCACCTATAGTCTCACTTGCTCGGTCGCGTAGTGATATAAAAACGCATAGACAGATATAGTCTCTATATAGCCATATATCTCTACGCGTCCGTGCGTGCGTAGATATATATATAATGAAAAAGAAGAGAGAGACAAAGATATATATATGTGTGTGTATATATATAGAGAGACACTCACCTATTGGAGACGCGGTGTTAGCTTCGCGCAGGCTGACGGTCTCGGGTTCGATGCCGGCTTCGTCTTCCTCGATGAGGGGCGGTGGCGGCGCCAACTGCCTTGACGACGTCTCGTAGCCCCAGTACTGACGGAAGGCACGCGCACCGCCGTCCAGCCGCACCCGTGGTAACTCCACGAACATTGCGTCGCCCAGCTGTAAATTAAAAGGTACACGTGTGTGTGAGTTGATTTTTTTTTCTTTGATGAATATTTTCATAGCGTATGAGGTACACACGCGTCGTACCGAAAAGGGGTGTTGAGGGAAGACGATGTATTTATTATGTGTATAGGCATGCGATACAGCTGACACGTGATAGCGTAATCAGGTGGATCGGCTAACAACTCGAAATTGTGTCGTTAACGCGGAAGCTTAATGCGTGGTGGTTATATATAGGAACAGCAAGATTTGCATTATAGATTATTAAATTACTAAGCTTACGATGGTTGAAGTAATAATTGTATATACAGATGCTAATTTTTCGCATCGAATGGAAACATTATTGTTACAGAATTATCATGTAAGTGCAAATTAGCCTCGTAAGAATTCCTAGCTAATGAAACTCTGCTGAACAGTGTATTATATTGTTTACTGATATTTTTAAGTTTATGAATGATAACTCACACATTTTCCACAAAATTGAAATTAAAATTTTGCAGAATAAGTGTATATATGCATAAGCACATTTTACATTCTAACTACGGTAGACACCAATTTCGAGTCGTTTATACGCGACCGTGTGTATACATAGTGGGTGTGGTATTTTTATGTGAGTTCGTGTCAAAGTGCAATTAACGCTTATGTAGGGCACGTGGAACGAAATTAGTAAAACCTAGATTCCCGTCTACTGTCTCGTATTTAAACAGTTCGACGAAATAACTTCATATACACTCAGTTATTTCAAACGATTACATTCCACAATGCGATAAAATTAATCATGAAACACCTGCTTCATTAAAATGTCACACATACATATATATGTGTCAGGTACACTATTAGTATACCTTAATTATCAACAACGACAACATCAACAACAACAATAACATCAAAGACAAAATCACATAGAAAAATGCACTCACATAGCCTCTCACGATATCCATCGCCATCAACAACCAATAACAAACTTTAGCGAATCGCCGTTATACAACAGCTCGAACAAAACACTGAGCTATACAAAAAAAAACTATACAACACATCGTCACTTACACACTTCATTACACGAGAAAGCAACAAAATCTACATTTCGCAGTAGCCGATTTACTATATATACACAGGCCTAGGCGCGAAATAAGCCGGAAATTCCGCGAGGCGCCGCGGCACGCAGCTAAAAAAGCGTCGAGTCCAGCCGAGCGTTGGACTGCTACTACTATATACATACACGCCATGTGTATAAGTACACGCGCTGGGGGGGAGACTACGAAGTTTATCTGAAAATATCGTAGATTGACCTGTCCCAGAGCTGACGTCACTAATTAGAGCTCGTTTGTCGGCTCGAATAAAAGGCAGACGCCGGTGCTGCCGCTCGCATACATATGTTTCTTTTTCTCTCCTCTTCTTCATCTTCTTTTACTCTTTTTACAGTCTCACCCGTGGCGCGTTCCATTCTCTCCCCCGCATATATGTATACGCGTGAATGCACACCCACGCGTGTGTATGTGTGTGATATGCCCTTTTTCAGCTTCTTTTTTTTACAGAAGATCCGACGTGACCCTTCCTCTCGCGACGACCGTTTGAAGGCTCCATTGAGCGCTCGAGTGTTACAAATTGAGCTTTCCGTATAGTTGTGAGGGTGTCTGTGTGTATGTTGTACGAGAGAATTTTTCTTTTTCAATAGTCATGTCGATGAAATTTTAGGTAATTGAAGAGATATATAGTGTAGCTGATGTCGATGACTTGGTATTCGTATATAGATATTTGTTAGATATATAAATTTATACGTTTACTATATTATATATAAGTATAGTGTGTGAAATTAATTAAATGATTTTAAAGGCTCATTCGCAAATAAACATTATTTAATTAGATAACTTGCAAAGTGTATTATAAAGTCTAATAAAGCGATCGTATTTTTTGAGATAATAACGTGGATTACGCATGCAAAAGTGACTCACGTACGTATATAAGAACGTTAAGTTGTGTCGCATGCGAAAACGTACTATTACGTCGTCGTTTCTTTTTGCAACGCCTGTATACAAGTTTCGCTTAATTGAAATGAGGATGGATATATATGTATACGTTCAAAGCATTTACGTATATATTTTAAAAATATAAAAAACATTACCATAATTGATTTTTATATTTATAACCTTAGCAATGACGTTTTCTTATAATTTATCGAGGTAAAGGTTGCCTTACTTTATACTAATTAACACCTACCTCGCAGCAATCGTATATAATGCGTTAATGATATTTTACGAAACTATTTCCAAACATTAAAATATAAACATAAATTATAACAAAAACTGTCATCGAACTTTAATTAGCCGCGGAACTGATAACAAACTATATGTATACGCTCACCCTTTGCTCTGCAAAATTTTAATTTTCCCGCGTGCTTCTCTCCTATGTTTACACGCCGCGTCGACAATCCGCTTTAATTTCATGTACCTCCGCGCCTCGTTATTATTCCAAGACGCCCCCGCGCGTTCGCTCGAAAGCAAAACAAAACCCACCCACTCCCCTTCTCTCATATACTCTGCACTACTTTACACTTTTGCGAATAGCGCGTCGCGTTAAATTGATCGAGACACGCGCGTCGCCGTCTACATCGTAGGGGAGAAGGGCGTCACTCACGTATAGAGGCCGTCGACCTTGACTCTGTCTTTCTCTCTCTCTCACACATCTATATATACGTGCGCTATGTACCTGCCAATTAGCGGGAGTGAATTCGCAATTCACTATATATACGGCGATCTCGAATCGAATGTGGGAGTGTGAAAAAAGGGTGCCAATAGGGGTAGGTAGGTGTACGTGTGTTGTATAACTTTGTTAAAATGCTGTGCGAGGTTGCGGCTGCGAACTGGATGATTGAGAACGCGCGCGTATATTTGCGGAGCTTTTTGGTTGTTGCGTGTTTCGCGGTGGCGCGGTTTCCCCCTTTTTTCACGATGTTTTGGAAATAAAAATGTTATCCGTATGAATATGCGGACGGTATTCGCGGCGCGACTAATTGAAATACGCGGTTTACAATCAAGTGACTTTGATATATTTTTTCTGTTATTTTAAAGTTTAAATTGATCTAGACGGTAGCTGAACTGGAATATATATTAAATTAAAAAATAACACATCGAATTCCGGTATTTTTTTCCTCATTCACATTGAAGATACGTCAATAAATTACGATTTTTACAAATTCGCGTCATTAGAAAAAAAACACATGTATAACAAACAATATCATATCAAGGTGCATCATAAACTACGTATATAGAAAATTTCCAACATCCGCCTAAAGCCGCGTCATCAACATTAACCATCAATATATACACTCTCAGACCTATACGACAACAATCCATCAAATTTCCTACATACATATATATAAAATCGACGATATTCTCACTCCATTCCGTCATACACCACGACAGATAATTCCCAATTCACCGGCGCATTACTCCGGACGACCGCCACCACCACCACCACCGCTGTACCTACGCTCGCGGAAATAGCCGAAAACCGCATGCGCGCGTGCTAATGCAATATCACGCCCACGCGTCAGACGTATATATACCTATGCGCATGGCCAATTATACGTGCATCACCGCCAATTAGCATTCGCTCCTACTGCTGCTACTGATGCATTCTCCGTGTGGTGATGGGTATAACGCGCCGAAAATCGATGCACATACGCGTGTAATATACTTGGTGTGACCTCGTTTTCGTTATCTTGCGGGTTCTTCGCGCGCGAAGTCTATTAATTAACGAACGGACGGACAGACGAATGTCGCGCGCGAAGGTGTCGTTAGCGCCGTATCGTGTATATATGTATATATATGTATGTATGTGTGTGTGTGAGTTGGGGATCATTGGTTCCTTCGTGTTGAACAATGGGTTGACGAGGGTTCTGAGACAGGATACGTGCGTGTGATGCGTAATAGGGATCACTTTTTCGGGTGATGAGGTTGTATAATGTAGGCGCCTGTAAAATAGGTCATAACGATGATTGCGATATATACATTTTTCATGTATAATGATTAAAGAACGGCTGCAGTGTGGCTTACGTTTATTTTTACTAAGGTCACGTTTTTTATTATATTTATACTAAAGTTTTGAATTTACATAAATTTAAATTAAAAAAATATTATCAAACTATGGAGATATATGTAAACAATTCAACAAGTATACAAAATTCTTTAAATTCTTATCATTTCCATTTACTTTTTTTATAAAATATGCTTTCTAAAACATTTCTCCTTAGAAGTACTCGGAATTAACGTGACTGCAACTCTCCCAACAAAACTTGCAAGCCAGCTTGTACATTCACACAGTGCGAACGAGCCAACGAAGACGATGCTGTACTGAGAGAATCTCAGGTCGACCGAATGTATATATAACTATATATATTCGTAGGACTTTAATGATAGTCGCGCAAAAGATCACGCGACGCTTGTTCCGTGTACAACGTACGTATACATATATATGTATAGATATACCTATACACGTGAAAGCGCGACAATCGGCTGGGACAAGCTGGAAAATTGCATTGCCGAGGTTGCGGAAGCAGAAAGACATCGCACAGGGAATTGCATAGGTTGATGGAAAAATTCTGGTGCTGGGGGGTGAGGTGGTTTTAGCAAGTCAGCTGTACAAATTGTATGTACAGTTTTCGAGCGGACGGCTAATTCTGTCGGAATAGTGCGTCCAATTTTTTAGTATGGAGAACGCCTGTGATTCGACGCATATATAAAGCTCGTACGTTTTTCTTTTGATCATTATTTAAACTTATAATTATCCGTATTATTCAGACTACATAAACGTTGAAATTGCTTAACTAACTAAAATATATACAAATATATATTTATCTATATATTTCGTTTAATCAACATTTTTAATATTATTGATACGATATTTATATCTAATTGCTTTAACAATTAATCCACGTAAAAAGTAAAGCCTATAGTCATCTTATTAGGTCTTTGAGAAAAGAAAAATTCAATAACTATATATACCCCCTTAAATTCAATATTTACGATTTAATATATACCACGCGCACTGACGTATATATATATATACACACATATAACACAATAACGCGTAAAATTGAATCGAACCAATAAAATTACATCGCACACCAGTCACCTCCACCCTCTTCTACACTAGCATTCGATCGTCGACGTCGCGTGCGAACATCGCCCATAAAATTCCTCTCCCGCGTGCGCGTCTTCACATATATATACACATACACCCGCACCCGCACGTGTATATCCTCACTCTCGCGACAACTCGAGGCATTTCCGCGGCGCAAAGCCGCAGTACCGCTGCTACCGCACATCAGGGCGAAAATACGGAAATGAATAATCGCTCCCTCACTCTCTCTCTCTTGCTGTAGCGCGACATTCGGTGATATATATATATATATATATACATATATACGTGGTGTATGCACAGGCGAGCGTTTTCCCGAGCCCTCGAGAGGAAAGAGGCGCGCGCGTCTCGACGACGACGTCGAGTTTGCACACACACACACACATATATATATATACTTATATACATATATGTTGAGCGCGACTATGAGTATCGAGTTTCACGCTCGGCGTCTTTCTCGCGTGCGGAAAGGGGATGAGAGAGAGAGAGAGAGAGTCTGATGTGAGGGAGGTAAATGTAAGTGTGTACGTGCGTATATATATATATATATATGACGGCATAGACAATGCACGTGCCCGCGATGCGGTGAAGACGTTCTGTGTGTACGAGGCGGCGGTGATTCGAGCGAATACAAATATATATGTATACGTATATATATATATTAAGACACACAAGCACAGGTAGATACGAATGATATATATGTATATGTAGAGCACACACACACATAAAGAACACAACACTGGCTAAACAGAGAGAAGTATACGCAAACACACACACACAGAAAGGTGCTGAAGCGAGTGAGACAGAGAAAAGTGATGGAACAAACCTTGTTGTGAGACTTGAACATACAGGCTGTCCCAGCGAATAGCTGCGTCCGGAGGAAAAAAAAAGAGAGATGTAGTGATTATTCTGCTGATTTATGGCTTAATGTAGTGGATTGTGAATGTTTTTTATGGTGATAATGGATGGTGTGTTAGTTTGAAAATAATTGAAATATTTTAGATATTACGCATACACATTTTGTTAAATAATCTGTAAAAAATGTCATCGATCGTATTTCAATAAGTAGATATTACGGTAAGAATTATTTAAATTGAATAATTCACCAATATATTAACGGATTATTGATGTAATAATTTGACTAATACATTTGCAATATAAAAATTTCAGTCTCCCTTAGCATCATTTTATTTCTGCCATAAAAAGCAGAATTTAATGAATACCGAATTAATTGAGACCCAAATTTTAATGACGTATATAAAAAAATACATTATCAATTTACACACCTAACGGGTATTATGAAGTGCGTACATTGAGGATGAAAATCTTGACTTAAATTTATTCGCAAGCATCATTTACCTTCGTTTCATGCGATTACACGGCAATTATTTAACATTTTACTGTCATCCTTTATCGATAAAAATCTAATGGTACTCGGTAGAAAACGGGCAATTAAGTATCATTGAATATACAATTAAAGATTGTAAAAAGAAAGTTTAACGGATTAATGAAGATGTAATCGAACATTGTATAAAACAGAGCAAATGAAAGACCAGTGTAATTGCAGACCGATGGTAACGATATGATCAATTAATATTTCAGTCCATCAGATTAATAGACTCCTCTCATGTACGACACGTGGGCAGGTTGCTCGTCTTACGGATGCGCGCACGGGGCGTTGTATACGCTGTGATAGCACCTTGCAGTTACGCGTAATGACCTGATTTATGTAAAACATTATTCTAAAGGCTTTTTAAGCCGACGTATATACCTATTTTTCATTTAGAGACAGATTATGCAACGTGTTTAAGAAAATAAATAAATACTTGGTTTCTCTTTTGTTTTATCGTATTCCGATTATATATTTTTAATTCAATTATAACTATAAGTATACATATAATTATAGAAATAAAGTGTGACCAACATAAATAATTGAAATATTAAAAATACATTCTTTCATTTAAAAAAATATAAATAATCCACATTACTCATCCCCCTTATGTGCTTCCGAAAATACAAAAAGTCGTCGTTACGACCATCATCCCTCCCATAACCACCAAGTCGAAATAACCGAGAAAACATTTTATTCGCACGTGTGCTACGCAAGAGAGGAGCACGCGAGATCATAAAACGTGCACGTGTATATATATATATACACACACACAGATCGTGAAAAGAAAGGATTTTCGGCTGGGTAAGAGGGCCATCTCCTCTAAACGCTCGCGCGCGAGAGGGAGAATGCGTGACGCGTGCGAAAAAAAAAGAAACCACGAAAAGTCGGGAGAGGCGATGAAAAAGCCAAAGAGACCTCTCGACATCGCGCGCACGACAGTTCCGTTCGCGTGTGCGAGCAACTGTAAGTGGAAGAAGGGAGGAGGAAGGGGGGAGGTATAGCAAAGGCGACGACAGCCTGCGTGCGCTTACAAAGAACGTATATATATATATATATGTGGTATGTAGGTATTGAGAAAGTTTAACGCGAAATAAATGTTTTCCGTATATATAGGTTGTTGCATTATAGTTATCCAATAAGAGACAACACGAAAGAATTCGAATCTCGCGCGCTATATTATGGCAGGTCGCGGCAGGTCAGGTCACGTGGGCTAAATATTAGAGACGCGCGCGGTCGTCGCCATGCGGGGCTAAGTTAGTGCTAGGTACGAGTATACGTCAGTTCTCGCGCGCTGTCGTTGTTGCATGGATGTTGTACACGCGGAGGATAAGCATGCTTATAAGTTTGTATATAAGGTAGCAGGAAAGAGACGACGACGCACGTAACAGCCAGGCAGGAAAGAAGTGAGATAAATGTAAGTGTTGTTACTGTGTTTTTTTTTTGTATTTTCGGTGGCTGTTGTAACAGATCGTGCATGTGATATATGCGTGTGTACATCCGCGCGTGAGCGAGAATTCTTACGGGAAATGGCAGGAGAGAGGACGACGACACGGAAGTGCGTGAAGAACACAGGCAGCATCGCGATCTTTCATGTTTTGTGTATACAGACGAAGTACGTGTGTGAACTGTTTTGAGAGAGATGTTGTCGTTCGATTTTTACTACTTATTGTTTGTTTCCTTTACTCATGGTTATAGATAATATCGTCTCTGTTATGCTAATATTCAATTGAGCGACAACGATCTAACTGCATCATATTGTTTATTTTTTAACTTACGATACCTGGTAATTATCTAGTTTGGCGATAAGTTGGTTAGGAAAAGATTTATCGTTGTTTTGATTTACACGTGAATTGTTTGTTACATTAATAGTAATATATTAGGTTAGTACGTAATTACAACAACTTTTTTCATAACATTTCACAATCTATACTACGAAACAATGAAAAAAGTTGATTTCGTGGAAAGAACGTGGTGTGTTATTGCCGAGCAGATGGTTTCTCGCTACACTATATACCTGTATATATACATACACAGTCGTTACGCGGTACACTTGAGGTATAATATAACATAACGAACGTCGCGCTCGACCCGAAAAAACTCTCCTCCCAAGGTTATCGAAAGTGAACAGGGCGCGTGCGCACTCACGCGGTGCGATCGGTCAGCTGTTGGTGGTCGCGCGAAAGTATATAACGTTATCTTGAAAGAAAACAAAAAATTGGTGTTACGGTAATACATGGTTATTACGTGCGACTTGTCAGGTAAAAGGAAACGTGATTTATATTCTGGATTGTGTCTTTAAAAAATGAGAAATAAATATATATATATATATTTTTGTTGAGGGCTTGTAATGAAGAAAAATGGGCTTAATTAAAAATATTACGATAATTTTGTCCACATAAATGTTATTTATGACAAATGATCTTTAATGTGTATGTTTTAAAGGAAATTTACCTTAAAAATGTGTTAATCAAGGTTGTAAGCATCCGTATATAAATACAAATGAAGTTAAATGGTCTGCCGTTTCAGAATTCGCCCATAAACGTCTTACCATTAAGAAAATATGATATATGGAGGTTGCCGTAAGTGCATTCTCTTGTCAAATTAAAAAATCAAGCATATACATCTAACTTTGCTTGCTAAACAGATAATGTATTCTTATTTAATGACACTGTATTAAAGCAATACGAAAGCAAACACTATTTTCTTTAAAAAAAAAAACTATACGTGAACTAGCCAATAAGATCGATTAAAAATCGATCAATGAATAATTGTAATTATAAAAAATAGCTTATCTCTCATTACGCATTGCAATAAACTGCAGTTAATAAACTCCACTAATCGTCCTCACAACCAGAACCATCCGCACTAAACACAACTCCGTCATGTACGAAAATTACAGATCCATAAAAAGCACAGCAACTTGCGCAGGCTGCCGTTATATACAGCACACTCATCGACGCGTTTACCCTGTCGTTTGGCCGCTTACTCGCGCATCGCGAATCCTACGGCCAACCGTATAATCGAACTATATAGCGGTGCGCTTACGAAGACTACTCATCGAACACCTAACCTCTGAAGATTCCACCTCTATCGTTTCCTTCCTCCCTCCCCCGTCTTTTGTTCCAATCCTACCCGCAAGTCCGAGAGAAGATAATAGAGCGCGCGCACGGACGTCTCTTCTCCTATCTCTCGCTCTCCTTCGTACGCGCGTTTTCTTACTAGTTCTCAACTACAGATATATATATATAATATAGGAGAAGCTGCTGCTGCGGGCTCGCACGCGCGACTAATTGAAAAACTTTCTCTGTGCGCTGCTGCTGTTCGTTCGGGAGGGAAATCGAAGCTTGCGGCGGTATATAGGCATGGTACTTGTTTGTCACTCGTCGTCGTCTTAAACGTTGCGAATTCTTCGGTTCTATGGTATAAACGAGGAAAAGAGGGGGTGAAAGCGCAAGGGAGACCTTAGCGCGAAGTTCGGTAATTACTTGAATGGCGGCAAAAGTTCGCACGCGAGTGAGCGAGCGAACGGATAGTTCGTTGAACTTTCGTTTGAAAGTGGGAGGAGAAGGGTATAAGGGATTGAGATTATCGGGAGAGTACAGGTATGATTGGTGTGTGAAGATCTTCTTGCAGTTTTATATATTTCAAAGTTTACACGGATTCACTGCATCGTTAAATTATATATGCAAGATTATATAATTACCGAGGGCTCGTGATAAAATTAAAAGTTTCCGATTCCAGTGTGATTTTGTACAGTTAATGCAGTGCGACGACGTTGCTTCAAACTTTTAATTGTTATATAAAAAGTGTATATTATATTTATTATTATATGCGATTTCATAAAAGTTATACGTTGTTAAAATCGATGAACTTTATAAAGGTTACTTTACATTTATTAATATTTATTGATAAAAAAAACATTTCTGTAATTTAAACTTCATTCAACTCAACTTATATTTAATTACAACCGAAGAAAGCTCGCATTTATCAAAGCATTTGACATGGAGATCGTCTGATTATGCAACGCACCCACTTGTACTTCTCCACCCGCGAAACTGCATCACGCAGGACCGAAGAAAGCGGCGAAGCGTTAACGACGACAGCACGATTATATATACGACCTGAACGGTAACTAACGTAGGAGCTTTTCGCGACAGCGTCCCCTAAACACTTGAATAGCGCGCGACAGGATCCTGTAAATTCATAACGAAGGGGGCCACTTTCGGACGTTGTGTCTCGCTTTCTCTCTCTTTCCCTACGCACTTTTATATCATAGCAAACGCGAGTGTGTATATATATAAGCGTATAAACGGGGAGAAACGAGTGTCGCGTGTCGTACGGCTAATAAAGGCAATAAGGACGAGAGTAAGCGAGAGCGCGTATAAACGAGGGGGCGCGGAAGCTTTGAGCGGAAAACTTTTTAACATCGTTTTTCATTATTAAGCCGTTCGTTCGTGTGCAATTAGTCGCGCGCGCGCGGAGGCGGCAGTCGCGACGCTGACGTTGCTTCTTCGTCTTTTGTTTTCATATCTATATATCTCTTTCTGGCGACGTGGAAATTAGATGAACTTTTGTTGTCGTCGCGCAGTAAGTACTACTCGGAGGGTAGATAACGAATGCAATTTCTTTTTATCAATTTGCGTGGCAGTCGAGGGTGCGGATTATATACGCATTCTTTTGCTAATCGGTTCATAGTGTATTCGCTTGCGAGATGATAAAATAATCTTTTTTTTTGCTGTACAAATGAACCGATCTTATTGTAAATAAAAACAAATTTTATATCAGATTATTTGGATTCCCTACAAGATTTTTTAATTAAACAGTAATGGAACCATATATATTGTCAATGACAGACAACGTTATTAACGTTTAAGACGCAAAATATATAACCAGGAGAAGAAAAAAATACTGTAAACGCGGGTGAACAAGCTATCATCGACCACAATATCCTCCCACCTGCGCGACTCACCACCGGGAATACAAAAAAAGCCGATATTCTCACGTTCAAAGCGGCACTCTATACTGCAGTCTTCAATCCACCTTCCCCGAAAGAAGCGGAAGAGGCAAGAGAGTAAGCCGCGCGTCCGGTATCGACAATAACGGCATACCCGCCACCCGCGCGCGTACCGCCCCTGTGCTTCTTCTTTTCTCTCTCTCTCTCTCCGTCTGTGTTTATCTTCGTTCCCGTGCACACCAGCACTACCCAACACTAGCTGCTGATATAAATGCACCCTTCGTCCTCTCTCTTCCCTATCTTCTCCGCAGTGTCTTTCTCCCCTTCGCCCTCTCCCTCTCTCTCATCTCCCCAGTGGAGGTGTGCCCAAGGAGCGCGAAATACGACGCGGTGCCGGCCCTCGGTATTGTCTCTATCGTTCTCTCCAGCGCGATATTAAGTCGTGTCTGCTGCATGTCGTAGCTCTCTTTCTCTCTCTCTCTCTCTTAGTTTCTTCTTCGTAGGTTGCCTTCTTTTCGTCGTCGTTTCGCGTCTTTAGCGTGGAAAGGGATTGTTATACGGGTCTCTATTGTGCTGCTTGCTATACGCGCGGCAGAAGTTTAGCCTGTACACTGAGCGCGCGTGAAAATTATTGCGCGATTTCGTATAGTTATTAAAGGTATTTTAGAGATTTATGACTTGGGCTAGGGAATTAATGAACGTTGCGATTTAGGGGTGAAAATCATAGAGATGGCTTTGGAAATTTATAATCTGAGATTGGTTATGTAAATGGTTGAAATTCAATATTATTATATGATATAAATTTTACGAGATAAGCGGCGTTATATATACGTTTAAACTGTAATAATGGTATATACAGAGAGTTTTTAACTCGGGTATTTCATTATAGATGCTCTTGTAAAAAAATTTTAATCTCTCGTTGCAGTTGACTACTATTTTTATGTGGCATGAAACTAAAAGTACATTTTTTTTTAACTTCATTTTTAACGTTATTAGGACAATATAATAGCTTTTATGCCGCGGAAACTGTTTTTACACGGTCGTTATGGCGTGCCGAGAAATTGGAACGCGAAGGGCTTTCATACTTCTAGGGATGAATGTGGAATTAAAAATGCCACAAATTCCTCTGCTGAAAAAATTTTTTTCCCACATTTTTCCCTCTCTTTTTTTTTCTCCGACGTATCTTGGTTGTGCTTGTCCTTCACCTACAAAAAAAATCTTTCAATTCACCTACACTAGAGGTAGAATATATGGTAATACGCGATAAGATGCGTTTAATATACTTTTTGTAAAATGTCAGTAGGAATTTTGAGAATGTAGAAACGAGGCAGTCATATTTAATGTATTCAATCTCGGCGTTCTTGTATAGCATCATAATACACAACAATAAAAAATTTAATAAAACCAGAAACATTCATATAAAATCTAGAATTATGCACTAGTCGTTCAATGTATATGTGCAATCAATTTTCAAAATAGAAATTCAGATATTATTTTTTTTCACAACCAAGAATCTTAAATCACATCACTCGCGTCGAATATATTCACATTCACCGCATTGAATTTTCATGCATCTAATCTTTTATCCCCCAGATTTAAACCGACGATATCCTCTACTCTCCTTTCCTTCTCCCGCAAAAAAAAAATAAATGTTTCAGGCAAAACACACGAACCGTCCTCCCTCGGCTAAAATATGAAAACAGCTTTCTCTCGTCGTCGTCTGCCGTGTGTCCGTGCGGCCTTAAATACAGAGAAAACTTTATCGCCCAGAAAGCCTTTTTTTCACGACTGTGGCACGCGGCAGTAGTAGCAACGAGGACAACGACGAGGACGAGGAGGAGCAACCACCACAAATTCCCTCCCAATCTTTTCTTTTCAACGAAAAACCGTTCACGAACGCGCGCTTGCTTCCTCGGCCACCATCCCTCTTGCCTGCGTGCACACTCCTCTTTCTCCCTCGGCTCCTTTATTTCCAGAGGCTCCTCTCGTTCCCTCTTCTTCTACTCTCTCTCTCTTTCTCGCGGAACATTTTTCTTTCGGGGGGTCTGCACACCCGCCACCGGCCGACTCTGTGCACTGCAAAGAGAAAAGCAGCGGTGGACGAGGAGGATCTTAGTTTCCTTCTTTTTCCGTTTGTACGCCGACGTGCTGCTACCCCGACGACCTTTCGCGTATTTCTCGAAAAGTCTTTCGAAAAGTATGTGTGTATACATATATGTATACGCGCGAACCGGTAGTCGGATCGTCGTCGTCGCGAGGCGCCACGTCCTCGAAGCTAAGAGTGAGCTTGCAGAAAAGTGGAGGAAGGTTGAGTTGAGTCGATGGCTATAGAGAAATGCTTCGCGGTTGTTCCTCGCTGCTTGTCTCACACGTCTTTGCTCTTGTGTCTTTTAGTGCGCTTGTTAATCGCCAGCTTCGTGGTTTGGTAACTAGCCGTGGTGGCAGAGTGTAAATAAGGATTTTCATTGTTGACAGAGAATTTTTATTATTTGCGTTGCATGAAATCTTTTGTTTGTTTTCCTTTCTTTACAAGCTTTTTTTAAAGAGTGATTAACGTCAGTGAGTATCTGTTTTTAATGAAATAAACGTTATTATATTATTTAAATATACAAGAACAGATAAATATTATATTAAGACTATAAGTCTATCGGAAAAATAGTGTTTAATATCGTTTCCTTCTACATTTCATATCTTATTGCGAATATTTCTATTTACGTAACACCTCTTCCGGGCTTTCACATAGCGGCAAGAATAAAACTCGTTCGTCTCTATATATAAAACAAAGTCTTTAGAGGCATCTTGGGCGCAGGAAAATGGAAAGGTACAGAAAAGCGAGCTCGGAAAATAAATCGCGAGCGGGCCCAAGATAAATCCCGATTGGTCGTAAGTACCGGCTGGGATAAGGAGGCTGAGAGAGCGCGAGAGAAAGAGAGGGGGGGGGGGAAGAGTAGAAGAGGCGAGGTGAGACTCGAAGGGGTATTTTTGAATCCCTCGGGAAAGCCATTAACGAAAGTAAGGCGCTGTAGCCGAGCATTTCTTACTCTCGAGGAACACATTTTACGCATATTTTATCATCCATTCTAGCCGTCGATTTGCGTTTGCGCTTTCGCACGTGGTTAGATATACTCTCCGCCGCAAGTAGGTATAAGTAAATATTTCACACGAGGTTTTTAGTATTTCTTTTTCTTTTGTTTAGCACATTTTTTTTTATTAATCAACTTGGTATTTTATTTAAATAAAAACGTACGTAACTTAAGTACGACGCATTATCTATATATAATAAATGTTATATATATATATATATACTTTTATTAGATACAGTAGGTAAATTATGAATATTTCATGGAGCAATCGCTTCACTTTCTCATCAATAATGTACTAACAATCTGAAAACAAAATTCGCAATTTAACCACACTGCGGACTGATGAAAACATGTGAGCTGTGGCTGCTGGCTAGCCGCGCCGTCATGAATTTTACAATAGTGTACCAGTAAATAACGCTAAAATAGCTGCTTAAAATTGAATTCTTCATCCTCTCCTTTTCGAATGACATCTCTTGTATTATTCATACCATTAGAGACCTTTAAATGTTTATTTAGCCAGGAAAAAATATTAACTTTTTTTTAAAGCAAAGTAAATGTATCATGAAATAGTTAAGTATTTTTAGTAAAAGTACCTTTATTTTTAATTATTAATATACAACTTGCATTTCTTAATTGTATACAATTTCGCTAGATTCATGATATTCCAATAAGAAAGTATAAATATATTTTAATACACAAATCCTGTTTGTTAAAGACTTTTAGAATCTTTTAAACCAAAGCCGAAGAAACACTTTCCTCTCGCCATATATAGACGCGTTTTCGATTTTCCCAAATGTGCATCACGGTCGTGTGCAAGCGAGAGCAAAACAAAGAAAATCCAATATTTCCCTCTCTATGCAAATATTTTACGTCTGGAATCCACCTCGGGCGAGCATTAAACTTCTTACGCAAATAAAATTCACCGAAAATTCATGCTAGAAAGGAAAGAGAATCGAAACGCACAGCTTTCTATCGAGAGAGACGGCAGCGGCGGCGAAGAGCAGCGAACGGCAAGTAAAGGAAACTCTAGCCTGTAACCATCGCCGACGCATAAAGCACACACATATATATACACATACGCACTTGTGTCCGTTCAGTACTATACTTATATACATTATATATATATATATATTCTTTCGCACTAATACACACGCGTACGAGTAGAGAGCATACGCGAACGAAGCAAACACGCACGTGCCCTCGAATATATCCACTTTACGTCAATACGTCTAATATGAAACCTGCCGGCGAAATATCCCCCCTCTCTCCTACCCCTCTCTCTCTTCTTCCTCTCTTATGACTTTTCCTCTCTTTTCCTCAAGAGAGAGTGAGCAAAAGTCTACACGCGTACGTATACGTATCCTTCCTGAAATTTCGCGAGATCTAATGGATCCTCGCTCGCGCTGTAAAGTTACGTTTACGAGCCGTAACGGAATTACGGCCCGTGCGCGCGAGAGAGAGAGCAAATAAAAGTCGCGTCGTATAAGCGCGCGCTCGCGCGTGCGCCTTACGAGTGTAGCAAAGCGAACGTTTCTTTTTTTTTCTCTCGTGCTTTCCACTCTCTCTCTTTCTCTCTCAACGTAGCTGCCGAAATTTCGCTGCGTACTTATTTCCGCGTCACATTTTTTTCTGCGTTCTTGCGCAGTCAAGACGCCGGTCGTGGTTTTATATATATATATATATATACGTCAGTTGAGGGAAGTGAGAGAGAGAGAGAGAGAGAAGCACGGAAGCAGTGCGTGTGCTGTTCACGAGGAGAAATATACTACGACGGCAGGTAGTTAAAGGAGATTAAATTATTGCGAGTTTACGGCTGTTTTTATGGGGGTATCTAAAAAAGTTTAAAAAGCGCTCGGACCCTTTCTTTCCTCCCTCCACCTAGCGTCCCCCTGGCGCAAAAGTGCACTTTGCGCGCGCTGTTCATATTGTGCGGCCTAAGTTTAAGAATGCGTAAACACTTTCCCAAGTGTCGGCTTGGAACGCAAAATTAATTTCTCGCTTCATAATGGAACCTCTATACTTTAGCATCGTTACGTCATCGTTGAAAATAATATTCCCTTTTAAAATAGCGTTTGTTCATAAGCCCGTATAGAGTAATATGTATATTCGCACTTTATATTCTATTATTCCGGCATCACGCCCTACCAAATCTACAATTACTGGTCACTACAAATTCATAACGTGCGTGCAATCAGAAGGACATTCTCCATTTCGTTAATCAATTATTCTAATGTCCATACACGACCCTACACATTATCCAAAACAATTACTCGCTTATACCCAGCACACATAGAATCCGGCATCTCTCCTCACGGTCACCGCACACAAAGGACTCTAATCCCCGCGTGCCACAACATATTCAAAACAATTCCGATGCAATTTTCCCTTAGCCCCGACAAACTAACCGCCCCTTCTACGCTCGATGGTATATATCAGAGGATTAACGAAGGTCCGAAGTCAGGGAGAGGCGATCGGGGCCTTCAAAGTAAAGGGCGTCATCGACCTTTGAACTCTACGCCCATATCTTCTGAAGAGGATCTAGCGCGCGAGCGCGCGTTGACTCCCGAATAACCATGAACTTTAGGGTCCCGGGAAACGAGCGCCCGCGAGTGTACCTGGCGAAATTGCATTCGAAGAGAGAGCGAGAGAGAGAGAGATAGAAGACGTAACCTTTCCATCAGCTGCGAGATAGGGGAATTCAGTCGATCTTGATTCGCTACCCTGAAGTATACATATATATATATATATATATATATATATATATACGCGTATAGTCGCGTGACGAAGAACGCGGTAACGTGAAGGGAATAAGAAGTGGTGCGCAGTGTATGGAGGGGATATGCGTCCGCTTGTAAAAGGTTAATGGTAATTAGGAGCGCGGATTACGGGCGGTTTTCGGCGTGGGGTAGAACGTCGTGGATTATATATAGATCGAGCATAGTTTAGCGTGGAAGATTAGATTTTTTATGGATATACGGGGTTCAGAGAAAGTATAGAATAATCTGGGGAGAGCTTGCGATTATCGTGTAGCGATGAAAGTTTGATTCGTTGATTATATTTCACATTTTTAATTCATTCGTTGACGGCTAACAGTAAATGCGGTATATTAAGAAAATCAAAGTTTATTGTGTGCTCGTTGTGATTAAAAAATATAAAGAAATTTTCTAAAATTTATAAACATTTGATGAACGATTATTAATAATTATTTTTTTGTTTTGAAATTTATTGGTATTTTAGAGTCTGAAATATTTTTGCATTATTGCCAATCTGTGAATTTGGATGCAAATGAAATAATTGGCGCTTGTAAAATCTCGAGTTGAATAGTCAGCAAATTTAAGAGAGCAGTTTTTTGTTAAAGTGCTTGACATAATTGGCGAAAGTTTTTTGACAAGAGTTTGAATTGAAGTTGATTTATGGTTATTGTGCTCGATTAAGTTAAACGGTGCGACCTAGTTATAGGCCGATTACAATTTTACTCTAAAAATGCATTCCAACTATTCAGTAGACATTTACAGGTATTATTTTAGCATTTAGTAATGATGACTATAGTTTTTTCCATTTCAGCTCAAAATAATGTGCATGAAATTATTGAGAAAAATATTGCACTTTGAAATGCTTCACAAAAGAACGAAAACATACAATATCATATTCATAGAACAAATAAGACTATATATATATATGCCAGTTCACCGTAATCGAGAAACTTAACGTTTTGATTTATCACAGTTATATATTATATCCGTACCGAGAAAACATTTGTACGCCCGATTATGACGCTGAGCCCATCAGAGCGTCGCAGCAGCATCCGGCGAACTAATCGATAAACATTGGCACGATAAATGCTCCGAGCGGTATGCGCGCATCGCTATAGGGCTGCAGTTCTGCAGCACGTGTTTTGTGCACAAGCGAGTGAATCTCTCGCTAACTGATCTATCTAAATATTGCGTTTCCGGCCGATGCAATCGTACCAAGGGGTTTACTGTTGTAAATCACGTCACGCCACGGCTCGAGGCGATAGAATCGTCCCGAGTTGTGTATTCAATTTTTTTTTTGCGTTAACGACTTTTAACAATCAACAACAGATAATCATTGTAAGTTAAGTCGCTATATATTTCGCGTACTATGGTACGTACAGATAGAATCTCTGATTAATACTCTATATATATATAAATTAATCAACGAGATGATATTTTAATTTAAAATTACGTTCTCTTTCTTCAAGATATATCTTAACACAATCTAAATCTTAAAACAAAAGACTCCGTGCACTTGACAACCCCCTTTTCTCTATAATACTTAACCTAAAAAAAAGAGAAACAGTCCAAGAAACGTGCCTCGACGACAAACAAACAACCTGCACCTTTATAAAAACTTGCAAAAGTACTTCTCGCTTTTATACATCTATATATAAGCAAAGCAAACCTTCTCGCGCGGCGTTCCCACGTTTGAAAAAGAACCGCAACCTATATAACGCAGCAAACCTCTGCGCGAATCACCATTTCAAACGGCCACCCTCTCACTCTCTCTCTCTCTCGTTTCACGAATTTACAAATACATACCCCGATACGATCCAGGGCACTGCAGCAGCAGTAGTAGCAGCAGCGGCGCGTCAAACGCGCGCGGGCGCGTAGCATAACCGACGTTGCGCATTCCCAGCTCCGTCGTCATAACATACACAGAGCGCGTCGCATACATGCATGCATGCATTCGCTGCAGAGAGGGAAACGCGCTGCTGCTGCAGGAGGCTGCTGTTGCTCTCGTGAGCGCGCCTTGCGTTCGCGCATGACCGACGCCAAAGCAACCACCAACAGCTAGGGCAACGTTTAGTTCTATAGCACAGACGTCCGTCGTCGTCGACGTCCACGACGACGGTGCTGTTGGCAGTGTGACGGTTCATGTGTGTAGATGTATATATGTATGCCGTTTGACGTGGCGAAGGATCAAAAGAAGATTGTAAAGGAAATGTGCAGCAGTAGAATATGCACGTGTGTGTATGTGTGGTTAGAGAGTGGATGAGGGAGAGTTTTGCGGGCTTTTGGGTTTCGTATAGCTGGTGGTAATGGGAGGAGATGCAGGAGTGAGGATATTTGTGGTCGGAATATAGGCGCGGTGGATGACTTGGAGTAGAGATTGAGTGGTTGTGTCTGGTAAAATTGTGGATATATGTTTATGGGGGGGAGAGGGACTTCATTTGGCAGAGCCTTTTTTTTACGATTTTATGATTTTTTATGAATGAGTAGGCGATCCGAGAAGGGAATGGTGTAGGATCGTACGTATCGTTTGATGAATTAGAAAAATTTTTGAGCTGTTTAAAGTGGAATTTTAATCAACATATTATTACGAATAACTGTTTTCCAAATTGCAAAACGGTACAATATGTTTTATAATATACTTACGTCCATAAAGACGTTGTTGTTATTAAATTTATATACCGTGTACGCCGCCGTATACGTGCGTCAAATTAATATTTCCAGAATATGCAGTTATAAAGAATAAGGCGTAAAAGGAACTTTCGTTCAATCTTTTACGGCTAAGAATGTATCCCTAGTATAGCCGATGGAACGAGCGATGTTTTAATTAAGTATATCGTGAATTGCGTTCTTTAACGCGATAAGTGAAAGCTAAGAAAATTATTGACAGCTTGAAGTTAAATGTAGCATCGCGGAGCTACATAACGAATCCATTAAAATTTATAAAAAAATAGAAACAATCATATTACGTTTAACTTAACCCAACACATTATACACTGTCTAAAACCTAACCAAATAAACCATCCATTGCAATTTTATATTACGTATTTTGCCATACAAAAAGGTCTATCAACTCTTAACAATGAATAAATTACCAATGAATCTGATTTACCCAGCCGTACCGCACCATCACCCATTACCCCTCCTCAAGTTCACGTGAAAAATAAACTTCTTCGCGAAACAACTCTTGGAGTAAAAAAAAGGAACTCCTTGGAAATCAATTTAATTTCCCGCCACCGCCACTGCCGCTACTATGGCCACACGTGCTACACACTACATACGCGTTTCTTCTCCAGCCTTGTGCCCACGCGCGTCTAGCCTGCGGCCGGAATAAACTACAAAGCTCGAAAGGAATCCTACGGCGAAACGAAGTTACCACCACTCTCTCTCTCTCTTTGCTGGCCGCGTGCGCCAGGTTCGTCCATCCCCTTTACCCGCACTCTCTTGCTGCCAGTAGCTAGCCAGACAGACAGTAGCAGCAGCAGCAACAGCACAGCAGCAGCAGCCCTCGAGAACGCCTCATTTCCGCGAGTCCGACGAATTTCCCACGCACGCGCGAGCGCGGATGTGTTTTCCGGCGAGGACTCCAGACGGCAATTACATCGTCCAGAGTCTCTGTCAGAAGGGAGGCTCGATGCGTATATATGTATATATATAGATGTATATGTGTATACAGGCCTGCGAAAGAGAGAGAGAGAGAGAGAAGCTAAATTTTGGCGAGGTCTGCTGGTATCTTGTTAGCGAGAGACGCTGTTGGAGAGTTTTGACGTTTTTGGAGGGGTGAAAGAGAGAGAGAGATAAGGTTTTCTGGAAAATGTGCGCGCGAGAGTTTGAAGTTTGCGGGCGCTTTGAATGAGACGCGCGAGATTTGAGGGACGAATTGGTAGAGGGGTATGATGCGGGTGAAATCGTTTTGGGGTGCAGAGATGTGTAGATGTCATGTAAGTGTACAAAAAGATTAGATATAGTGTGAATTTTGACAAAAGAATCTCGTAAACTGTATATGATAAGTGTGTTTAACATATGATTGTGTGTTAAATTCGAAACTCTTAAAATAATGATAATAAAATAAGACCTATGCGCTTATCCACAGTCAACGATAAGTTAAACAATAAGAAAATTTTGTATTAAAAAGAGCTACGTTCATTATAACATTTTTTAAAAGAAATTTTTTTAATTTGCTAGCAAAATTTACAGTAAATTTTTTTTAAACATATGTTTTAAAAATTTTAGTATAGGTTTAATAATTATAGTGATTTTACAGTAAATTTTTTTTCGTATTCTCTATACCGATTCGGCTAGACTTTAAACCACCCAATCGCCAATACAGACATCTCCAAAAAAATAAAAACAAAAAAAGAAAACCTCTCTAACCTCTGCTGCTTTTGTCGAAAACGAACTCCAATTTGACCGACTCGCTTACCAGCACAACAGTCGTCGTTCTACCTTACAAACCCAACGAAAAAAAAGGAAGAGAAAGAGAGAAAAAAACCAGGCTGGAATACCGACACGCGAACAGCGTAGAATCCAAATGGATCTTTAGAAGGCATAATGAGAGGACCACTTGGCGATTCCGCGAGGGCTCGCTCGGCCTGGCGTCCCGTGCAAATTCGACGACGACGACGACGAAGGGGACGTAGCAAGTAGCGCGTGCACGCGGCATAACAGCCGAGACGGAAAAAAAATTGGAAAATCGCGGCAGCGACGCGTGTATATACTACAACCACCCGCGCAACACGCGCATACCGGAACTCTTATGGTGTGCTCTTGAGAATGTGTACAGTCATCGTAAAAAAGAGGCCGAAGGTATTGCGGTTTTTCGCGGGATAGGCTGGATATGTGGAGAAATGATTTAGAGTATGTTAAAGACGTCGAGGGTGGTTTATTGATTGTGGAGGGTGAATTTTTATTTCGCTATAGGGTGGAATTGATACTGTGAGTGAAGTACGTTTTGGGAAAGGAAAGTGAGGGTACCACCGTAAAGGTGAATTATTCTAAAAGGATTTTTAAAGTGCTTTTACTTTGAAAGATAAAATTTTACAACTATAGAAATGGTGTTATATAATTACGCATATAAGTGTGTAGGATGATGTATTATTTATATTTTAAATAATTTTATTCAGTTAATAATAAATATCATATTATAGTGAATAACTCTTTTAAAATGGTAATGAGTTTTATTATTGGAAATTTCAACAAGATTTTAGTTATGGCGTTTGGCCCGTATCCATCTTGATTTTTAATTTATTAATTGATATGATTCAATTACCACATTTCAATATTAAAATTACGTAAGCATATATTATTCTTTTCATTTCATCTGCGCTCGGCAATAGATAGAACCATTATTCAATTTTCAAACTAATTTCTTCGCTTTTCATTCGGACTGTAACGCCAGTAGTACAAGCTTAAAAGATTCGACAGAAACGCGGGGTGAATCTGCTATAAGACAGTTTGGTCGTGTGCGGCTGAACGTTTTTTTTCTCTTTTCTCCCCTCCTCTCTCCTTCTCTCTCTCGACCTTTTTTTAAGGTCCTCCTCTTTTCTTGCCTGTTTCCTTTTTTCCCTTCTTCCGACGGGATTTCGTAACGACTTATTTTATGTTCTTCCTGTTCACCCGCTTTTTTGTTCGGCAAAAATATATATCTCTCATTCTCCTGTTCTTCAAAGGATAATTACTTTCGCTTCATTCGCGGAATACACGGTTTTATTTGTGAGTCCGACGAGAATACGACAAAGGTCTTGAAAGACAGGAGAGAATTAGGCGAAACGATTCCGGTTTAAAATGACAGATTTAAGAATTTTTCGTCGGCTCGAAAGTACTTTCAGACAATAACTGTATAAAGGTTGCATATTCCGCGATTACTAGAGAAAATTTTTTTTACTAATCATTTATTCTTTGCTTTGTGAATGAATTGTTTTATTTTTCGTACAGTTTTTAATTGAAATTGTTTTGTAGAAATTAATATGACCTACTATAATAGTTTTAATTGCTAGTTAAGGTAATGAATTCTAGTGCATTCTCTTGACAACAAACTTTCGAACACTAGAACTGAGGGAGAAATTTACCACCTGCATACACAACCTGCATAAGTTCTAGCAGCTGCTTAGAGTAGCTCATTTTAAATTCTAAGATCAAGTTTGTAGGATAAAATGTGCAAGTGCCAAAACGCTACAGTATTACGAAAAAGTCCTATAATTTAATAAATAATAATAACAATACTATAAATATTTCCACACAAATAAATTATTTTAAATTACTTTTTATACGCTATACTAAAACTACAGTATTGGATTCTTTTATGCCCAACTGACTCGTCATAAATTGAAAATATAAAGTCATACCCTATCAGCAAAAACAATTTGCAAATCCATATACCCTCTCAACAACAGTTATACATACACCTCGAACCGCAACGACGCGATCTCCGTTAGATACACCACGCGCTTTAGCCGAAAAAAGGCGCAACTCCGCAAGGTGAGAAAGAAAAGCAGTACGAAGAGGGCCGGTAAATCATTACAATGGACGTCGAGTTCGCGCATGTTGCTATATACAAGCCAACGGAATATGAGGAAGCGAACGTTGCCATATATATATATAAGCAAGAAAGAAGCAGCAGCAGTGAACGCGCGAACTTCTTCCTACGAGCCGAACTTCGGAATGGACTTTTTTTCCCCCTCGTCGTCGTTGCGGGTCGATAGCCTCGTGCTACGTACGTTCTGCATTATGCATAATAAATGCATATCCGAGAGGCTTTCTTATATACGCGCAGGTCTCTCAGCTTTCCCTTGCGTATATAGGAGTTTCCCGCGCCGTGTGTAATATTGGGTTGCGAAGAGTTGAGAGGGAAGGTTGTGTATAGGGACGAGGATGGTGGTGTAGGTTTCGGGTTTGTTTTGGGGTACAACATATATATAGAACGTCGAGGGTACCGTATAGTGGTGTGCAGCGATTATTTGCCGCCTGAATTGATTTTCAGTGAGAGAACAGTGTGTGCGTGAGCTTGATTAAATATTGATTTTACGGATTGAAGTTTCGGGTTTGGATTATTATGGATATATATGGGGGTTATGTGGGTTGTAATTATTTCATTTGTCTAGCCGCGCGTACGCGATTATAGTTTGCCGAAGTAATCAGTCGTATAAATAAGTTGATTAATATATAGAGCTCAAAGCTGATTTAAGTGAGTTGACGTTAATTAGTAATTGTGCATAACAGAGCATATACACGGTTGTACGTTAATTTTACAAAGGAAATATACGTGTAATAATAGTCTGAGCATATAGCGTAGAGAAACATTGTAATTCTATTTCATATATTAATATTATTTAATACCAATTACAAAACATAATAAATAACTTTCATCCCTCGTATCGATATAGGAAATAAAAAGTAAAAGAAGGATTATATTTTTTTTCTTCGGATACTTCCCCATAGCATCGTCAAAGTCCCCGCACGCAAAATGGCACAACTCTACCGTTTCTCGATGATTTCCGGAACTTCGTCGTCGTCTCTCGTCGCTCTTACAACGCGGAGGAGAAGGACAGAACGACGACGTTCAAAGCAAGGAAGGGTCTACACGCGCTGCTCTCTCGCGAGGAGCAATTATTTCGGAAGATCGTTATACATGTATATTTCCTGCTCGTAGCTACGCAGGACTACACTCGCGATATATATACACCCGCGATAGCTATAGCTGCTGCGACGAACTTGCCGGATCGACTTTCCAATTGTATTAAAGAGGGAGAGAGAGAGAGAGAGAGAGAGAGAGAGAACGAAGGGCGCACAGAGCGGCAGCGATGGTGGCCCCCTACGGCGGACTTAACAAGGCGCACACGCAGGCACACGCTTGCATAGTTTATGAGTCTGTCTCTCTCTCTCTCTCTCTCTCTCTCTCTTTTGCTATATATATACACCTTACTCCTTCGACTACCGAAATTGTACGCGCTCGAGCGACAGAGCTTATGAAGTTATATGCTGAAGAGATGAAAAGGGAGAGAGAGAGAGAGAGAGAGACAGAGGAGACCTTTAGATGGAATTTAATTCGGTGGAGGTCGGAGAGAAAAAGTTTCAGCGCAGGGGGGTTATAGGCGCGCGGTTCGTTTAAAGTGCCGATGAATGTGTAGGCTTGTGTGTATACGCGCGTACTTTGTGGGTGGAGCAAAGCGTGGGCGAGTGATGAGAGATGTGAAGCTTTTACATTTATGTGTATGATTAAAGCATGGATTACACAGTTGTCTCCATAGGTTTAGAATTAATATTGTAGGTCATTTGGATGATTAGTAAGATGTTAATATTTGACACGAATATTTGAAGAATAATCATACTGATACGAGTTTCCTAAATTGTTAAACTAATAAATTTTTAATAATTTAATTATTATTAATCCTTTTTATTGTCAAATCAACAATTCGTATTTATAGTTACAATTGGACATTACGACTCGTTAATCATCTGTAACTAAAAGGACGCTTAATCAATTTCCCGATGCTATAGCTACTTTATTTAATTACTGTATAATGCCTCTCGATAGCCTATAATTTCAATCAAATACCAATATATATTTCTGTGAACCAATTATCGTCTACGACTTTCTACGATTAAATTATAATTTTTATCAGACCAAACTACTCTGTGTGTGTGTATAAATTCGATATACATCGTGCGCACCACACATCGATTTTACCAGATTCACAAATCGTGAGCCATAAAAAACTCTTGACCTGTGTGCGCCACCGCGGAAAAATGTGGCCGCCCCGTGCGGAAGAGAACCGATAGCTTCTTAAAACTAGTGCCTATAAATCGTCCCATCGGTGCGAAACCTTTCCAACGCACCACACACATATATATATATATATATATATATATATCCCGAAGGGAATGAAAAAAAAAGTCCATAGTCCCGGACTTACCGCCATGTCCTCGCTTCTATATGCTGTAAGGGTCTGCTCGTCCTGTAGGAGGACGCAGTAGCAAGGCTCCCAGCAGGCATCGTCGCTTGGGTCGCCGACGCAGCAGTCCGCCTCTGTAACAAGAAGAAGAAGAAAAAAATGATGAGTTGAATTATACACGTTAGGTATATATAGTGTGCGTCTCGCTCGCGTCTAATGCGCCCTCGTAAAACGCAGGTGTGACTCAAGATCGTAAAAAATCACGAGAACGCGCGGGCGTGAGAGAGAGAGAGAAAGCCAAAGTTACGTCGTTCGTCTTTCGCACCTCTCAAGGTATATAGTCTAGTTTAGCGTTCGGAGGGTGACAAAGGGAGAGTAGAGAGCGTGCCTTGACTTATTATTATTGCGCAATGGATTGTCAAGTGCTGTGTGTGTGGTGTTATGATGTTTGCCACGAGGGTTTTTCGAGCATTTAACGATTAGGAGATTTATCGTGTTAATATGGGGAAAATTATAGCATCATAGCACCTTATAAATATTTACATGTAAATATGTAGAATGTATCAAATGGTGAAAAGGAAATGATATCAAATCCTTGGACAGGAGTAGCAGGGAAAGTTATTAAAAAGAAATATCATATTACTACGCGTATCACGCGATACACTATGCGATTTTAAACTTGTAAGGAAATCAGAGGGAATGGCTAAACCAATTACCGGTAACAAACATTACCAACAATAGCACAACATGATACCTGAATAATAACAGTGAACGAGCTTGATGGAGCATTGTTACACGTAATAACTCGCTGTGGTAACATTCGAACTGTTTGTTTTCGTTAAAAATTCCAATAGCTTTAATAGCGCATTGTTTTGATGGTAGTTGCATATTTGGTTATACACTGCTCCCTCGTGTATGTATATATGCAGCATTCAACGCCGCTGCGTTACTTGATCTCCGAGAATGTAATACTTTGGGTATATACTTTTCTCGCGAAAACATTAATACTTTTCCTCGAATTGCATAATACCAGTGGAATCGTGTGCATTATACGCTTTTACCATAAAGTATTTTTTACGAGTTCCTCGTGTACCATTTCCCCGTGTTTTACCACGAGTAAACACCTTATCACGTGCTCTCGTATATACATATATACACACATATACGTATAAACACGTGCCGCACAGCGGAGATGCGTGAAACGCCAACTTGAACAATTATCACGAGTAAGTTTAACGGCCAACTTACGGCCAGCGTTGAATTTACAGCTTTACTATATTCAACGCATACTAAAACCCTCTTTGTCCTCTCTCACATTCTCCCTCCATTCCCTCTTCTCTTATACACGCAGCTATATAAACGAACAGCAGCTGCTTGCATTAACCCCGTTTTCACCGACGGGCAGCGTACACCTTCTAACGCACTCGACGCGATTATCCGCGTAAAGGCGGAGGCGTTCAAAGTGGTGACGCAATTTTTTCCCTCCGTGCGAAAAGAGAAGGAAGGGCCTGCCGCTGCTGCTGCTGCTGCTGCAGCCCTGGCAATTAGCTAATTACGAAAGAATTACCGTGACCCCGCCTGCTGCTGCCGCCGCTAAGCTGCGCGAATTGTCCAAACTTGGGTAGCAAGTGAGTATGTATACGGGCTGCGTGTGGATATTTCGAAATCGTTCATTGAGCAAAGGTGCGAGACACGCTAGTTGGCTCTCCTTTTTTATGCTTTTCGCACGCGCGCGCTAGTTTCTCAACGGCGATGAGATGTTGAAGGGTGGTCAATAAATTGCGGTTTACTTTCATTGGACGGGTTTTTGATCGATTCGTTTAGTGATAAAAGTATGATCGCCAGGTTTGGATTATTTCAGAGGTATAATTTTTAACAAAGAATTTATCAATATTCGATCGTGTTAAGGTATAGCTCATTTTATCTCGAGTGTAATCTTGAAATTAAATCGTACCATCTTGACCGCAATAAACCAGAAACTGTAAAAATAATCACAATTTCAGCTTCTGTAATATGAAAATATAATTTGAGAAGCAGAAACATTAAAGAAAAAAAAAAGTAATTACTCCACGCCTCCGTAACTATATACTCAATTTTCTAATTAACGGTTTCAGGTGTGGCTGTTAATATAGGTTAACGGGTTAATGCTTATGCACAAGAACGAAACTAAATTTAGATTTCATTCCCTAATGACTATTTACGATCGACCGGTGAGTCGTAGCAAAATAAAACTTATTTTCTCAAAGCATTTGCGTATACCTCTTATTTTCTACTTTCAAACAATAATTCAACGGAGAGCTTCGCTTATAAAAAAAAAGTTACGATAATGCAATACACTTGAGGAAACCAAGCCCATTTCCCGCTTTTTAAATAAAATAATCCCATAGCTCTTAGCCATTATTTTTTCCAACCCATCATCCAACCTCAATAGACGACGACCCTCTCTGACATTTCCATTTCAAAAATCCATTACAAATCCATTGTAAACAGCGCCGTTCACAAAGACCCACCAATATTTTTCTCTAACACTGTAAAGTCAACACTGACACGCACACACACACACACAATATCACACACATATAAGGCTTTGAAAAACCCACACATCCTCTCTTCTTCACAACATGGTAATCGATCCATTAACCAGCTCACTTGGCCATGAACACTAGCACATACACGTGCGTGTATCCGGAGGGCCATACCTTTCCATCATTCCCCCCTCGCGCGCGATTTGTCGCTCGACCATAGCGCCCCCGCAGGCACTCTTCTCTTCCGCGACGCTATAGACATTCCGTTTTTTTTTCCCGCAGGCGCGGCATTGTCGGCAACTACCGTCGTCCGATCGCTCGCGCTTTTGTGCCGTGCATGCATATGCATCCATGCAGCAGCAGCGAGAGCGAAATTCGCTTCTTTATTTGCACACCGCGCGCGATGCGCTGTGAATTATTCATGAGATGCGAGAGTTGGCTGCTACTGCTGCTGTATAGTAGTAGTAGTAGTAGTAGTGGTGGTACTAGTTTGGTATACTCGGTTTCTGATGTTTCGGAGGTCGTTGATGTTTTAATTTCGAAGCGCGATGAGTCCGCGGCTGAAAGTCGGTATATGTGTGTGTATGTATATAAGGTGAGGGGGTGTATTGTCGGTGGGGAACTTTTAAACGGCGTAATCAGGTTAGTTGTATAGGTAGAGAAGCTGGAAAGTGGTACGTTCTATACGTTGTTTAAGTAACGAATTTGAATGCACGGTGAAAAGGGATTGTCGAGAGAATTTTGCCGTATAAAATGAGGGTCAGGCGAATGCGCCGTGAATATATATAGTCTTCTTGCATTTGCAATATTAGACTGGCTAATGAGGTACGTATGCTGAGGGGCCTATGCGATTATGATGTAAACGATCGTTTTACTTAATCACAGTTATTAAGTACCTCACGATCGAGAGTTTCAATGCAGATTAAGATATTAAAGAGACTTTTTCCGTAAGAAATAGGAAAACCTTATAATTCTGTTTGATGGGATACATTAAAACCTTTAGCTCGCATCATCATTCATTTTTAATCTCTTTAACTTCCCATTAAGAAAGCTTCCGACCTTTTACCCAACTCTCATGAAATAATGAAAAAATCTTTACCTCTATTATGATTTATTACAGAGGAGGTCTAATATTTGAAGTAATTCATCACATTTATGACATTTCTTGATAAAATGATGCTCGTTTAAAAGCATTAACTTACCATTCAGCCATCTTAATAGACTATTTTTACCAAACTTTTGATTCAAGTTTTCTTTTTCTTACAGAAAATTCAGTTTCTTCCACCCAAACCTATCATCCCGCTAAATAAGTGTATAACTTTCCTTTACCCCATCCCACGTCATTTTCAACTTAAAAAGCAAGTATACCACTCTGCCATGACTTTCAACGAACAATACGACTATATTGCACGTCAATGCAAACATATATATATATATATATACATCACAGCATCCTCACGTGTATCGCCGTGGAATAATCCTGGCGCCTACGAGACGCAGTACCGATTACCAAGCGATGATTGCCCTCCTCTCTAACCACAGACCTCACACACATACGTATACACAAGATCGTTTAATCATCGCGTACGACCCACGCGCGCGTTACGTCTCTGGTATATATACACACAAACACGCGCACGCACCTATAACCATTTCCTCGGGACTCTCCTTTTTTCTCTCTTTCACCCATCGCAAGCGCGCTCGTTCGCTCGATTGTCTCGATCTCGGAGAACAATGACGGATCGTTTTATTATCGTGCGCAAGAGAGAGAGAGAGAGAGAGAGACTGGATTAGATATGATTGCGGAGGATAGACATACGCGATATTTCGCGCGATTTATGGAGATGCGGAAACCGTCGGGCTTAGTGTGGAGGCGGCACTGCGGTGGCTGAGTTGGTTTGAAGAGCGATTAGATGAATCTTCATGGAGATTGATGCGCGGGTGTGGGAGGCGCGCCTCGATTGCTTTTGATGATTTTTGACTCTGAGGTGTGGGTATTGTTAAGAAAGGGGGAGAGAGGGCACAGGAAGATTGTGTAATCTAAATTCATATTGGACGTTCGAGACGTGTTAAGTATTTCCGGTATAGATTGAAATATACAATTTTCACGATGTCCATTTAGTTTACAGATTATGAGGGGGTGAGGCGTACCATTGTTTGGTGGAATTTTACTTTTAGAAGATATGACATTGTGGGAAAGCGACAACGATGGTTGAAAAGGAGATGGAATATAAAATATATAAAATTTTAATAATATAAAATTAATGTATAATATAAAATTTTTTAATTTTCAATTTTTGCTACTATACCTAAACAAAGGACATGAACTTTCAAATACCTTCTTAATTATTTTACCCATAACAAGTACCATATAGAAAGTGGTAAACCATCTTGAGTAAAATCCACGCAGGTACGCTTGATAATTTATCTCAGAACAAACAGCATTTACTTGACAACAACGCTCATTACCTCGAATACAGTAACGACTGCACACTCCGTGGACATTCGGCGATTCCCATAACGTTTTACAAATACCTCACTAAACACCCCGCAGCACCAGCCGTCGATAATTTCCACGGAAGAAAGCAGCAGCTCTCCGCTTGAAAATTCCCTAGTGCTTCGTGTGCGCGCGTACACATACACACGTCAATTTACGACGAAATTACGGTAGTACGTATAGCACCGCTGACGACACGAGGAAGTGGAAAAGTCTTACGCGCGACCGCACGGAGAGAAAGTCTCTCTCTCTCTCTCTCTCGACAACACATGGCTGTGCGAGGTTAAGGTTAATAGGCCGTCCAGTAGCAGCTAATGGCTAGAGAGAGAGAGAGAGGACGCGGGATAGTCTAAGCGCACACTACACGGGAAATCGCGAGTAAAAGCTGCAGTAGTGTGAAGAGAATAATCGTCACGAGTGCGCGTGGAGGGAAGAAAAGTCCTTCAAGCTGTGTGTATAACTGCGGATTTGGCGAGCTATAGGGCGCCGCGAAAAACGCCGGCGAGAAAAGTTTTCGTCGTGTCGGAAGTTTCGCCTCGTCCTCTTTCGAGGAGAGAGAGAGAGAGACTCGTCGTTGTCGTTGTGTTTCGCACAAGGAAGAGTGAGAAAGAGAGAGGGGAAGAGACGCGGAAGCAAGGGGAAAAAGATTTATACGGGAGTAAGCCGGACAGCAGCGAGTCCTTCCCGAGTTTTCTCCAGCCGAGCGTAGAGAAGAGATGGAGAATCCAAGTCGCTGACGCTTAAAGTGCAACGATCAATCATTAGAGAATGTTTGGATGTCCTGCTGTGCCTCTGTGCTGTTCTTCTTTTTTTTTTATTGTTTTTCACTGCTCTCCGATCTGCAGTGCGACAGTGTAATTGGATTCAAGTGGTGATTGAACTTTTGATTGAAATTTTTGTTACTGCTTTAGGTATAGCCACGATTATTAGTTAAAAAGGAAACGAGAAGAACAGAGATGTCCTTAAACAAGTTTTATTTTAAGTAAAAAATGTTGTTTATGAATAACCAGAAATTGATTGATTTTATTAGTAAAACGCAACGATATTGCCAATAAATATTGATTCTTTGATTTATTTGTAATCAGTTGCGCTCTTGCGAAAATGTTTTTATATATATTTTTGATATATCCACGATAAACTTGTATGGTTATCCAAAAGTAATTACGAAATCTGCTGCCATCTATCAAAAAAAGCTCGCAAAAACAGAACCCGTAAATGCAATTTCTCGCATCTAAATCGAATAGGAAAAATAATTTAATTAAAAACTTTACCTCTACCATGGCATAAATAAATCAAAGCTAATCTCGCTCTCCCGTAATTCGTATTAGCGCGTACAAGAAAATCCGCGAGCAATTACTCAGGCGAATGACGAAGTAACTGACCGCCCGCCGCCTACGGAATCTCTCTCTCTCTCTCTCTCTCTTTCTCTCTATCTTTCTCGGTCCGTAAATGCGATTTGAATTCGCTGCCTGGCGAATTACACGCTGCTGCTGCTAAGGAGGAAGCGAGACAGGGAGGAAATAAGAGCGGAAGAATGAGCGAGAATGACAGAGTGGAGGAAAAACGGGAAATAAAGGCAGAGGCGGAAAAATGAGTGGCGAAGAGAAGAGGAAATTTCAGTCCTTTTTTTTTAATGAATACATCTTAGCGTACGCTTAAGAGCCGTCATTAGGAGTAACTGCAAATACGAAAATAACTTGAAAATTATACCTGAATCAATGAAGCGCTTTTCAACCATTTCCTTTGTCATTAATTCACTATATACTTTATTATTGAATCATATTTATCAAAACGCTTTTGTAATTACTTTTCACAAGTTGAATTAAACAAAAAAATATGAAAATTTGATGAAAAAACGCTTGTTTAATTCATTAAAAACAATTTACAAGAAAGACAAAATATATATAAGATCAACAAAGCACTCTTCAGTTTATCCAAGCCAATCAACGCGAAGAAAAGCGTCCCCGACAGCCTCTTCAATAGCAGACCCATTCATTGGCATTCTACTCCTTTCTCCGCTGAGAAATAAGAATTAAAAGAAAGTAAGAGAAAAGAGAGAAACGAGCGAAACGCGCGCAGTTCGCGGATAAGAGCAAATTATAGAAGAACCAAGAGAGCGAAAGAGAGAGAGAGAGGGACAGAGAGAGAGAGAGAGAGGCAAGAGGAAGAACTTGGAAGACAGCCACATATCTATATACAGAGAAATTAACTGGGGGAAAATGCGATTGCGCGCTCGGTCAAGTGCAGACCTTGCGCTACTCTCTCTCTCTCTCTCTCTCTTTTTCTCTCTCTCTTCCTCTCCCGAGTCTTTGTTTATAACGGAACGCGAAAGTGGTATTGTAAATGGCGCGCCGGCGGAGGGCATATCGGTATTGCACTCACGGACCACGGGAATAAAATGGAATTTGCTGCTGCTGCTGCTACGTTTGCGCACACGCCTTCTTCTTTCTCTCTTTGCCTCCTCCCTCCTCTTGGTCTCTTTCTCTTCTCTTCTCCCTTTATCGTCCCGCTTCCTACACACGCGTGTTGCGCGTGTTTGATTTCCAGGGAAGCCAAAAGAGAAAGAGAAATGAAGAAAATAAAAGAAGAGAGAGAGAGAGAGAGAGAGAGAGAGAGAGAGAGAATTGGAGCAGGACTACTGCGCTACCGCATTTCATCTTGCTCGCTATACTTGCCTCTCTCTTTCTCTTCTCTCTCGGTGGAAGGGCTTTTCGCGTGCGGAAGGCAGAGGGAGAGAATATTGGAAATTACGGAAAAAAGGAATATGAAGGCAATAAAGTTCGATTTGCTGCTGTTTCTCTTCCCCCACCCCCCGCCTTTCTTCCTCTTTTTTTCTATCTCATTCTGAATGTATATACCTATTTTTCTCGACTTTTCTATTTCTCTATTTATGGGTTTCTTAGTTACTTTTTTTTTTATTTGTGGTATAAGCAAGCCAGAGTACGTGGTACTATTATACTTGTATTCGAATGTAAACTCTGATATTGATTATTTAAAAACATGGGTATAAGGAAATAATGCAGGCTTACCTGAGAAAATAAACGTACTATGTTTATTCAACCGTAACGATCATATTGATTTCGCATTAACTCTTGTAACGGATTTTCGAAATATTATTATATTTCTCAAACAAAATTTCAAAATATAAAAAGCGATCGATAACATCCAGACCACTTTATTATGCCCTTGTAAAATTGTTTTTCTTTGCAAATTTATTAAATAACTTCATAAACAGTAAACATCCATACGTAATATGTAAAATGTAAAAAAAAATTATATAAAAATTAATAAAAAATTTCATTACTCCACTGACCGTAAAAAGAGGTTCAAAGGCTTCGAAAGCCTATAGCAACTTTACGAGTAGCCGTTCAGATTTTAATATTACACTATCCTCGATATTAGAATAATACAATATCTGCGAGCCAAAAGTAATGCTTTTAACCCAGTTCTCGGACGCCAGCAGCAGCCGGGACGCGACATTCTACTTCATATCTCTTTCCGTATGTATGTGTGTGTATATACGGCCCGGCAAAAGCGCACATTCTCCGGGGCGTCCTCTCTCTCTCTGTCCCTCCAAAAAAAAAAACTAGTTCAACATTCTATATACCTCAGCCTCTGCTTCTCTCTCTTTCAGCCGAGCAAATCTCGTAGTCCGCGCAGCGAAAAAGGCTTCCCTCGGCGACATATCCACTCGCGCGCGTCCTCCTCTCTCTCTCCGTCGTACTATTTCACGTCCCAAATGCAATATACGCGCCCGCGTCGTCCACCTTTTCATATATATATACATATATAGATACGTACATGTACAACCGCGCGTATACACGAAAGGGAGTTGCTATACGCCGCACTCTTTACTATGTATACTTATATAGGTATAGGTATATAGGTTCAAAGCAGTGGTATATACGCGCGATAAATCCTAATTCCTGGACCGACGCGGCGACGACGAAGATTTTCGCGTCATATGTCGCGAGAGGATAGAGCTTTATCTCGTAGCCTTAATCTCAAGACACGGCCGCGAGAGGAAAAGTTCTCTGACACTCGTATATGTATACATGTGTGAGAAGAGAAGGAAAGAGAGAAAGAGTAGAACGGAGAGAAGAGGTCGGAGGTCGCATGAGGGGCTGGCTTTTCTCGGTCGCCTAGGGAAACACGTGGGAGTGGGTGAGTACTTGTCCACAGGCGGATGATGATATTTCGTGCTCGCGTAAAGGAAGAGAAGGGGAGACAGGAGTGAGAGACAGCGGTAAACAGTGCCGAGGCGGATTATGGCTCTCTAATTGCGCAAATATTGAGTTAGGCGGGCAAATAGATTTTCAGATATAGGGTGAGAGGATGAGAATTTTGGGTTGTCGTGGTCCTCGATTTTTATGTGTCTGTTTAGCCTCGTTCTCGAGAGAGTTTATTGGAGTCGAAGCGAAATGGACAATGTTTATTGCAGGATTAATTATGACAGCGATGACAATGTTGATTGATATGATCATTGACCTGATTTCAGATTATACTCGAATTCGTATAGTAAGAGGAGACGAGTATTGGCGGATTTACGTCACTGAAATATCTATAAAACAATAATAAATATCAATATTTATCTAGATAACGGTTTAGCAGTGAAAAAAATTGAAGATTTACATAGTTATTCTTTTTATTCTTACGAAAATTTCACTTTAGTCCACAATTGTCAATCAATTTAATTTATATATGGATTAAATTTTAAACTAGTCTAGATGTTATTTTTTTGTTGAAGAATTAAATATATACCAATAAAACTAGTTTATTCGCGGTTCGATGATGTCAAAACCACCGATACGCTTATATATAATATTTGAAAGAAACCGCTAAACCGCTAACATCCAATAAACAAAATTTTAAATGAACAACACCAAGTGCAGCAACAAACCGCACCTTCAAGTACTAAAGCAACTGTCAATAACCTTTTCAACACCTCAACCAACCACACCGCCATCGCCGACAGCCTCTTCATTCTCTCTTTCTTTATGTAGCCGCACACGTGCGAAAAAATGATTTTCATTACAGTAAGTGCGAAAAGCAACAGGGAGGCGAGTGCAAGAGAGATAACAAAGAGCACAGCACGTCCGGCTTCCGGCTGAAGCACCAGCAGCAGCAGCAGCGTCTCGAGGAAAAGCGGACGTACGCGCGGGCGCGCGCCTTGTGATCTCGCGGAGGCCGGCTGATGGCCCTCGAGGCTCTAGAAACTCTCTGTCTCTCTCTCTTACCGTACGGCTAGACTCTTTGGTAATTAGGAGGCGCGAAAAAAGAGGGCGCACGAATTGCACAGAAGAAAGGGTGAGCGCGCGACAAAAAGAGGGAGGGAAATAGAGTAGGAGGAGGTTGTAATTGCAACGTGGAAGTCTCTATTGTAGAGAAATATATAGTGCAAAAAGTCAAGGAACGATGGCGCTGTTTGATCCGTGACGAATGATTAGAATAGGTACACTGAAAAAAATTTGGCACAAGAGCTACACTGAGCAGTGTACCCTCTATGCCATATGGCGGAGAAGCGCCACAC
>JAWWEQ010000010.1:30310186-30323019 GCA_035583055.1 Torymus tubicola | reverse complement strand
TTTTGTTCGTTAATTTTCTGGGTATTGTAGGTAAAAGGTTCAAAAACTTTTCTAAAATTGTTCAAAAACAGATAAAAAATTGTTCAAAAATTTGTTTAAAAATTTGATAAAAAATTGTTCAAAAATTGTTCAGGGCGGGTCTGGAAAAAAGAGAGGAAATGTCACTTTAATATAATAGAAGAAAATTTACTGCGACATGATATAATAAAACAGTTATTTATTGAAAAATCCAATAAAATTTTATCAATAATTGAGTATATTAAAAAACTTACTTATTACCATGCTTCCAATTCAGACAGTTTTATAATCGTAGCCTTTAAGATTGTAATTCTTTAAATCATCAACCATAAATATTGCATTACGTACGTTTCAATTCATCATCTATATTTAAAAACTTAAACATTTTTTAGTAAAACCACATTCTTATGTACTTATCAACGAATAAATATAAACAATTACTATCACAATACACAAAATTCATTCACTACGTCACATACATACTTTCCCTACTTCCATAAAACCTAAAAATTCTCTGACAACATTCAACCCCTCACTTTACACAGCATTAGGACCACATAACCATGACCAATTTTTTTTCCACTACAATATCCATCAACTACCTCCCACGACAGCGGCGTGCATTTCGAAATTCAAAATTACCTCGTTCACCGCACGAACTTCGCGTCATGATGGATCTCGTTACGTGATTCACGCGGGACACGCGCAACGGCCACGAAAGTCTATAGGAAACAATGCAAAGTGACTCACGAAGGTCCGCGTGCTCGCGCCAAAAAGAACTACTTACACGTTGCATATAGAAAGTGTACTGCACGCGCGTCCGTAGGCTAATTCCGCGCATAATCCAAGGGGAGAGCTAAGAAAAAAAAAATAAATAACGCGCGATTCGAGCCGCGTGATATACCTAGCGTTTATCATAATGTGAATCATCAGTGGTGGTGGTGGTGGTGGTGGTGATATTAACGGGAATGTATAGCGCTTATGATGCGAAGGAAAGCGAAATGGTGAGAGGTGTGTTTACGTAACGGAACACTTTTTCTACGGGACGATCGTGTGGGTACTTATCGGCAAAGTGTGTTGTTACTTATTATAATTCGCGTATCTAATTCTGACCGCAGATTGAGTGATTTTATAGGCGAATCACGTTCTTGGTATTTTTTTTTCTTTTATCCAACTTATCGTTGTAATTAAAGTTCCCTTGTCGGTTTCGTACCATAATAATTTAACATTGAAGATCGTCAATTTATTTATTTTTTATAAAAAATAATTGAATATCTCATATATTAACATTGTTATCTAAAGTAATATATTTCGATAAAATATTGTAAATCTAATAAAAATGAATTTATCTATAAAAGTATACGACCAATGGAATACTGACAGAAAAAATGTAAGAATAATAATTACTATGTATTCTGCGGTAATCCGACAATATGTATTGTAAACAAAATTTTTCCCATGCTACGTAGTAATTTTTACCGATTCACTGGAAAAAATTGTTATGCAGAATAGGAAAAATTACTATACTTTGGATTTCTTGTATATATAGTCGGCTTACCAGACAATATATTGTAATTTTTCTCATTTTTTTTCTGTCAGTGAACAGAAAGTTTCACAAATGGACAACAATAGATGATTTCCAGTAGGATTACAAATAAAAGAAATTGTAAAGTTTTCTCCTGCAATCAACATTGGTCACAAAAGACCTATTTTTTAATCTCACATGACCATATACATATCCACATACGTCACCTCTCATCTCCCAGATAACCCCGATAAAAATTTCAATCTCAAAAACTACATCGCCACCACTACAATAGCATTCACCACATAAAGACCGCGTAAAATCCATTTCTAACGGTGCACCAAGCGCGCGCGCATATGATGGAGAAAAAAAACCGCGCGATTCGATTCGCGATCTTTCACTCTCGCACACGCCACTCCGTCTCGTCACCTCACGCGGTTGAATCATCATCATCGCCGCGCGGTAAAAGTGTGCCTGACGTAATCTAGCCACATAGCCTTGGCTATTCGTGGATACAGGGAAATGACAGGTGACAGCGGTTCTCTCGTTCTTACACACACGATGTATTTTCGAAAACGACTGGTCAGTGCGTCTTTCGAGTCTCGTGTATGTTTTATAAACATACAGGCGAGGGTGGAATTACCGCGACTAGATGGATAACATAAGTCTGGGAGTAATGGTTCGCAGCCTTTGTGTATACGTTTGTCTCTCGCGTGACGCGGATTAATGGTTACGCTTGGCTTGAGTGCAGCTGTAGGCCGGAGTGAGCGGGATTTTGTTTTCAGACCTATATAATTGCGCAGCAGTCAAAATCGTGATTTGCTTTGAAAGTGAGTTATTGTTGGTTAGAGGTGTTTTAGTGCGGTCTGGATTCGCTTCTAAGCGGTTCTATAGTCGAATGAACGTAGTTACATCGTTTCTGTCTTTCTCATATATAGGCTTGAAATTGAATGAAAATGAAAAGTGATATTACATGTTTATAGATTTAATCGTCATTTTTTGTGGATTTAATTAATATGTTTTCAAAGTATTTATCATTGCGCAAGTCTTGATAAAATACAGTTCATGTTGCACATTTTTCATTTTAGCAGTGAATAATACTGCATAGTTAAGGTTTGACAGTTATTTTAAATCTAGGAAATTTGAAACCATAACAATAATTTCTTCACTCGTTTACACTATATTATACAATATTCTGATCAATATGGTTATAAATCAATTTGATTAAAATTATAGATATAAATAATCAAACTAAAAAGAAACTTCAGATATTTTTCATACATAAACTTACTGAACAACCGAATGACGCAAGAAAACAGTGAGAAAACTTAGAGAAAGACTATATATATATATATACTGTCCCACATTTACCTAAACGACCAACAACTCCGTCACTGATCGCCGACAATAAAACATACAATACGCAATGCACGCACAGCCATCACACGCTACTCTCGCATATATAATAGTATTCACCGAAACGGTATATAAATTTAAGCGCTGAAAGCCCATTTCATGCCCCGACGCCGCAATTACGCTAAAACGTATATAAGCGTATAACACACACACATACACACCCAGCGAAAATAAAAATACCTTCGCATGCACGCGTCCTGATATTCCCTCTCTCTCTCTCTCTATCCCCGCGGCTAATAGAATAATTATCCGGCGCGCCATTTCTCATCGCATTATATACCCGGGTATACACGCGCGCTGTCTAATTAGCAATATCGCCCGTATATACCTCCACTCACATATCACGCGTACGTTTTCACTGCCGCTCTTTCTCATCTAAATCAACGAAAAACAAAGCCAGCAGCAGCTTATTGAGAGATGTCAATCTTGACGTAATATACGTATAGCACATATTGTCCCCAGGTGGCAGGATTTTGCGAAAAAAAGAAGACGAAATGGTCTCTCGTAGAAGTTTTATATATAAATTCGATCTGTATCAAGACACGCATGCTGCGCTTTGTGTCGTTTGATCCGACGGTAGAAAGAGAGAGAGAGAGGAGAGAATCTCTGCATCTGATGCTGATGATGCCGCGTTGCGATACGCGCCGTCCGAGCGAGGAAGACAGAGGAGACGCGCGAGAGACACACGGCCATTCGAGATCTCCGAGACACGTATAGGGTCGACTTGAGGAAATATCGTAATATATATCGTCGACTGATGGAGTGCTTCCGGAATGGGAGAATGCGCAGAGGTTGTAACTTATTGCAGTGTGAGATAATACATACACACACTGGGGATTGCATATAGTGTGTGATTGAGGGTACTGGTATTTAATTGCAATGGTTTTTTTTTTCTTAATGCGATGATGAATTTGATAAGTAACACGGTTAAAAATTTGAAGTTTATGTAAGATTGGATTTGACAGATTATAAAATTTTTTGGTGTGTTTCTTTTTAGAATGAATTAAACATTAATTATTTAACTGTAGAATGGTAAAATAGTGATAAAACATTGAAACGGATGATTTGCACGGTAAAGGAATTTCAAAACAATTGCCCTTCGGATGAAAACAGGTTGCGCGAATAATTAAAGAGTTTTACTTACGTAACAATGAATAAAAAAAACGAGCGGGGATAATGCACACAATACTCGTGGCCAAAAATGCGTGACGGTCGCGCTTGACAAATTATTACGCCCCGTCGAGCGACTGTGAAAACCCGCGATTTGTATTTTATTTTTTTAAACAAAAAAGAGGAAATCCATTCTCTAATTAAACTAAATGAAAAAGTGCATGCCGCGTGTGTGGTGTTTTTTCTTCCTCCCTTCCGTGGTACGCGGTATAAGCTTTGGAATACCATTGATGCTGTTTCACAAAAACAAAATGGTTGACAAAAAAAAATTCATTTACAATTAAGTTAAAATCTATTATATAATACGTAAAGTCTATTATTTAAATATTTAATTTATTATATATTACGTCAACCGGTTATTCTAAAAAAAAGATCAATTTTCTCCAACCTCAATGAATTTTCTTTTTCTAACATAAATCTATTAGTAGTTTCGGAAATAAATTTTAAAACTACTCTACTGAAATCAACAATTTAGACCAACCCATAAGTCAAAGAGAAAACAATGTACACCCGTCAATCAGTCGAAAAAGAAAAACCACCCCCTTGTACAATCGCGCACTACAGCATTTACTCTCTGTGTCTCCCTAAGCCAAACGTTCATCAATCCCGAAAAAAAGCCCCAGCAACAAGCACTTCAGATCCCATTGTACAAGCGTAGCGCAGACTAGCACGCGCGCAATAGCAGCACGCAGTCAAGAGAGAACCTCTGTATATATATACGCGCGCGTTCGTCGCGGTCGGTCGTGTCGAACTCATCCAAGGCCTCCTCTTCTCTTTCTCTCTCGCAAGAGCTCATTCATTCGCTATACATATATATATACACTCTCCTCGTGTGAGATAGCATGTCTCTTTTCCTCTCCTTCATTCTCCCTTCCTTATCTACCGTCTCTCGCGAGAGCTGCGCGTAAACTGCGACCGCGGGGCGTGGGAACTGGATTTTCCCTACTACACAGCGTCCAGTCGTCGTCGACGACGAGTTTGAAATAAAACCTGCCCGAGCACGAGGAATGTAAGTAAGTATGCGAGTATAGACGCGCGCACAAGGATGATGATGATGATGATGATGATGATGATATTGCGCAACGCGCCGGATGCGTTACCCTTGAGTGACCGAGAGGAGGAAGAACGGTAAGAAGGTTCGTATATTGCTGTACCTATATATGATTCGCAAGTGTGTGTGAGAGAGAGAGAGAGAGTTGGTGATGATGGTCATATGCGAGTTATGAGAGCTGATCATTGAGATGTGTCGCGCGTCTTATACTTTTTTTTTGGTCTGATGCGGAAGATCGGTTGGTGACGGTGAGTGGAAGAAGAGTGTATGTTGGTGTTTGGTACAGATGTCGGTTTTTTTCTGGCATTGGATTTATGTGATTGATATCATAGAGCGAGGGAAGAGATAGTGTTCAGAAAAAAATGTATCAAGGTTTATGAGATTTTTTAGTAATTCTTATTGCATTTTATGTTAGTTTCGTTACTATATTTGTTCAAGCTAAGAAGATAGCGAGAATTAATAAAAGATTTATGTGAAATTCGTGGAATATCATGACTTTCGATTTAAATCACCAATTTTGTAAGAAAAGAAAAACATGTACATTATCAGGCCAGACACTTCGATTTTCCATAAAGTGCAATCAGACGTAATAATTGGCGCTCTAATTTTTAATTGGGCCCCGACGCGAGAGAAAAAAGAGCAAATTATCAAAATTAATTAGACGCGTTGCACATATGCATGTAGAGAGAGGGCGCGAAAAAAAATGCACACGTAAGTTAAAACACGCGCCCCCTATGAATAAATAATAAACAAAAATTGCTGGCATTCGGCTGCGGCGTGTCCCTGCGCTGATGCGAATTATGCCGGAGTCAAATGACGCAATAACAGCGGGACGTAATTGGTGCGCCTGATAATTACATCGGGGAGCGAAGCCCCTCCTAGGGGAAAAGTAAAACGCGCGAAGGGCGCATTTTCGAGAGTCGAGGACCGCGCGACTACATACTAATTGCACGGATGATTCATTAAATTTAAAGCGGCGCGCGGAATTGTTGCTCGTTCTCGTAAAATTGTTTATTCTTTTGCATTGGCTTGCAAAATGAAAGAGGATTGATTTCAAAGGTAACGGTCAAAAAAAAATGTGCAATTAAATTAATTTAATTTAATTCGTCTGCTGATTTTAACAAAATTTGCAATGCTTTTGAAGCGGGGAAACGTTTTTCATCGAATTTAAATAAATTTACAATTAGCAAATGGCTGGATCGAACAGAGCGCGGAGCATTTTACAATTTGTTAAAATTTAACGTTCGCCATTAGCGATTGAAATAAAATTTCATCAGGTGTAAATTGAAATTAAGAAAATATCATCGTTTTACATAATTAGCTTGGAGTTTCCAGTGTGAGTAAGCTGTTTCAACAAATAGATTGTGACTTTATACATCTTATATAAATATTTAAATAATGTGCACATTTGTGTTTCAAATTAAGAAATAAATCTTGTACTTCGTGGGAATAGAATGTATATACGCAAACATCGCACCTGCCACAATCTAAAGTTAAATCAATTAAACATACCAGTCATTGAATTTTGCAACTTTAATAAACCTCGTACCCTTTTGCAAATATAAAAATAATTTATTTAATGATAGAAATAAATTTTATATTAAAAAAAATGAATTATTATCATATCACTGCCAAACAAAATTAGATAGAAAAACGTACTTGAACAAGAAATAAAACACGTAATACCGCACAAAATACGTATCTGAAGAGTTACTATACATCTCAAGCCTCTTTTCTCGAGAGACAAAAACGACCCCGAATAACCTCCTCTCTCTCTCTCTCTCTCTTTCTATCTCTCTCTGTTTCTCTCTTCGCCATCAGCATGCGCGCGCGCGCCACTCGACATCGAATCGAAAAGGCAGCATAGCACTCGGCTGCTCTCTCGCCTACTTAGTTTCGATCCGCGAAGAGACACAAAGACAGCCTTTATCTCGTTAGCGTCAATGAGCGACGATAGGCGCGTGCCCGCACGCATACTGCGACGACGTATTGAGCAACGCGTGTATTATAGAGGTATAAGTATACATTATACACGCGCGAGATAAACGGCAATCACGGTGTGCGCACTCGTATAGTTTTTCCTAAGTAAGAGCTGCCATTTCCTTTCGTTATACGACGTAGCGACGCAGGGTTCCTGCGCGAGCGTGCGTATTGCCGATAATGGCCGGCCGATTGACCCTGTTGTCGATGTGCGACGCGTGTAGTATATATAGTAATGTTGTGGTGGCGAGAAACAGGTATTCTGAGAGTGTACAAGTGTTATACGAAAAAGGTGGCGGGTACGGTGTTGAGATGATAGTGTATAAATTTTTTGTTTAGGAAAAAGCGGTAAGAGAAATGTAGTAATATTAGATATTAACAGAGCAAGTATAATGCAAAGCTGTACAAAATCTGTGTTAAGAAAAAAAATATGAAAAAGAAAATGAGGAATGTGAAATGATTTAACGAAATTTGTGTGATTAAGAGTAAAATTAGTTAGATAAAAAACGTTGAGTAGAATTTTTTCTATCGCGTGTAGATTGTGCATGCACATTAACCAATGATGAGTAAATAGATATAATTATGGGTTATGCTCATTAAAAGCCCATAAACAACGAGGACATTGTCAATGGAAAAAAACACATAGTAATTACTTGCAAAACCTTTATTACACGTTACAATGTAAAGAGCCTTACAGAAAAAAAGAAGCTTTTGCAAGAGTCGCGACTTGAGCATTGAAAAAGGTAAATATAGTGGCAATTAGTTGGTTTTATAATTTTTCTTTTTGTTTCGCGTTAACAAGCAATAGGTTTATGCAAATATCGCCGTATATTTGTTTGTAAGAAACTGGTTCTGAACTATTCATATATTTTTTGTAAAATATTAGAGTATGTTCCGGTGACAAAAATAATTTAGTTGATAAGATTTTTATCAATTATAATATATATACAAGTGAAAGGAAACTTTCAATTTCCAATGGCTACCATAAATTGTTTATATGGCAGAGGCATTGAGAAATTCAAATGTAAGATATAAATAATTTACATATTAGTAATTTATATTATAGTGCAACTGTACAGCTGTTCATTCAGCTATATACAGAACGTAAACATTGGAAAATCCACGACAATCAGAAAAAGTTTCAAACCACCATAAAATTAAAATGAAAATAAAAACAATTCTCCAAACTATACAAGCTCGTGAGACTTCAAAACAGAAAAGATAAACGAGCGTTAATTCAATATAAAAAAAAATGTTTCGCAAGCAGCGAGCACGGAAGCGCGAAAAAAAAAGAAAACATCCGCACTCGCGGCGACAACGGCGCGACGCACAGCCGTGACTTTCATCGAGTTATTTCGGGTCACTTGATCGTTTTGATATTCAAAAATTTTTCATTGGCCGACCGGCGACGATATCGCGCTCACTCGCGAACCGTCCAAAAGAGCGGAAAAAATAAAAAACGATCGCCATGCCCTATACAAAAAAAAACGCAGACACGCGCGTCGCGTAAATTGAGTTTTTTCCTCCCTCGTTGAAGGTATACAGAAAGAGAGAGAATTTTCAATTTCGCGGCCCGAGTGGTCTCGATTTCGTAAAAATCGACGCCGCCGCCTGTTGAACGCATGAGACGCTTTTTTTCTGGATAAAAGAGAAAAAAAAGGAAAGTCTACATAACAGCGGGCTGCCGGTGTGCATATATATAGAGAGAGTTCGCTGCGCGGAAAATAAACGTCGGAATGGGTTTGACGAATGTCGGTCATCAATTTCCGATCGCGTGGCGGCGGTAGTGCACTCGTGCGTTTGTAAGTGCCGACGGAAATGTGGATAAAGGCCATTTTTTTATGGACGAGGTGCAACGATGGTGTATAGGTAGACATGTACGGGAGTGGACAAATATAGGTGCGGGTGCGCGGCTGTTTTGGGTTTTGAGAGGTCAATGCGAACGCACACACACACATCCCGGAAAATCGTAAATCTTTATGGACGGAGATTGATTTGTCTCTGTTTTCACGCGTGAGTGCCGTTATTTTATTTTTTGAACTATGAAAATTTCCAGTTTTAAGCTTAGACGAATATTTATGGCATGTATAGATATTGAAATAAGGGTATTATTGTATAAAAACGTGAAAAAACATAAATTTAATAGGAAATTGTTTTTTGCACGAGGAGTTTGTTAAGATAATTCTTCATATTTACAAAAATACACTTGGATCTTGGTAGCTGCGTGTTTTGCTCTATTTGAATAATAACACAAGTATAATAAAGCTTATTACAAACACGTAAATATAGCACCAGCGTCAATCTAAAACAGCATTATTACAAATTCACTCATACCACCATATATGTTTCCAATCTCTGCGTATTTCACAATAGCTATAATAATACTACCGTTTCCTCCACGTGCATCAAAGATCTAATCGTCCATCACATCAATAACAATAAAAGTTTCACCCCCCCCCCCTCCCAATACTTACACAATCCCAACAACACATCCTACGTCAACACCATATTCACGTATATCCTCTCGCAATACACCACTTCATTCGCATTCCACAGCGACTCCCGCGCGATCGTCCAGAAAAATCTTTTCCCGCGCGTTACCAGGTCGTCTATATATATACTTTCTCGGCTTTATCTCACTAAAACCGCGCGCGCTGAGTTTAATAAAATGCGGAGAGCGAGAGAGAGAGAGAGAGTCGCTTTATTGCTCACGAGTGTCGGGAGATAAAAGTAACTGATGCGAGAGGGGGACTCCCATGTATAGATGCACGAGGCAGATTACCCGCGAGACAAACGAGTCAGGAAGTCGACGTGCGATCGCAAGCGCATAGGATGAGGGAAAAAAATCAACGTGTATATGAATCGATAAAATTGGAGCGAAGTATTATGAGTGCGGGCGGTATATATAGATCGTATCGAAGTTGATCTTATAGCTGTGTATATGGGTGATGGTCCGGTTACAGGATGACCGGCAGATGGCTGTCGTCTCGTGGAAAAATGATGGGTATTTATTATGTGGAGGCCTATTTTCTTGGCGGACAAATAGCAACTAATCAGGAAAGAATGGTGGATGGTCATTTTTATTCATGATGCGTATATATGTATTGGGTAGATTATAGAATGTTTTTTGAAGCAGTAATCCGATTTTTTCATTTTATTTTATAGCAAAATAACATTTTTGTAAAAAAGATTAAATTTTAAATCCCACAAAATTCATTGCATTTTGATAATCGTAAAACACGCGCATACATGGATGAAAAAAAGATTATTTTATTGTATAGTCTGGGTTAAGAGGCTTTACTAAAAATGAATATGTAACATTTTCAGTTATTATATAGTATATTCTACCTTTTAAAGATACTTTTTATTCCAAATCGACGATGCATATTACGAAATGGTAATTAATTCTTTTGCACTCACCTGAAACAGAAAAGATAAATTTATATTAATATCAACAATTGTAACATTAGAAAAAAAAGTTAAACACATCAAATATTGATGTGATAAAAAATATATTAAAATTATTACATTATCGTCATACACTAACAACACCTCATCAATATTTTACAGGCAACACATTTCTTCAACTCTATCCTAACTTATCCTCTTCATTACAACTTTAACGAGACATTTGTCACCTCAAGATTAAATCGTGCCTTACATAAACACTCCATCCGAAAATTTAAACACACCTCGTCTCTCTCTCTCTCTCTCTCCCTCTCTTACTTATTTCACTTTCTCCCCACGTATTTAATCAGGATTCACCAAGAGACATTAGCCACGCGCGCTCTCTCGCTTTCGCGCTATCAGACCCTCCCAAAACACTTCCCCAACTAGTACGTCGGCTCGACTCCTAACAACCTCCTATCACTTCGCACTTCACAAAAAAGACCTTATCCAAACTGCTTAATCTCCGCCCACGTAGCCGCTAATTTCTATCTCCGGTGTGTGCTCCTATACAAACGCGCACATACCCGACACCCCAATTTCCCCATACATCAGCTTCTTTCCTCTCTGCCATCGCCGCAATGTCAGGTATATTATATATACACCCTCGCCTCGGTCAATCTCTCCCTCGGGAGAATCTAAATTGTCACCCTGGCTGCATGAGGACACGCCTATATTGTCCGCAGAGAGAGAGAGAGAGACAGAATATCGGGAATGCGCACGCGTCTGATTACATATACGACGTTGCGTGTGATTACATGCGTTAACGACGAGGACGAACCCGCGCGCAGTGTGTATCACATAATATAAAGAGTCTCGTTGACAGTTGATGATGATTGTACACTTGTTATAAATACTTTGTTTATTTCATCAACGTAAGTCCGTACAGATGGACGTCGATGTGACCTGCCACTGCGATAATAATTCGCTTGGCTTATAGAGCTACATATACACATAGCGTATATAATCGTGCAATTGCCAGCGGCTTGCCGGATTGAGATTAGGATAAGAGTCGCCGCTGAGCGAGGTTGGTTTTGGTATATACACACTGTGGTTTTTGCAAAATATACGGAATTATTTTAGCACGATGCACGCGTCCTTGATATCACGGTTTCCCCGTGGGAAATTTTAAGGCGCGTTATATTAAAATAAATCTTTGTAGAGAGAGCCTGAATGTATAATACATATACAAACAGAGGTATAGTTATACCGCGACGGTGCTGATGGAATCACACCGCACACTACTATATGTGTGTACTTTATTGAGAATATAACAACGATAAACGGGTAAACCCTTTAGCAGCGCGAATTTTATCTTGATTCATCGTCCTGGCACATTTTCAAAATCTTATATATATAAACATATTATATTTCGCCAAGCGACCACAGGCACCGTAAAAACCAAAAGTTATTACTCTACGAAAGAAAAGCGTCGCCGCGGTGAATGTATATCCGTCGATAAGCATCTTCGCACGCTCTCCTTCGCGCTCTCTCTCTTTCTCTCCGGTACTCGCAGCTGATAAGATCCTGGGCAAGTTTATATTTTTAATCGCTGCAATAAAACCGAAAACAGCCATACAGTGCTATATGCATGCGTTCATTATTCTCAAAATATATATATATGCTTTAATCGTCTTCTATTTTTATATAACGCCATGGTGCATTCTTATATGCCACCTCAAGAGAGTGCGCGGGCTGGAGCTAAAAAAAAACATTAAAACGAAAGATTTAAAGAGCGCTCGATGAAACCGATGGGAAAGCTCTCGAAATATCCGCTTCTAACTCTCTTACTACACTCGCTGCTGCTACCTTTTTCGCGCGGGCCGTACTGGTATCGACTCGCGGCTCCATAAAAATTTCACCCGGCTATTTCCTGCCCGCATACATACATACACACACATATAAAAGTGCGCAGGTATATCTATATGTATATACAGACACATATGTGTACACTCGGAACTATATACAACTCTCGGATAAGAAAGCGAATGACATCTACGGGTCGTGTTGTGTATATGTATGTCTGTGTGTGTACCCGGGCGTTCACCTTGTCCTGTCAAAGTTGGACGTTTGACAAAGGCAAAGTGAATTTCTCGCGCGTAACTTTTCCTTAACAAGTTAAGATACACCCGGTAGAGTATACGCGCCCGGGCGCGCGAACTACACTGGAAGAAAGTACAAGTATCTCGTGTACGTATACGGCGTTAACTAATTTGCAAGGGTGTA
>JAWWEQ010000010.1:30283086-30310086 GCA_035583055.1 Torymus tubicola | reverse complement strand
TTACAAACACACGTTCACACAACTGAGAGCCTAAAATTAGTCCTGGCTTGCCAAAAAAAGCACGCGCGACTTTCCCTCTCGCGGAATCTCTCGCACCATCCGCCCTCCCCCGAGGATCTAGAATAAACCCCTGCGTATATATATATATATATACGTCCGTCGCATCATCGCAAAGCGAAAGAGCGTATTATAGCACACGGCTCGCCTACGGGAAAACCCCCGCACGTTGGCTCAGAGAGCCGCCCACGAGTCATTCATATATACCCTCAACCACCGCATACGCATTCCACCACGCGCGTATACGCACGTACCCATCGACCTCTCCCTCTCCCTCTCCACCCCCCATGGCCAAAGGAAGAAAAACATCGAACGTGGGCGGATTGCGTATACGGGAAATCACGGAGCCTCTCGTATATATACGCGGGAGGGGAGTATGCTCGCTCTCCCGGCACAGGAGGAGAGCGCGTACGCGACTGCGCGTATGACGTCAGGCAACTCGCGCTCACTCGCCGAGCCGATCAATACTTAGGTACTCGTGTTTCCTACCCTCCGAAACAGTGAGAGAGAGAGAGAGAGCGAAAGAAAGAGATATAGAGATAGATAGGGGGAGAGAGAGAGAGAGAGAGAGATCTGTTGCGAGTGCGCGAACGCCGCCACTGGGCTTAACCCGCTTTTCCAGCGCGATAATGCCGTAACGAGAAAACGCGCGCGCGAGCGAATACGCTGCTACTGCCGCTGCTGCAGCCGATTGATCGCTGCAGCCGTGTGGAACAATGCACCCGGTTCCGGCGGTTTTTGATTCTCTCTCGGTCTCTTGGTATTGCAAAAAAGTACGAGAGAGAAAGAGAGAGAGATTGTGTATAGGTGTTTCGGTCTTTTAGCGACGTTCGCACCTTTTTTTTAGTATAGAGTCGAGAGGGGTGGAATGCTCGAGAATTTTCGTTACACAGTTCATGTGGGAGGGGGAGGGGGGGATGGGTTATGGATATATAGAGAGAACGGCCGATGTATATGTATATAGACTGCCGGTGTTGTTGTCGGCACTGATATTTACGCGCGCATGCAGAGAAGGATTTACGAGCGAGGAGGCGAGCACACAGCGTGTTGGTCATCCGTGCATATTACCAGTATGAGAGAGGACATTCGAGAATGAGTATTGATTTCTGGATGCTGAATTGTAATTGCCCGGAATAGGACGACTGACTTTTTTTTTGTATAGCCGCTGCGGCCGGCTTGTTTACGAGAGGAAAGTGGTTTGGACGTTGGGGAATGTGGGAGTCGTTTTGCTCTCGAGATTAACTTTTTTTTTTATTTCATTGCGAATGTGCCTGTAATTCGATCTTGCTTTTATCGTTTGGGGAGGAAAAAATGTATATTTACGAAACAAAAGTTTATTGCTTGTGAAAGTTCCTATTTATCAATTACAGGGTAGTTATTTGATGAAAAGTATGTGTAGGTATAAAATTATGTACGTATGAGATTAAAGTATGAAGAGGAAATATTATTTTGCGGTAAAAATTTATTTATTATTATCGGCGTGAAAAAAAGTTATAATTTGAGATAAAATCAATAAAAGTTATTTTAAAATGCTTAATTAAAAGACGCCCTTTTAGGATTTAATTAAAGTACACCCCTATGCTTATGCCGGTTTTAGAACCGATAATTATATACGGAAAGATACACAAACCGATTGTCCTCATTTTAACGGAAATAAAACTAGTCATGTAGATATTCAGTTTTATAAATATACAACCGACGGTTATCAATAGGATGAGTTACTAATATTTTAAAATTAAGTCGCAAAATGTTATAATTCATTTAAAATTTCAAGACTTTCCCGAAACAATATAAATTTATTAAACAGTTATTGTAACAATGTTAAAGTGATAAATAAAAATAATTTATTGATAAGCCATATATTTTAAAATAGATTAGTTAAAAAAAATAAACCTTTTAATGTGAGTCGTTTCGGTTCTATGGAAAAAGAGATTAGGGGCGAAATAATTAGGTGTTTTATGTATCTCTTCGAGGTCGAACATGCGTCGAATACAAATGTTCTTTTAAAGGACGTTAGGAACCAACTGTGAAGGACTTTTAAAAAAAGATTGTGGTAACTCGTTACCTCAACTGCATTTATTTTTGTCTACGTAGTTCTTTCAAGTTAATTTAAGTTAACTACCGAAAAACCCTAGGCAAGCGAATTTCAAACTTTTCATTCGATAATCCAGATTGCCGGCACGAGGCATCCTTTAAAAAGACTTCCAGCTCGTATGCTATCTCGCTTTTATCGATATTTTAATATCTTCTTCCCTCCTTTTCTTCAATTCACAAAATTTACCTATTCTTTCTCTTATACAATATTGCTTCAATATTCGATAACCAAAATAACAGAAAATAAATGATGCAAAAATCTTTCTATTTTCCTTTACAAACCTATATAAATACATTTAATATCAATCAATCACATTGTCACTTAGCACTTATACCAAAAAAACCTGTTGTATCATTCTAATCCATCGTTTTCATTTTCCAGAAATTATGAACGAGGTGATCAAGCAGAAGAAGAAGCAGGCCGGCGGCATGGAATGGCGAATCCTTGTTGTGGATCAGCTAGCCATGCGTATGGTATCAGCCTGTTGTAAGATGCACGACATCAGTGCCCAGGGTATCACCCTCGTCGAGGACATCAACAAGAAGCGCGAGCCTTTGCCCACGATGGAGGCCATCTATCTGATCACCCCGAGCAATCTGTCCGTGACCAAGCTCATCGATGACTTCAGCAACCCCACGCGGACCATGTACAAGACCGCCCACGTCTACTTCACCGAAGGTACGATAAGCTGACTCGGCGGTTCATGAGAGCGCGCGATGAGAAAAATTCAAGAGAGTGAAAGAGTGAAAGAGGAAGTACGGGCAAGACCGTTCGAATAGTTTGAAGACGAAATTTCTTCATTTTTCGAGATTAACTTTATTGGAATTTTAATACGATGAAATTATGGTGTTAAGAAGATGATGGAAATAGTATTTGGCTTATCGGCTTAAGAGTTTTATTGATAATTTCAGTCATCGAATAAAAACAGATAATTGAATGAAAATTGCGAAAAGTACGGTTAATTTACGTAGTTAAAAGTACAGTATTGGATTTTGAAATGTCGTGGATGTACTAGTTTTGATTTACAAACTTTTTCGTTCTGGTTCTTTTTGAAAAATAGGTTTATGATTGGAAACTTCATAAACATACTTTCGTAAAAAACTTAAATCCGTTATTGGAAGAAGAGACAATGCCGCGTGCTTTTCACAAATATGTTATTAAAGAGACTGTGACTGATGAGATTAAAGATATTTCAATTGCATTTATAAAAAAAAACATGTAAAAATATTTTTATTCAAATATGAAAAAGGATTCGAACAGTTTTGCCTGCTATTCATATAACGGATTATGGAAGTGAAGCGGAAGTTCTATATGCTTTAAACTGACGTCTCTCGATCGTTGCGATTCAGTTGAATGGCTATTGTTAGTATAATCGGTTTATACTTGTCGGACAATGAGTAGTACAAATGGACTGTAACAAACACAGAAATTATATTTAACGTTATCATTAGAATAACATTGAAGACCATCAAAATACACCGTTATTCAAAAATGGGATATTGTGTATAACGAAATGAAACGAATGACAATGAAGTTAATTGCAATTTCAAATTCTGTATGGGGAAATGAGTTTATGAGGAAATTTTACATTGATTTTTATATGCATTAACTTTATTATTTTTACTCTCATGTATTCTTTCTGTTTATTATAGATTCTATATATTTTATATTTATTTTTATTTATTTTTTTGTATATTCTTTGATTTTACAAATCAGCAATAGTCATTCAAGTTTACTGCCGAAATCGAACTAACAACGTAATATAGAATGGAATGTAATCGTGGAAGACATTTTTTTGTTTTATGGTTTTGTCGCTTATTAAAACTTCCGTATATTTATATAGCATTTTCGGAATAAATGATCATAAAATTAATTCTTCTAATATAACTAACTACTACTTTTGTGAACAAAAATGTGAATTCGTGATTTTGCTCAGATTAAAAAGAGTGCAACAATGCTTCTTTAACAATGCAATGTCGCGATCGGCTAAACGAAAGAATGACTTAGATTTTGAGTTTGTCTCTTTGCAGCGTGTCCCGACAAATTGTTCACTGACTTGTGTCATTCATCGGTAGCTAAGTATATAAAGACATTGAAAGAGATCAACATCGCTTTCATACCGTACGAGGAACAGGTAAATTTAATACGAGAAGTGTAAAGAAAAAGATTGAAATGATAAAAGAAAAAATGTGTATAAATTAATATGTGCGTTTTGTGCCTCGATGATGTTTCACGGTGAAGGGCTTTTACACTAATAACTCACAGATCTCTTTCGATTTCCTATGACGGATGTTTAAAAAAGTCTGGATTCATGAAAATGGTTTCTACTCCTGAATTGATAATAATTAAAATTTTTTCTAATGCGTGCAGAGCATTAAACAGTTTATATATTTCATTAAAAAAATATATAATCTTATCAGAATAAATGACAATTTTTTCGTGACATCTTGGAATCTTTTTATAACATCCGTAATTCAACGAGCACATTTAGTTGCCTTAAAACAGTCTCTGTATATGTTTAAATGTACAAATTGGTATTTATGAAAAAACTCTTTCATTGTCGGTGATCAGCAAAATTTATTGTTTTTATTGTTCTTTTATTTGATTGGCTAACAAATGTATTTAATATCTGCACTGCAAAATTAAACCACTTATATTGTACATAAGACTAATCAAAATTGCAAAAATCTAACAGCAACGATTTTTAAAGCAACTATCGTTCTTGTCGTTACGAACTAAAAAACTGTTTTGAAACTTTTCTGTTCTATTTTTTTTCCTTTCTCTAACCAACTCACATGAGCACCATTACTAACAAAAATTTCGATACCTTCATGCTTGCACTCGTCTAGTGTGCCCTGAGGAGTTGTTCAACGATATATGCAAGTCTCTTGCTGCTAAAAAGGTCAAAACACTTAAAGAAATCAACATCGCTTTCTTGCCCTACGAATCACAGGTGAAAAATCGTAGTATTCGTAGCAACCTTTAGCCAACGACTCTTTTTACTCCTTGTTACAAAAGTTTTTGTTCATCCTTTTCTCTTTATATTTATTTTAATGGGCTTGCTTTATTATGTTTCTCTCTTTTTATTTAGCGCTTTTTTGTATCTTTCCTAATTATAACATTGCCTCAGCAACAAAACCTTTTGCCTAGCACTTTATTTACTTCTTTATTTACTTGAGTTTTGATTCGTAGCTTTCTCATTTCTTAAAAGTAGTATATAGTTTTCCCTCTCGAGGCTTGCAAATATTGCGTTTTAAGCGTACCCTTATTTATACCCGTTGCTTCAACGCGCGCTTTTGTTGGCTTATCTTACCGTTATTTCAACCCCAACCGAAAATCAATTAACTCGCTATGTTATTCAGGTCTTCTCGCTGGACTCACGAGAAACGTTCGCGTGCTCGTACAATCCGTCGTTGATAAACGTGAGGAACGCGAACATGGAAAGGATCGCAGAGCAAATCGCCACTCTGTGCGCTACCCTGGGTGAATATCCATCGGTCAGATATCGTAGGTAAGAAACAGCGGATACCTATAGATACTTTATATACGATAAATAATTTATAAAATCATTTTTTATATACAAGGGTAGAGGCCTGCAGTTTGTCTTATAGCTTCTCTGTTACGGCATACTTTGGTTGTATTAGCATAAAACTAAAGAGTCTTTTTCTTTTCCAGTGATTTCGATCGCAATCTCGAATTGGCTCAGATGGTGCAACAAAAGCTGGACGCTTACAAGGCTGACGAGCCGACGATGGGTGAAGGTCCCGAGAAGGCGCGCTCTCAGCTCCTGATTCTCGATCGCGGCTTCGACTGTGTATCTCCACTGTTGCACGAGCTCACTCTGCAAGCTATGGCCTACGATTTGTTGGAAATCGAAAACGATGTGTACAAGTTAGTACTGTTTTAATCAAAATGAAAAGAAACGTCTACAAACGAAATTTATCAAAACTTCATTTTAATTTGTGCAGATTTGAAGCAACTGCTGGACAGGAGAAAGAAGTATTACTCGATGAGAACGATGACTTGTGGGTCGAGTTGAGGCATCAGCATATTGCTGTTGTGTCACAGTACGTATAATGATACTAAATAGAATTAATTATTGATTGTACAGTAATGCAAGTGTTAATGTTTGATTTTCTCATTATAGGAATGTAACCAAGAATCTGAAGAAGTTTACTGAATCAAAACGTATGCCGCAAGGTGACAAGCAAAGCATGCGCGATCTCTCCCAGATGATCAAGAAAATGCCACAATATCAAAAAGAATTGAGCAAATATGCAACTCATTTGCATTTAGCGGAAGATTGCATGAAACGTTATCAGGGTAACGTGGATAAACTGTGTAAAGTCGAACAGGTACGTTTGCATGGTATACTACATTAATAAAATAAGAATCGAATACATGTAATTGCTGATTATATTGGTGATTGATGATAATAGGATTTGGCTATGGGAACTGACGCAGAAGGTGAACGTATCAAGGATCACATGCGCAACATCACGCCAATTCTACTTGACCAGACTGTTAACAATCTGGATAAACTGCGCATTATCGCTCTTTATGTACTCAGCAAAAATGGTATTCCAGATGACAATTTGAATCGTCTAATCCATCATGCCCAAATGTCACCCGAAGACAAACAAACCATCCAAAACATGGGAAATCTTGGTCTGAACGTTGTAGTTGAGGTAAGCCTATAATAAAATTATAATATTATTGATTTTGAAAATATTTATATTTATTAAAATCTTTCTTTTATGATCTTCAGGGTAACCGTAAGAAAATTTACACAGTTCCGAGGAAAGAGAGAATCACAGAACAGACTTACCAAATGAGCCGTTGGACACCTGTTATCAAAGATATTATGGAGGATGCCATTGAAGATAAAATCGACGCGAAACACTTCCCATTCTTGGGAGGCCGAACAGCGAGTTCGGGATATCATGCACCAACCAGGTACATTTTTATCAATCACATTAAAAATTATATGTATAGAAAAATTTGGAGAAGATAATAATTTTATATTTACTTTGCAGTGCTCGTTATGGCCACTGGCATAAAGAAAAGGGTCAACAAACCATAAAGAACGTTCCGCGTTTGATTGTCTTCATCGTTGGTGGATGTTGCTTCTCAGAAATTCGGTGTGCTTATGAAGTTACGAATGCCACCAAGAACTGGGAAGTGATCATTGGTAAGGAAAAAAATTTTTTGAATAAAATCAGTTGGTATTAAGTTACTTTAAATGATTTATTGGACTATAAATATTTTAATATTTGAAACTTAAATTTCTTGCTTTTTTTATAGGATCGTCACACATCATTACACCAAAGTCATTCCTATCAGAGCTTTCGAAGCTTCACATAAATTGCGCATAAACGGAGCTGAACGTTAATGAAGATCTTCGACATTCCCCGCATTTAATTGTATAAGCTAAGCTGCATTATGCTAACACTAAGACCAGTAAGCCTGGATCCATCGTCATTAACACCTGTGAAATTTTGTCGATGATGATCATCAGCCAAAAGATTAAAAAAGAAAAAAAATTAAAACAAAACTTAGTCGATATTCTAGCGAAACAATGCACTTCAGTCAATTTACGTAGCAGCAATTGATAAAGGTTTTTGCTATTACGGAGAGAATAACGGCAGTGATAATGGCATTAGAACATCTGAGAATCGAAATTACGAAAAATAAATCCGTTAAATCGACTTATACATATAGTTTCGAGCGCTAATGGAATGACCTGGTAATAAAGTGCCTGTGCGAAGAGAATCTTGACGATAGTCAGATTTTGAACACGTTGGCAATATCTCACTAGGACCTTATTCCAGGTGGAGAAATCTTCTAAACCTGGGAAAAAATTTAATACATAATTATATATAATCGTATCTAAATGCGTAGATTAAGACGTACTTACATCTAAATTTTACCTTCTTAGTATGGAATACAATTGTGTACAACCATTCATTATATCTATGTAGAATAATATGAAAACTTCATATTTAAGTATATAATTATGTACAATTTTTTCCCAGCCAGTCGACTGTGAAATTCGATATTATGTTGTGGGGGAGACGCCTATCTAGGAGGATAAGACATACGTTTTGCGAAACGATGCTTGAGCAATTCTAAACTCACCTAAAAACCTATCATTTTGAAAATTAGATTTTATAGTAAAACAACCAACTTGGAAAAGTGTTGAAGTTATTACCAATTTTTCGAATTTGTACTTGTTAGGTGTGTGTTACACTAGCCAGGGACTGAATTACGGAAACCCAAAACAGGGAGAGATTTAATTTACGTATAAAAATATCTAGTGATCGAGAGCTCCATCACACTGAGTTGAAATTCTCTCGATTAAAATAGTATTTTTATGGATAAAATAAATCTCACACAAGTGAATTATAATGATCCACTTAAAAATTTGAGGAATTGTTAAGATATACTTTAAGAAAGTATAAAACCAAAAAAAAGTATTTAAAAAATATCTAGGTAGGTGTCGCCCTTTAGTCTGCAAGTAAATTATTTGTATTAATAGCTAAATTTTATTTGCCAAGCATGTTTGCTTTTGTTATTTTTAAGTCAAACTTAAGTGAACTTAAATTAAGACGAACAAATCTATTAATTGTGACGTACTTTAAATCAATTTTAGATAAAAACATTATGAACACCTTTATCGATAAAGACTATTAATTGTATTATTTTCAACATGGTTATAAGAAACCTTTAGATGAAAATATTTTTACCTTTAGTACGCACTTAGCGTTATAATTTAATAAAACTGAAACTGAAGCAATGTAACTGTACACATCACAAACCGTGAATTAAGTAAGCGGTGATATATCATCTTTAGATGACAGATAAAGTAACGAGAAAATAAGAAAATAAATTGAATATTGTAAAACGAATCCTTGGAACTGTAGAGCAGAATTACGGTCACAACACAGATGTAAATTATTTGTTACACCCGCGCTATAGTTTTCGACAAATCTTTCGTCGATGTAGACGTAATTTTGATGGTGAAGGTCAATTTATCTGATCTCACTATTGTTCAACATCGGAGAAAGATTTTTGCAGAGCTAATAAAAATTGCACCTAAAAGTAGCTTAATAATAAATCTTCACGTAGAAAGTATGCGTGTAAATTGCCTTAAATTGTTTAGTTTTTAATCGTAAGATTCAACATTTTTCTAGTTAAGCAAACGTTTTTGGTCTCTAAATCGACGCTCCTTTTGAATCCAGTCATTACTGTCAACGGCTTTAACATGTCAACTATTACCAATTTATGAATGTTCTTTATCTGTATTAAAAAAAGTTCCAAGTACAACAAAGTAAACATCATTTAATGATAAGCTTATATAAAAGACTTGGGTTTGAAAAGATAAGAATAAAATGTATTGTCAATGATTAACTTATAATGTCGTTTATAACGAGAAATTCAATGCATCAATTGCAATTATACAAACTTATTTGATTAGCTTAATTGATTACAGTATTCAGTGTTGTAAAATAAAAAATGTTTATTAGAATTAATGTTCTTAATTTTTGCTTGTAAAATAATCTTGTTCTTTAGTAAATAAAGCTATACGTTTTCGTTATAGCATAGAATCTGCTACACCGTTAATTTTCAAATGATTATATGTGTAAAAAGGAATTAGAAAGTCGATTGATACATTAAATTACCTAATAAAAATGACTAATATAAACGTTCACTGAGAAAAGTAGCGAGGATCGGTGCGTTTGTGCTGTGTGAATAATAGCGAAAAGTAATAAAACTTACATAAGACCATAGGAGAAATTTGTCAGTCTAACTTTGAAACAGTTTGTAATGATAATGTATACGTTCTCTTAGTAAAGACTCTTTAGCACTTCTGTATCTTTGACATTCTAATAGAGGAAAGGCGCGCAGTATGGAACTCGTCGATAGGGAGAAAAAAATACAAACATAGTAGGTGGTAACGACTAAAACCATTTTTAGGGGATCACTTTTTTGGTCAGTGGACGTTTGCCTGTTATTCGATCGTTCATGAATTAAAAGTACGTTACAAATGGGCGTTGCGGTTGTACGGCAACGCGGGATTATTATAGAGTTTACGATATTTATAAAAAAAAGTATATATATAAATAATATATATGTATGTAGATGTAGCCCAAAAGTGTTCTGCTTATAAAAAGAAAAAAGGTCTACACGTCTCTGTAATAAAAAAAGTCTTACGTGATTACTGAGAGTCTCTGTTTTCGCCCCATCGACTTCCTCGAGGATACAAGTGTAGGGATTTACAATATTGTCTTTGTTGTATAATGTTTCGCTTTATTATTGTTATTGATGGATCGATATTATTTTTTCATAAGTATTACCTGTATTTATTGCCTAAGGACGAGACACGATTGCTGTACGTAAAAGTTACTAGTTTTATTTTATATTAAATTTTAAGTTTTTAAGTGTATTATGTGAGAGAAAGTTTTATATAATTTATTAAAGATAACTTACATGCTTGTGTATTAAAATGGAAATCATGACAGTGAAAATAGCTTTTTCAATTTCCTTGATTTATTTTTATTGTAAACTGCAATAACAATAAATTATTAGTCAAAAAGCATATCCTAATGGCAATTTATTTTATTTTTCTATGATATACTTTGATGTTACAACTTTTAATTTTATTATTATTATTATGTTGCATTATATACGTTTAGTCCTCCTTCTCTTTCCTTATATCCTTTCATTTTTAGTTTGACCCATACTATACTACATTACATACTTTATAACTTTATATGTTAAAGTAAATCTCTGATACTAGACGTTAATGCTTGTGATTTATTAATTTTTTTTTTTTATACAAAATATTTTATAGTAGTAAATTTATATATCATATTATATGTATCTATTATTAATTTATTGCAATATGAATAAAATACGTTTGAATATTAATTGATAAAATAATAAATTTTAATTCCAAAGTCTTGTTTACTATGTGCTTTAAAGAGTCATAATTCTCAATAAATAGAATAAGTAGAATATCGTTATTCGTAATATTTTATACATGCTGACAATTTAATTCTCTATGATTTACATGAAACCCTTCATCTTATTACTTAGTATTTAATAACAGATGTTGGTAGTGTTTTCGTTTTTAATATATATATAAGGAACTACGTTATACAAAGGATTCGATATGGTCAATATTGCTTATTTTGCTTATCCGTGTATTTTTTCTTCCGCTACGTACCCCGTACTAATTAGTAATTTTACTTTGTAGAGGCACGATATCAGTACAAAATCCACTTTTCCCAGAAATACATCGAGATTTCTGTGGACGTAAAAACAGTTGTTTCGACATAAAACTTATTTATGCATTCCTCGTTTATAACGATTTCCACATTCAGAAAACTTTTACGAATTCTTGTTGAGCTTAAAATTTACGAAAATACTCACATAGATATATAACGTGACCGCAGGTCTCCTACTGTTCTTTCTGATACAATGGATTCACTAACAATAAGTTTCTCGGTATGCAATATTTTTTATTCAACTGGTAGGATAATAATATAATTATATTATTAATTTTTATAATATAAAATATATTTTCTAATTTGGAACTTCATAGATCATTTTCCAATATATACGACTAAAACTTATAAGTATGCACTCCATTAATTTATGGACAACCTTATGTGTATGCAACAAGAAACTTAACATCGTAGCGATGATTCAGCCAAATATTTTGAATTCTTTTTTTCAATACTTTTAGAATACTTACTATCTAAATGATAATTTAAAATAATGCAGGTTACATGCTCTTAGCAAAATTCAAACAAAATTAATGTAATTACTATAATACTAAAAAAAAGTGTCCAAACAAACCAATTAAGGGATTTTTTTAACACGAAGTGTTGATCTCCAAATTAAGAAAATTTTCCAAGGAAGATATCATACAGTAAAAATAGGACATTAGATTGTTTTTTCTTTTCACCTAAATAATCATATAATTTTCAAAAGGACAGTATATATTGATACATGATATTACGCTAATTTCAAATTTGTTTTATTTCTGGTATACCACTCCATTATATGAAATACAATTGGTTTTAGAGATTTTATGACGAAACAAAATAAAACTAAACCATATAATTCAAATTTAAATATTTCCCATTTACACACCTTGTCTAATCAAAGTGTATACCAAATTATCTTATTTTTATACATAATATACATAAATAAAATGTGGTTCCCCGGTTGCAAAAAATCTCTAATAATAGCTAATCGATCTGTTAAAAAACTTTCCTGTTTATCCTAATCCCCACTGGAGTGTTATCTACAACGTTTCGTAAACAGGTCAGACGTTACTCTGCTATAGCATTATCAGCGCAACTCGATGCCAGTTGATTTTAGCCTCGCGAGAAAATTTAGTAAGTAAACAATGAGTGGCAAAGAAAAAGTGATTTTAGCGTACAGCGGGGGACTGGACACTTCCTGTATTCTGCTGTGGCTGATAGAGAAGGGTTACGAAGTCGTTGCGTATGTGGTATGCTATCGTTTCATCATTTTCATGTAATAAGATGACTAGTTTTGTGATTATTGTATCTGACTTAACAATAATGTTTGAATGCAGGCAAACATTGGACAAGATGAAGACTTTGACGCTGCAAGGAAGAAAGCCCTCAATATCGGGGCATCAAAGGTAAGAGAAAAAATGATTATTTCTATATTAAAGATTATTAAAATCACATTTTAATAAAAGAAGAAAAAATTCTTCAGTTATTTTCAATTAATATGAAAAATGATATTAACGAAGTTATTTTTTGGAAAATTTTATTTGATCTCTCCAGAAATTGTACTGTAACTTCTATACATAACGGTGAAATACAAATATACTTTCTAACGATAAACAACCTATAGATAATAACATTTTTTAACGCCAATAAGAGATAATCTCCCAGTATTCTTGAGGAAAAAATATCAAAGATAAAAATTTCTATAAAAATTAAAATTTCTACGATATCGAATTATTGCTCTTGAATTTATAAAATAATTTCACATAATTACTAATTTATTAAAAACCTCGTCACAGATCAAAGCCAATACCTTAAACAATTCATCCATAACTAAAAAATCCCAATAGTTAATATAAAACTAACCGATCATCCCGCCAGGTGATAATAGAGGACCTGCGCGAGTATTTTGTCACGGCATACGTATGGCCAGCCGTACGTTCAGGATTACTATACGAGGGTAGGTATCTTCTGGGTACGTCGTTAGCGCGGCCCTGTATTAGCGAGGGTCTCGTTCGGGCTGCGCGCGCCGAGCACGCGACAATCATCTCACATGGGGCTACAGGTAAAGGTAACGATCAGGTCCGTTTCGAACTCAGCTGTTATACTCTTATGCCTTCGATAAAGGTGAGCTTTTAAAATCTATACGTTTTGTTATATATTTACTTGAAAAATATAACATTTTTATATATCGCAAAGATCTTGGCACCCTGGAGAGAACCGGAATTCTTTAACAGGTTCCAGGGCCGCCCAGACTTACTGGAGTACGCTAGGAAAAATAATATCCCCGTTTCTGCTACACCGAAAGAACCGTGGAGCACGGATGCTAATCTTCTTCATATAAGGTTTGTTTTATAAACATTTTTTTATAGTTCCGATGTAGAGTAATGAAATGCGTGTTTGTAATAATGAAACTTTCTTGGCGAAGCTACGAATCAGGAGTTTTGGAGAACCCCGCTAATCCAGCGCCGGATAATTTGTGTACAATGACTGTAAATCCGCACGATGCTCCGAAACATCACCTGGATATTGCAATCTACTTCGCCGAGGGATATCCAACTATTGTAGAAAATTTGGCAACGAAAAAGCACTACAAAGATCCTCTGTCGATCATAGAGTTTTTGAATGAAGTCGGAGGAGAACATGGAATTGGACGAATCGACATTGTTGAAAATAGATTCATCGGTCTTAAGGTGACAATTATGCTATTGTTTAATTTTGTTAGCTCAATCGAGACGCGAAATATGATAATATAATGATGATATATTTTTTATCGATTCATTTTTTTAACAGTCACGAGGAATTTACGAATCACCTGGCGCTAAAATTCTGCATGACGCTCATCAAGATTTAGAAGTTTTTTTATTAGATCGAGAAGTTCTGAGGCTTAAACAATATTTGTCTGATAGAATGTCCGATTACGTTTATAATGGTAAGTTATAAATACTTTTATATCAAACGTAAAAATTTTCAAAGCGTACAATTTCATGCTGGCAAATATTCTTTTAGGCTTGTGGTTTTCACCTGAATGTGATTTTACTAGAGACAGTATTAGCTTGTCACAAAAATATGTGACTGGTTCAGTTCATGTCAGACTGTACAAAGGCAGTGGTGAGTAGACTAAATTGAAAATTAATCTTTAATTAATATCAGACAAATTCAAAATTATAATGATTTGTTTTAATTTTATTTTAGTCTCTGTGACTTCGAGGAAGAGTGATGTTTCATTGTACAACGAAGGATTAGTTTCTATGGATGTGAAAGGTGAATTTCAACCTGAAGATGCTGGAGGATTTATTAAAATTCAAGCTCTGAGGCTAAAAGAATACCAAAGATTCAAAGAACAACAAAATAAGTATCAACACTCTCAAAGTTTTATATAATATTATTTTCAACAATGAATTTTACCATTATGTATTGTAAGAATCAAGTGTAAATAATATACATATTTTTAACGATTTTTCATCTAAATTTTATTTTAGTGAAAAGTTTAATTTCAGATTACAATCAAATTGAACTTAATATAATTAACATTTTTAAATCCAAATTTTCAACTTGCAATCTTATAAATGGAATTTTAATATTTGACCGAACTAGATAAAAGTTTTAATGATTACAGTACGAATAATTGCATATTTTACTTTTATTTCATGCTTAAGCACAAGTAAACCTAGAAAATTCATATAACTTTGTATAATATATACTTATTTTATCTAAACATATATAAAAGGCTATTTACATATCAAAAGAAAAATTAAATACTTTGTTAAAGAAAGATATTTTTTTAAAGAATGCTTTATCATACGATTCTGAAAAAGCAAATATTTATCTTTGTTAATTTTTAACAAATCTTAAGTTACCATGTCATTACAAATGTACACTAAAGTATCTCTTTTCATTTTTCAACAAAAATAAAATCTCTTATTTTTATCAAAAAAATAAGTATATACATATGTATGAATGTAAGAAATAAAAATACTTTTTTTATCAAAACCTATTTCAATGATTTTACTTTTTATCTTTTTGTATTTCTTTTATGCGATGTATAAGTTGTTCTTTCCATTGATCTTCTGAGATTGCATTCGCCCACTCTGGTATTGCTGTACTTGGTAATGTGAAAGAAGCCATTGCTGATTTTACTTGATCTATTTTATCTGCATCTAAATCAATGTTTGATGTACTGCATGCTGAAGACCAAACTTCCAATGTTTCTGGATCAATGGACGGTTCTGCTACTTCACCATCTGGTACTGCAGTTGATGGAGGAGCAGAATTCCAGTCAAATTCCTACACAATGTCAATGAATATAATTAGTGTTAATTTAAACTTATATATTTTAGGAAAAGTTTTTTAGTTAGAATGAGTATGGGTTTGAAGTTTGCATCGTTGGAGTGCAACGAAACTTTACAAAATTTTTTTAATTTTTAGTTTTATATGCTAAATTTTGAATTTTCTCATGTGTTTAGCGCTTTATAGCATAACCCAACATTAAAATAAAGATTTCACTGTATCATGCAAATTTTTAGCTGTTTCATTTATTTGTGAGAAATTATTTCGTTGCGTCCCAATGTTGCAAACTTCAGACCCATGACTGAGTTTGGTGCAGTAAAATGGTTTAAGAATATTTTAATTTTCTACTTTAAGTTTGATCATTTTAATGTTTGTGAAAGTTTCATTCATTTTGTTGAATGTTTTGACTATACTACAATAATGCAAACAATAAATTCATATATATTTATAAAGTAAAGAAATATGCATATAAAAAAAATTATTTTTGGTAAGTGTTAGATTAAATACTTGTGAATAATATAAATTTTGTTACAGTAAATTTTTTTGCAAAAAAGATTGTACAATAAGTAAAACGAACCTCATCATCATCATCTTCTTCTTCTAAAGGTTCTCCTTCAATGGGAATTTGAGAAAGTGGCATGTATCCAGCTGCTCCAGCATCTTCATCTTCACTATCAGATTCATGTGCAGTTATTACCCCAACATTAACATTAGAAGTATTTAAATTATCTATGGGTTCTTGAGTCGGTTCTGGCGACATTTTATTTGTTGTTTCAATTTACAGCCTACCCAAAAAAAAAATAAAAAATGTTATGATATTTATTAATTAATGAATTAAAAGCATTATTTATAGGCTCTTTCTTTTATCATTGTAAAAAAGTTTCATAAAACATAACCTTACTTTGTTTTGATAATTGTTGTCAGAATTAAAAAAGGATTCTGTGTGACAACAAATATAACTACTTTAACGTAAGAGATGTTAAATTTATACGTCTCACAAATGAATATTCTCAGTTTTTTGTAGGCAATACAAATGACAACAATGAACGACTCCTCCTACTTTAACAGAGCCAACTCAGCTGTTCGAAATATAACGCTGAACGCATCGATTACAGCTCAATGGATAAGGTAGAAAGTGATTAATACCGACAACGAGGCCATGAGAAACAAGAGATTTTGAATGAGGGAAATTTGAATTGCGTTACATTAATTGGCACTAAATAATTATAAAATGTTATTTCTAAATTTCTATACAAATATATATAATAACTTATAGATAATCCTAACACAGAATTAGAAAGATGAAAAAAATTAATTTTTTATATTGAAAACAAGATACAATTGATTTAAAAATGATGTTAATGGCACACAAAATACAATATGATTTAAATTTAATTCATTTGGATATTTGAATTCTCAAGATCATCTTTTTAACACACCTTTTGCAACGATTGCCTTCCCACTTTTCTCGGTTCAGGTTAGCAAGTGCACGTTAATTAAACCATAATTGCATGACGGCACTTATTCGCGACCGTTACGATGCCAATTGAAATCAGAAAAGTAGAGGGGAAACTGGTTTTATAATGCATTTGACATCGAGAAATATTGGTGTTAATTTTTTAATCAAGGAGGATTTTAATGTTCAAAAATCTAATGTATATATATTTATAATATTGACAATTACTTTTAAAGGCATATTTTAGACAAATACGTATGCAACTCTACATGATATCAATATTTATAATTTATATATAATTATTTTGTGATTGTATTATGCAGAAACTACTGACAAATTTTGCAGCATTAAATTGTACATTTAAATCAAATATTTAGAAATCATTTAAAATCTTATTATTTTTCGTGAATAAATAAATACAACTAAATTGTTAAATTTATTTGTTAAATGATGCGCCGATGACGTTTTTTTACAATAAATGGCAAATTCGTTTACATATATCGTTCGTCGAATAACAATACAGATAAGTGAGAAGTAATGTAAAATGATGTATAAATACAGTAGCTGATGCATGACTAGTTGAAAGCGTTACATTCCAAATCGAGAAGTGATATTATACGATAGCGAAAGTCGTGCAGATTTTCAGTCGGCGGCAAAGGGAGGCGCATACTTCGTCGTCAAGTAGAATTTTCCTCGTAATCTACAAAATTGAATGAATGAATAATTAATAAAAAATTATATTAACTTTGATTTGTTTTTGTACATATTCTACATGTAATCGATTAGTTATTATAAACTTACGAGGTTGATGCGTATTCTCCCATAAGAACAATCGGATTACGATCGCAATGACCATCTTTGAACTTTTCCCAGCTATCGCAGCTTTTCGATTTGAAACCAGACGTACTCCCTATGCTTTCGGTCATTAGTTGATAAGCACGAGTGTGACTGCAGTACGCTAGAAAAAGTAAAATTATTTAAGTATTTATTTTTTACGAATAGAATAGATTTATTAATTTATTATGTACAGTGAAAACGTCAACTATATATTTAATTTTTACAAACGATTAGTTGAAATTATCAAGTAAAAAGTTTAATCAAGAAATAACTGATTCAGTTCCAAAATAATGACGAAGAAAGAAGTTGACAGATCTATATATTATTTAAAGCCTTGTACGGAAAATTTGTCTATTATTAAATTAATATTATCAACAAAAGCACTTAAATAAACATCATCTTACTATTCGTAGGGGCATAATTGCATCCTGGTTGAGGGAATTTTCCACTATTAGGATAAAAGTCCACATGGCCAATCGCCGTTAAAAATCCAAAAGCTGTTCCACTGGTGTGAATCACATCGACGAATTGTGCATCTGACGGGTCCAGGCGGAATTCAGGATCAACGACGCCGGATGGCAATTCATAAAGCGGACTGGCTGGATCCAAACCTACGTTTATAAATAATCATACCATTGACTACTTGTACTTCAATTTTTTATATCCGTGCAGAGCAAAAATTATACCTGTAATTCTTCCAATTCTTCCGTCCAGGCAGGAACCTGCAAATCCGGCGACATGGGAGCCTAAACTGTGACCGCACATGTGCACATCTTTATATTCAAGGTTTGAATCGTGCGCAAGGAACTCAAGGAAAAGTGCGAGGTACTCGCCAACGCGACGAGTATTGTTTGCTGCCGTGGGGTAAGGATCGGCGGCAAGGACGCCCCAACCGACCACAATCACGTTCACGTCTTGGTATTTTAAGTAAGCTGTGGATTTCAATTTTCGATAATTATTTTATAGGATATAGAATACTAAGGTTTGTTGTCGTGGAAAAGAAATAATATTAATAGAACTTAATTTTATTCGATCATAATGACAATAAATTTTTCGAGAGGTAATTATTACATTATACAGTCAAATTCTAGATAATCATACTTTACAACAATTGTTTATTTTTGTTTCAGATATATAAGTTCCCTTTTTTACCGTTTATTTCACGATATGACTTTATTTTAGTTAAGCAATAATCGAAAGTAGATATTCTATTTTTATATATAATTATATACTAGAAAAGAAATAAATCAGAGGAAAAACCCGCAACTTTCCACCGTATCGATGAATAAAAAAGCTTTGCGTGTGTCATGCCGTCGATTAGAAAATGTCACGAGAGTACACACGTGCTATATACGCGCATGAACGATGATTTTTCCGTCGTCGCATCACACACGCGCGCGTGTAAATTTGCGCGAGAAAAATCTAATAAATATTCGAGAAAGTTCACTCATAGGGGTTATCGTCGTACGCTGATGTGCAACAATGTATATATATATATGCTTTTTTCCAAGCGAACTCATGAGTCCGCGACACGATATAAAAAAAAGTTTGTCCCATGATTTGTATAAAAATGAAAATAACGTTGCAAAAGCAGATGGTGATAAGATATATACGGTGTTTGTTTCGTTAAATATATCTTACCGTCGACCAAGCCGCGTATCCATGCCTCTTTACCGGTGTCGCTGAAACCGTGGATGATGAGTTTCGTAGGCCGGCTCTCGTTGAAATGCGACGCGTACAGAACTTCCGTGTTGTTCAATAGCAGTTGCTCCTCGCCAAACGGGTTTTCTCTGTGGAGGCAAAATCGTTAAGTTTATAATTATACTCGAGCGATATTTTTACGATTTAGGAAATGGTTGCAGAAAGATGGGAATGTTTAAAGTTTAATGTACAATATATATATATGCAGAAACAGATGTCGCTCAACAGATAATACATTAATTTATGATTATTTTGCATGCTATATCGTAATGACTGTTTTAGTAAAGTGCTATTTTTAAGTGATGTATGTAGTTTTCATTTTCTGCAGCATTTGGTAATTGCATAAATGATGCAGAACTATGGATTGCCATTCAATTTTTTTAAAGCTTCTTTTAGAGTATTTATATAGAAAATTGAGTAAAGCCAAATTCTAATTTATTCTAATAGTTTAATATTAGTCTAATATCTTAAGGGGATTTATGAGTTACATCAAAGCAATGATAATTGTCTAAAATTAATTTAATAGGCTAAAGACGTAGAATACGATATTCGAAGATTTACATGAGTTTGTTTTTTAATATTTCAGATGTATTGAAGCTGATCAGTTTAGTCTAGTCAGGAAATAATTATAAGGAGCAAACGAAATAGAATCAGATGGTAGCGCGAAAGAAAGATTTTGATAAATTATTCTTGAAATAAGTATGTCAAGTGATTTTTAGTCAATTTTATCTATTTACATTTTGGTAATTTATCCAATGTATTTTATCATAACGACTAATTAGCAAATTAAACTAGATATATTCTAACTTCTTGGTGTAGATGAATTTTCACTAGAGACAGGACAGTCTATAAGTAACAGATTCATATAGAGTATAATGTATCGGGAACAATGAAAGAAAAATAAATAACTGCATTCAACTCATTGGTTAAATGCTTACAAAGTTGAATGTAAATTTCATGTAGTGTTGTAATTAAAATTTTTGAATAATCAACGAAAATGTAAACAAAAAGTCAAGACTGTCGGCTTCACGAAGGGATTTGCGAAGACACAAAACGTTTCTACTCTGTCCCACACCCGAAGATATTGATAGTCTTTATTAAATTATAATTTTTTTAAAAAACAACCAAAGAAAAGCAAATAAAGAATTAAAATGATCTTTTGGGCTATGCATGTAGCTAACAATTCTTTTTAAATTATATTATGTGTTCTTATAAATAGTTTCAGCACTAGACCGGTTAAATTATTTATGATTGCATATTAAATCTAAAATTGATTGTTGTTACTGATTCAGAGTCATGAGTTTTATTTTGTATACTAGAAGATGCTTTCTAAATCGCGAATAAACTTAGTGCCCCTAAGACAGTAACAAAATTTGGTTGAAATCAAATAAAATACAATTATGTAAAATTTATCATTACCATAGGTAAGATAAGTAGTTCAGAATTGATATACTTTTTTATGTGTTGTGACTTGAGAGTTGATTGATTAGAATTGTCTAGACAACAAGCTGTTAGTATATCACATGACTAAATGAATATCTTAGGAAATAAAAAATGCTTTAAAAACGTTTCAAATAAAAAAATTATTGAAATTCTTAATTAATCGGGCACTTATTGAAAGGTAATTTCTTTCTATTCTAATATAAACATTTTCCCATTTAATAACGAGAGCTATTCTCACTCGCTAAATAAAGTAACAAGTATATATTAATAACCTTTCGTATTAAATTCGAATGTGAAATCTGGCTTTAAATATCAAACCGTAATCATTAGAAAATAGTGCAGCCATATTTAAATATCAATTGCATGCTGTCCAGAGTTTCGAGTGATAAAAAAATAATTTCTCCACACAGCGACCAAAAAAAAAAAGAAAAACAAATGCCGAGGATAGCAACACTAAAAAAGTCACGTATGCTACAGATATGCTGGAATCAGCATATGTGCGATATGATACGCGTGTATCTCCTACTCGGTTCACGCGCACGCGCTCGCGCGCCAATTCGAATGTCAAAGTCGACTGTGAATTGCGCTGACGTCTGTTCGTGTAATATATATATAAACGAAAAAAAGCGAGCCCCTTTCGCGCGTTTCCGTTTTAATTTTTTCCTTGTCCCTCCATAGATATATATCCCTCATTGATCACGATATTCACATCTGAATGGCAATGCAGCATGCATATATATAAGAGCGTCAGCGCTGAGAATAGACGGCGTGCGTATAGACCGCACATGAAAGAGAAAAAAATCGGCGTCGACGGCGGCGGTTCTGTTTAGTCGGCGCGACTCTAAGCCGCGATATCGCTCATCGCTTAGGCGCCACGTAAAAATAATACGGCGCCCGCCGCCCGCCATGAGAACCGCTTCGCATGACGAGACTTTGATGATGATGATGATTATTATTCTGTGGTCAGAGATTGCAGATGTTGCACTAGACTGTTTTCTGAATGGCCGCTTTTTAATGCCGAGGATGTTTAGAGAGCTTGGAAAGCTATTGATATACAAGCTGGGAGCTTGATGCGGATGTAGAAAAGTTAAATATCGATTGATGGATGAAGTAAATCCAGATATAAGATGTAGATTTGAAGTATTATTTTCTTGTTAATTAAGTCAGTGTTTATTATTTAAACTTTTACAGATATCAAAAGCTTTATAAATAGGGAGCTGTTCGTTTGTTGGCGCGTGAAAGTATTTACGTAATTAACATTTGCTATACATTAAAAAATAGATAATGAATAAACCTTGAAACCTTAATTTCAGAGTTTACTTTATAATTTAAAAAAAAACATATTACTCCCATTTTCCTGTTCATAATCGAGTAAGGAACAGCTGATGAGTCAAATTAATAAAAACTCAAAAATTTTAAAGAATAATAAAAAATATAAAAATTTCATAAGTATGAAATTTCTTTATTTTCTGCAATTTGAAAATTTAAGTTACCTGGTATACAATTTAAACGTCGCAGGCTCATGCATTAATTTGATAGCTGTGTTCAGCATCGTTTCAACTTCGTTTAATAAAGAATTTTGCGGGGACGCATCTTTTGTATTTGCGAGAATCAGATTTCCTGAAACAACAGATTTTATTATTTAGCAGTAATAATATATCAATCATAAATTTTATGATCTTATACATTGTACGTAAATCGTTTGGAAGTCAGAATATTACCAAATTACTGTTAACTAAGAATGGTTTATCTTACTTGGCGATTAACTTTATTTTCACGTGATTATGAGATTAAAAGGTCAAACATCTTCCAGAAACAAATTTAGAAAAATTTTCAATTTTAAAAATACGATAATATATTACGAGGCCAATGTATAGTTTAGACGTCGAATGATTTTTTAAAATTCTTCAAATGAGAAATTGTTATTACACAGTACAGTACAAAACAGTTGTAATTTCATTAATGAACTTTACTAAAGATATGTATAGTAAAATCATTTTTTACATAATACATATAGTTGTAGATGAAAAATAATTTTCACTAATTAACAGTTAATATTTGTGATCAAATTTAAGAAGACGAATTTCCGTATAATTTTATAAAATTATTAATGTTTTAACAAGAATTTTCATGGTCTAAGGGAATAAATATTTTGAACCATTTTCCTACAAACTATCTAGAGCATTCACTATTTCAAATCTATCAAGGAAATGACATTTGTATGAAGGAAATAGCATCATGACACTTGATTCAATCGCCATTGTTGATTTATCACATAAATTTATTAACTTTATTCTCGCTTAATGTATTCTGGCATACACAGTAGCGCGGAAGAGCTCTTTCAATTTGACCTTTAATATCACCAGAAATGGCTCCGGCGATAGTACCAAAAAAATTAATTAACTACATAATTGACCTAAACAACGATTATTTACGATCAATTACTTACTATCGACAATTTGCAATGATAAACATATGCTGTCTTATCTTGATCCTGCTTTTCAATAAAATAAATGCATAAATACTAATACTTCAACAGTACATCTTGATAAACCAAAAAAATCCCTAATTGTTTCTAGTATCATAAAAATAAAAAAAAGTTCTTTAAAAAAAAAAAAAAAACCTGATAACGGTATCCAGAAATCAGTATTCATCTTGTCTATACCACTCACCGGAAAGCAGCAGCAGCACGAGTATCAATCCGACACACCTCATCGTCTCCATCCCGATCGCAATCGATATGCAATTGCCGAGTGATCCTTTCTCTCTTTCTGTACTGCTAATCACTGTACGTGAGCACGGCCACTGCTGTTGCACAGCCTACACACCGACTGGGACTGCAGTGGATTTTCAGTGTCGAGATCTAGAGGCGCCATTCACGGCGAGACTTTCTCGCGAGTATATACGCGCGCGAGAGATAAAATTGAGCGGCGCTAAGCGCCGCCGGACGCCGGCCGTGCGGTATATAGTATATTATGTTGCCTCGTTTGCGCGAAGTTGTGTGCGGGTTATATATATATATATACGTATGTGCGTGCGTGTCTGTGTGCGCAAAATGACGTTGAAACATTTTGAGTAGTATATATTCAGCAGAACGAGAGAATATACGTGTCTGTGTATATAAATGTATGTATGTGCGCGTGCTCGGTGGTCGGCTAGTTATTGCGTACGCACTTGTGGCGCCCGATAAATCCATATATGGGATATTCCGCGCGAACATGATCGTGATGTTCGTTGGTGAACTTGAGACATTTTTCTCGGAAGATTGCGAGAGCCGATGTTGTACATAGATTTAAGTATGATTATAGTAAAGTGTTTTGGGTTAAGATTTAGGGCAGCTATGATAAATGTACTCGTTTATGTGATTGATGCCGAAAATATTATTAAAAAGCAAAGATGAAAAATTTTACTGGTATAAATTTTTTTTTTCTTATTCCCATTATTATTTATATTATGGAATCATGGTGGTTCGAGAATGAAATATTGAGAATCTGAAGTTTCAGATGCAACAATTTTTATTAATATTATAAAAATAGTATAGGATTCGATGGCAATTAAAATGTGCCTAATTTCCGTCGAATTGCTTAGCAACTTTTAATGGTCTATACGTAACTAAGATAGATTCCAATCGCTTACTGAGCCTTGTCTATGATAATAATAACAAACTATATTCTATTTTAATAGCCAAGGATAATGATTGCATTTAACAATCATTTGCGATAGTTTATAAGAAGTAGATATACGTATAACGATTTAACTAATTAATAGCTATTAATTTGAGCCTGATTATATTTAAGAAATTATGCTGAGTTACTTTTATTTCATAAAGGTCAATATAACTTATTGATTCCTGGACCTTCTTTAATAATCGTACACAGAAATATCCGTATGTAAGCCACATATACGAACATGATCATGTAACACTGCCGCAGTTGCGGTTTTTAAAATACGCACATAAGCGTATACAGAGATCATCCAAGCTACGAGAGTCTTTATGTCTGAAACAATTGTACATCGTCGTAATACAAAGTCCGCACTACGACACTATTGTTTACAAAGAATTTTGTCTCCACGTATTTTTCACTATAATGACAAGGCAGACACTCGGTAAAAGTTTAACGTTCATTATAACGATAAGGGGATCGTTATTAGCTCTTATAAATTATGCGTGCATCTACATCTTTTTTTTTTCAAGTAAAGATTGAATATTTTTTGTATAACATGATCGTGAAAAATAAATTTTATTCTTTGTCGTTTAAACCGAGTAAACATTGTCCAACTGATTGGATATGTTCTATAAATAAAAGGTATTAAAAGTTACTGTTTTTGTTCTTATAAAGTATGTATAAACTAAAGACTACGGTCGCAAATATCGAAAACTACACGCAATTTATGTTCATACTATATAATACAACTGTATCTCTGGAAGAAATTATCTTCGTACTGTATATGAAGTAAGCTAATCTAAAAACCAGACTTTGAACTTTAAAATGGTTTGAAAAAAAAATCTATTGCTTCTGTTATGGAATATAATAGTAATATTCATTCTGAAAAGTAATTTATAATTTACATAAACTTTATGATTTATGAGTTGCTGAAAAAATTTAACATCTTGTAATAGTAAATCAGAAAATATATTGATTGTTACGACAAAAATAAGGATACGCGAGAAAACATAATTTGTGCTGAATTCGAAATATTAATCAAATTTCAGACAAATTTGCGATTTTATTTCAGGAATTATTGATAGTAATAATCAAAATTTATCTTCTGTTGCTTTTCTCCCGATCCATATTTGTAATGCATGCTACAATGAAGGTTTCAGTATAGAAATCAATCGTTAATGTTCAAATTTTGTTGAATAAACGATTCAATAATAAGCATTAAAGTGATTTCTATGAATTTCGGTGCTATGGAGGTCATTGAAATAGAACATAAAAGATTAACCAACAAGATTTGATTTCTTCTCAGTTCAACTTGAGTCTGATTACAAAGAATGCACCTAATAGTATATAATGTATATTTCATATTAAACCTATTATTTTCACTGAATAATAACATTAGGTATTATAACAAGATCTTTCTATTCACGGGGTAAGTCTTGGTAGTCAGTCTTGGTAGTCATAATTAAAATAAAATTTTTCTCGTTGTAAATTTATTATTATTATTATTATTATTATTTATTTTATTTGATATTATTTGCCCATAGAAATTGTCATTTGAAAGTGAAAATTGGTTTAACTGTTTTGTCTTTTGCATACAGAATCTTCAGAATAAATTTCGAAGGTATTTTAATTGTAAAAATTTAATTAAGAAGTGCGATAACGCTCTGAAGTCCAGTTATGTTCCAATAACATATGTTTGTTTTACAAAAAAGTAAACCAGATACATTTTCAGTAATACAACTAAAACAACCTTTTTCTGAATTAATTCATCTTCTAACGGAATTTATACTTTCAATTTTTACTACAGGTTATCTGTTAAATAATCTAAAGTTTTGAAAAATCCAAATTAGATGTAACATTTAAGAAAAGTGCGCCTTTGACACTTCGACATAAGGTATCTCCTAATGGGTCCCAAGAGAAAGTGTCTTCGGTATACCTAACTTTAACTCAGAAATCTTTGAGTCTGTTGTATGGACCTTTCCTCTGCTTCGTCCCTTGTTTAGCTGTGCGTCATGACGCTCATGCTCAGTACACAACGACATAAGGTCCTCCCTAATGGGTCCCAATACAAAGTGCCTTCGGTATACCTAACTTTAACTGAGAAATATTTGAGTCTGTTGTATGGACCTTTCCTCTGCTTCGTCCCTTGTTTAGCTGTGCGTCATGACGCTCATGCTCAGTACA
>JAWWEQ010000010.1:30189004-30279065 GCA_035583055.1 Torymus tubicola | reverse complement strand
AAATATTAAGCAATGTCATTCTGAGATATTAATTAAAAATGCCTACATTTGAATATAAGTGTAATATAATATGAAATAGTATTTTGAAAATATTATTTTTTAGATTAGTATTATAATATAGAATCAGCAACACAGTCATACCCATCATTTTTGTGAAGTCATGCAACTAAACCTTGAAAATCATCTTATCATACGTGCCACAGTAATCTTGTCAGGAATATTTTATTCTATATTAATTCTGTCAATACTATTGTTACAATAGTATCAAGCAAGCATTCCTTATATATTTGACAGTCTTAAGTCTTGATTTTCTATTTGACGTCAGTATAATGCAAAAGCTGATTAAACAAAAAATCTTATTCAAAACAAAATACTATACGCACTTAATAAAGTTGTCAATACATACTAGTATATTTGGTGTAGTATATTATAGTGCTTTAATAAAAAGCTAATTATTACTGTAGATGAAAATTAAATATCTAACCACTAACTAAAAATTTAATTTAATGACTAGGAATCAAATCTCCTGTAAATCGAATATATTTTAATTTAATTACATTTTAGTAAACTAAATAGAACCTATTGTCATTTATTAACATTATTTATTGTTTGTATAGGAACTTGCTTATTATTTTGTAGAAAATTCAAAAACCATAACTATAGTACCAATTGCTTGTTTAACGTACTCAATCTGATTTCTACCATAATTAAATTAAATTAAAAAATATATATATGTTTATCGTAAAAAATAAAATTATCTTCAACCAACTAAGTCAGCTCTTCACGTATACATTTAGCGAATAAAAACAAAAAAATTGGGTTCAGCCGGGATTTGAACCCGGGACCTCTCGCACCCTAAGCGAGAATCATACCCCTAGACCACTGAACCACATGTTAACAAACTTTCCATCTCTTATCAGCATATGCCCGCGGCCCGAAAGTGGAACACCTTTCACCGCGGCGAACGCTACTATACACTATATATCTACGTGGCATTTTACGCGCCATACAGAAACACCGATGTAAGTACAAAAACTTGAATCGCCCTGCGCACGTCAAAATCACGCTAAAAGAAACGAAACAGAAGCGGTAGAATCTGATCTTGACGAGTAGTGTTAAAAATACATTATATGTGTTGTCTATATATAGTGCACACCACCTTAATATGCGCGACGTGAATATTACGCTGCGCCATATGTTCCACTTGGCGCGAGCTTACTTCTTTGAACTTTTCCCGGGCTTGGCGGAGCTTATGGCTTTTGAAGTAGATGTTTGTTAATTACTTTATTTTATGAACAAATTTCAAGTTGTAATCATTATGTAAAGTCTTTTTTAAAAAATTATAAAATCACACTAAATTGCTTTGCCGATAAATTTTGTAATTTATACAATTTTAATCGTTCGTTTTACAAAAATTTTTATTTTTAAATACTTACTGTTTTTCATCCGATATTCACACAGTCTATCCTACCGATTATACTTATATCTATAAGGATAATGAACAATAAATTTTAATTTTGCCATAAAAATATATAATGGATGTTTACAGAGAACAATTTTATTTTGTAACATCAAAAATTAATACTTTAAATTTTATAAAATAAAGATTTTTGTAAATAAAAAATGTTTTCAAACTTGTTACAAGAAGGAATTTTAAAGTATTAATACTAGATGAACTTCTTCGACCAGAAAAACTTTTAAAACAGAGCTTGACCAGTTTATACTGAGAAGTCACACATAAGAAAAATGCCGTTTGAATATTTCATTAAAATAAAAATTTGCATTTTTCAGATTTCACAAATTTTGTGGCGTAGCAATATTATTATTGTACGGAAAAGAGTAAACCATATCGACGTGCATAAAATTTAAAATACAGTCATTAACTTACTGCTTCAGCGTATGCCAGAAACGAACAAGTATCAATCATCATTTCAACCAGTATTGTCGATAAAAGAAGATAAATAAAACTTATTGTTTACAAAATTATACAGAATATTAAACTGAATTTTAAAGAATGTTTATTATATTAATTAAATTGTAAACTAATGATAAAAGTAGCAGTAACCATGAACTGAGAAGAAAAAACACTTATACTTTTTAAATATTTTATTAAAAACATAAAGTAAATAAAAATATACAATCTATATATAATTTATCATTCTCTGAGGACGTGTGAGGATTAAGAAGGAGTCGATAAAGAAGTACAACTGTGATTATACTTTCAAGTAGTTATTAATAATAATTCAACCTTAGGATAATAAGCATATTTCTGAAGGTTATAATAATATATACGATAATATATAATATGCACTGTCTTACAATAATTAATAATTATAATCATAATTATAATAATAGTATACACAAAGTTTATCTCCCGCAATCTCGTCTCTCATCCTCTCTCGCGCGCACGCTTTGTTATTTTATTTCTTTTTTTTCTGCTATGTGACTCGCGTATATAACTTAGGTAAAGAACGACAGACATACAAAAATTCTCTCGATCATATAATAATTTGCTCTTCTATAATTCTTTACACGCACTCGCATACACGGTATCTCGTCTTTTCCCGCTATAATTATATATATATATATATATGCAACATGCAAAAACTGCAAATTGTATTTATTTTTTCTTCCGGAGGGGCATGGGTGTACAGAGTTTGGATCATTATTTTTTTTTTCTCATAAAATGTATACCTTCTGTTCGTTCACAATACGTACGGTTAGTAACTCGTGTGCAGTGACGCTTCGCACTTGTGTATTAACATATACCCGCACAACTTTTACACTCTCGTTTAGTTTTAAACGTAATGTTAATGACGTTAATTACTCGGTACTTTAGTCACGACAAACGAACATATTATCATATATTTTTTTTTATTCCATTATAATTTATTATTTTTTTTTTCATCGCGTTTCGTGCGTCTCGATGTTGCCAAGTAAAAGGGACAGAGAATATACGTGTCCGGACTGAAGGAGGCGAATATTCATATTTTTTTCTTTATTTTATTTTATTTATTTATTTTTTTTTTATTTTCGTACTTTTTTACGTACTATTAATTTTCGATTGTTCTCGGGGAAAGAAAAAGGAACGAACGACTTGCGCGCGTAATGATAAATTTATTGCTCAAAAATTCCGCTTATACATTAGTCTAACGCGATTTTTTATTCAATAAACAACAACATTGTTTTTTTTTCATCTACTTCTAACGATAAACAGTCAAAGAAATAATTGTGCTACACGCTACTAACTATAGTTTACTTTTTATTGTTTTTTTTTTTCAATTACATTCTAAACAATCGGCCAAGTGCAAATTTATTTGAGCTTTGTACTACCGACAGTGCGATATTTTTATTCTTAATCGCAATTCACTTACTTTATTAGCGAAAAATTAGTAACGAAAATAAACTCTCAATAAATATTTTTATTCATAGATACTTATATATCATCTAATATTAAATTAAATAATAAAATAAAATATTGCTTGTCTTTTCTATAAAAATCTGTAGAAGATGTTCTCGACAATATTATATTACTTATAAAATAACTTATATAAAAATCATATACGGATAATAATGATGATAATAATTATAATATTTAAAATTGAGAAAAAAAATGATAACCTAAGGTAAAAAATAAAGGGATATGAGTAAATTCACTTGCACAGCAAATGATATAAAGTGAAAGAACAAATCGAAAGAAAGTCATCCTTTTACTTAACAACATCAAAGCATCTTTGTATTTTTTTAATCCATTTATTTAGATTCAATTATTATTTATGTACAACCATGTTTGTTTTAATTAAACACCTCCTTTTTATTAGTAGTATTTTTTTTTCTTTATTTATTAATATTAAGTCTGATAAAATTCATGTGCCATTGGAGATGATGTGCGCCCATGATAGAACTTATATAAAAAATTACTTTTTTCCTCGTTTTGTTATTTCATACAGCGGAGTGATTTTGGTGTTACTTACGAAGTTATACATAGTGTGGCTATCTCGTATAGTATTCATTTTTTTTCGTAATATATTTTATATATCCTCTCCCCCCTCGTTCTTTTCCACTTTAAGTCTAAAACTTAGGCTGAGATCTAGTGATTTTTTTTTCTTATATAGGTTTACGATGATTTTCGCACTCTACATGTCGGTCTCCTCGTATATCATTCTTTTTTTAACTTTACAAACCCTTATCACATACATATAGAGGTGTACCCGATTTTTTTTTAAATCGCGACGCTCTTCTCTCCTGGCTTATTCATCCTTGCGTCTGCCTACAGCCAACTTTATTATTATTTTTCATTTTTTTTTGTATAATACATAGAAACATATGTGTTCATCAGCCGAAAGACTCTTCATACACCCCCTGTAAAACTGCTACCATTTCATTCTACATATCGTATATATCCGCCAAATTTCTCTTTTGGCTCTCTTCCTATTTACAATTATAAATTCATGTATTTATACAATGTATCGTTAATGTACCTATACGACATTTACATGTTCTTCCTCATTCTTATAGATATTTTTTCACCTTTCTTTTGCTTTTAAAACTCAATCCACATTTTTTTCGTCCGTAAAAATTTGCGATGCATCGTTTTCGTAGACTTAGTCTAATCACGTGCATCTTTCGACTACAAGTCGGAGAACAAATACATCGAGCACAAACGTATTGTTATACGTTTCTCGAATTATAATTTCACGTATCATCGAACAAACGGCATAATAATCGTTGGCTATTCAAGAACTGGTGTATGAAAAAAAAATATATTCTAATTACGGTAAAAACAAATATGGAAATAATATCAATAAGAAAAAGTGATAAAAATGTAAAGCGTATAATGAAGAATTTCAAAGAAAAAGTAGAGTGTAAGGTAGTAATCAATACAACTGAAATCATCATGTAGTTTTTCAATTAATAATTTTATATTTATTACTCAATATAGTTGTTACTCTTGGTTCAATAAAAACATACTGAAGGTAACAAAAAACCCGTTTTATGTACATATTTCGTCCTCTTGTTTGTTTACCATAATTACAATATTTCTTTCCCAAAGAGCACCGACGAAAGACGCATATGACGCCACGCGCGTATGAGACATCACCGCCAGCCCTGACCAAAAAAATCTAATCGATCCCTTTTAATTCCATTCCGGAATTAAATTTTTCGTTTAATCGACCATCTCATCTATTTTTTTCAACATAGGCCAAACAAAAATCATGTAGGATCTAATAGATTTTTTTGGTATGAGCAGACACATCGTTCTTCTCTCTGCGCAGTCGGAGAGACAGAGGAAACGCGTTATACATACACGCTGATTAAATAGTTTCGTTTTATTCTTTCGTTCTGCTAACTTCTCGTGAAAATCGAAAGAGTGCCTTAATTTCGCTGTCAACGATAATGAGACTCGCAAAACAAGTCGCGCGACAAATAATAAGTGATTCTCAGCGACTCGATCGGTCGTTTACGCGTAAGAAGAACGAGCTTTATATGTTTTTTTGTGTGCGTTAATCAGGTATAATTGAAATTGAAATTTTGATTTGAAACATTCCAAGTATTTTAAACTTGTTACTTTGCCTTTTTGCTCATTCATGAAAAGAGAAAAACAAATAGTGTTGTCTTTTTAGTGATTAGTAGAAGTATTATGTAGATGAAATAAGGCACTTGAAAAAGAAAATAATAATAGCATGTTAACACCGCGAAAAGAAGTTCTCAAATTAATAAAACAATACTAAATTATTAAATGATTTCGTTATTGATTTTTTTTGTTCTTTCGAATTATTCAACAAAATTTAGAATATTAATAAAAACTCAGTAAAAGTTACTTTTGAAAAAGTATGAATATTTTTTTATTCAAATAAAAAAATAATCTTAAACTAAATTTGAAATATATAAACATTTAGATAGATATTTAATTTGTGTAATAAAAAAGGAAGTATATAAGTTAAAATGTTTTATTAAATCTGCATGGAATGTGATAATCTTTTTTTTTAATAACAAATTCTACATTATTATATAATACACAAGTATAAATCTCAAATGTAAAGTAACAATTTTAAAATTACTAGGGCACCTCAAACGAAAATTTCGTTCTTTAGAATAAGGAAACAACTCTCAAACGCTTATTTTCATTAATTTTTTTTTTATTTTAATTTTTATTATATCAGTTGGACGACGATTTTCACCAAAATTGCACGACGCTTGTTTTGTTATCAAAGAACAATTACAAATGAAGAACGAAGCGTATTAATCTCAGAAGATCACGAATTCGCTCGTTTTTATTTTCTTTCTTTACCACACTATGATGCGTTTATAATAATGCTACTCGTTTTCTAACTTAAACGGCTGATGTATCAATGAAAAAATGTCGATTCTTATCGATACACTAAGAAAAAGAACTTATGAACAGTTAACAAATACGTATTTTGTACAAATATACGATTGATCAGCACGTTTTGCGTACTAATTAAAATAGTGTTTTAAAAAATTCTGTACATAAAAATAGATTAGATGCCACGTTGCGCACTGTAAAAGTGTGTAAATCGAGAAAAGTAGCTGGGAATCATCCCATTGTGAACTCGGTCGCACGCATTTCTAATGAAAATACTAAATTAATAAGCGAAAGCGTTAACTTCCTATCGTCGTATCATTATCATTTCAATGCTTTAACGCCTGGTTCACTTCTACACGTAAGTTTCTCGTTCAAGTTCGTTTATTGTTTTTTCTCATTCCCTTACGCATAATTTTCTCTTTGCGCTCAAAAAGAATTTTCAGAGTATATAATCGCACTTAAAACGTATATCCATTTTATTAACACAATACCGAATCAAAAGCGAAAGAGACGACGCAATATTTTCGTGTACAGACTAAATTAAACATGCAACGCATTGGTCTAAACTCTTTTCGAAAGAGGCTCGACGGACATCCACGGAAATCTTTTGATTTTCTCTTTCATTATTTTCTTTAGATTTATCTTTTATCGTGTATGAAATTTAAAAGGACGTCGTTTCGGCGACATTTTGTACCTACATTATATATTTCTTTTCTGTCTACAATCGAATAGTTAATCTTTATATCACGCTCTTATAATTTATATTTTCTGCCAATTATACGCTTAATATACGAAGAAAAATCCGTACGAAAAATAAAGAAACATTGCAACACTTTTCGCAGCTCAACCCGTTTTTTTATTTTATATAACACGATTAGCACGAACCTTATATATATTTTTTTATTTAAAAAGAAACTAGATTATTTCCTTAATATTTTTTGAGCTCGAGGCTTAGGCAAAAAGGTGCAAACGAAAAGTAAAAGGACAAAATCGGAAATTAAATTTTTATCAACACTTATAATACCTAACTATTTAAAATGGCGAAACGACATATTCTGAGAGAGATTTATATTAGAGAATCTTATTAACAGCACACAATATCTTAATTTCAGCAAAGTGTTTTATGATATTTTTACAAGTTTTTTAAGTTTGAATCGCACTAAATCTCAAAGAGTAGGCAATTTTTAGAAATTATATATACTTTTTATTTCGGCCAGTTAAATGATATTTTTCATCGAGGTGTTTCCCATTCAAAATTTATATCATTGTTCATTGACAATGATAATGAACATTTATTATTATTTCCACGCGACTTTTGTACTTCTGATGTCTCTCTCTTTCTCTCTCTCTAAAAAAGAAAAAAAATATGCAAAGTTCGCGTTCGCGTCTGAACGACAGAAAATCTTCCGCGTCAATGGTGAATTTCTTACACAAGTCAAACGAAGATTTGTTAAACTGATTAGTTTTGGCTTCTCTCGTAGATTGACGAACCGCCGATCAACTACGGTGAAGCAACAAGTCTCCGTTGGATGTCCCGACGCAACCGACCTTTAGCTCCCTTTTTTCATCATCGTTTAAGTATACATTTGAAATACAAGCTTTTTTGCTTATCCGGCTACAGTCGAATCATTTACAATTATGAGTCTTCCATGATCGCACACTATAGGAAATAGGTACACCTATTTGTTTTTTTTTCCATTCTTAATTATTATTATTATTTAACACACGTCTGATTCTTTTAATTATTACTGGTTAGGACGAGAGATCGTTTAATTATTTCGCACTATAGTTTATTTATTTTTTATTTTTTATTTTTTTTTAATATTCTTTACCATTATATTCGTAATAATTGACGATTTTGTTTTTTTCTTCTTTTATTCTTTTATAACGGGATGTCAAAGCTGTATAAAAATGTAGCTTACCCACTTAGCAGTATTAAGCTAGTAATTAATGTTTTTCTCTATTTATTCGCGTGTCTATACATTGTTAATTATTATACAATTCCCAAAGTTCAAAAGCGATCGTTAAAACAAGTATGCTTTTGAACTCTCGGCAACATAAATCGCGAGATAAGTAAGAGGCAAGGAAAAAGAAAGGAAAATACAAAGCACGCAAACGCTTAATTCGCACAATAACTTAATATAAAGCCGTAAATAGAAAAAAGATTAATTTTTAGCACGACAATGCTCAGTCGGTAAAGTTCAAGAAAAACATTGGCTCTGCATCCCTTTTGAAAAAACAGCGCCAGACGCCGTGCCATCGTTCGCGGAATCCATAATTTCACTGATACTTGCGATCTTAAAATTTTCTACCGCGCGTGCTCACGACGTCTGTCTTTATTCATAGCGTAGATTTAATAATTTTCATCGACTCGGTTAATAACAAAGTCCCTACACGACTCACTGCGTCTTACCGTTTTAAAGACAATAGAACAAAAAGTGCGATTCAAAAATGATCATTTTGTTATGTTTCAAACGAGTAAGAGCTAATCCATCTATATCGTTAGATAATTATTGGCAGAAACTATCTATGTAAATATATATAATATCCTAACAACGATCAATGACTGAAATGTGGAAAAATATAAAACTTAACTAAATGTACATAACTCTTGTTTTATCTCTCTTACTCGTTCTCTCATTTTACATTCACTCGTGTCTCTCACTGTCTCACACGTCCGATTTTTGTCACCGACCCACGCGTAGACGCACAATAATAATGCACACGTACATGCACACTCGCAAAAAACACATTGGTATTTTCTTTTATCATAATCATCATTAATATTATTATTTGTAGTCGCTTGCTTTGTTATCATTATTATTATTATTTCATTTCTCTCTTCAAATTTACATAAAGTACAAACTTATGAAAACCGGAAAAATTGTTAAACAGTTATACAATGTAGTCTGTGTGTATCTCTATTATAGCGCTTTTATTACCGAAGTATTCTCGTAAGTATATGTCGAACGAAACTCTGCCACCCTAACTGGCGTGTATCTGTGTGTGCCATCATCGCGGTCGTTTCGCCAACCTCTCCCTCTCCGTTACTAAATTACAAATATATGTCTTCGTGTATATATGTTGTGATCACACACTCGGGTGTCCGTCTCTGTATATCTCTCTCTCTCTCATGATTGTTTACACGTGTACACATCATCACGCGCGCTCGCGCACCTTTGCATCTCAGTTTTGTCTTATCGTTTCCGCGCGTGCGACAAGCTTTATACTATAGAACAGTGAAGCATCGGTCGCTAACGGCGATCAAAGAGGAGGAGACGTCGTAAGCTCCCCTCGTCCCGATGCACCTGCAAAGAAGGGAAGAGAAAAGAAAACAGACGTGCCTCGGCAGTGTGTAAGTGTCTCGTGTGAACGGTGTGTACTCTTGTCGTCGCCGTCTTCGTCTTCGTCATCACCGTTTCGCTCGCTTCCATATGCGCTCTCTCGTCGATACACAATCCGATTTTCATTCGGTCGAGAGCTCTCTGTGCGCACACTCTCCTTTTCTTCCTTCGCGCGCGTCGTGCTCGCTGCAGACGCTCTTATTATAAACTACTATTTGACAGTGTATATATACATATATATCCATATATATACACATACATATACATACATATGTATATATATGGTCATTTGTTTTTGTATTTTCATTCACTAGGGATTTCTCTAAGAGTTCATTTTCTCCTTGGTGAGAAAAGCGGGGGTTTATTTCTTTCGTTCGTCCTGCGCTCTCCCTTATTTTCTCTATTCTCATCGCATATCCAAGTCCTGCCCGGGTATCGTCGACGATCGTTCGGATTTTGTTATCACTCGATTAATGAGCGATTAATTCAATCCCGCCGCTAATTATATAGCTTTAGCAACGAACGAGCAGCGGCGCACGACATTACAGCGATTCCTCGAAGGCAGCCATCAAATCGCTTTGCATGTTCATGTCGATCTGGCCGGCCATCTGAAACGATAAATAAAGACCACGATTCTAGGCGGATGCCGCTTGGAAAATTTTTTGTTTGTTTTGTTTTTTGCTTTTTGAGTCAGATTTTTTTATTTTGCCTGCGATCGTGAGTGCCGAAACAGCTGCCGAGCAGAGTAATGCGGCTACCGGTAGAGTAACGGCACGATCCAGCTACAGTATGATCTAGCTTTGGGGGCTTTTGTGACTTTTAACACAGTGACAACGCTGATGCTTTGCATGTAAGAAATATCGATGCGTGATAACATTGAAAAAATTTGTTTGGTGAACTGATGTAAGTGGAATAATAGCAAAATACGATATAGAATCTTGACTTTTAATTGAAAAGTTAATAAAAAGACGTAAGAACGTCTTGTTTAACATTAACGCTTACGAACTTAACAAAAACAGTGTTTCACATAAATTGTCATTTCATTGCATATTCATTATCCAACTTCCGTTTTCAATTCATATAAAAAAAGTGTAAAATATTCAAACAAATAAAGCAAAGTGAAAAGCATAATATTGCTTATTTTGAGAAGCTAAAAATTATTTTTAGAATATTATTGTAATGTTTTTAAGTTATATTTTATAAAATCAAATTTGACTATGACAATATTTACAGTATCCAAAAAACTAATTTTTTCATTGATAGGGTTCACATTAATATTATATATATATTTGGATATTATTTTTACATATATATATATGAAAACAAAAATTTTAAGCGTAAAAAAGTATCTAAAAAATCAATTTATAAATAAAAATGCAAAACCTCATAATCGTGCATTGCTTAAATCAATGTCCACTGCTAAGTCATTTGGATGCATACAGGTATAACTACCGAGGTATAGAATATTATTTATTTCGTCAAGTTATTTCAAATATTCGATTATAATTCAGTGATTTATTTAAGAGTGAAAATTTGTAAATAAAAAATACTCCACACCACGGTATAGCTTGCAGATCCTGGCAATTTTGCGTAAATCATCTTAATGAACATAAATTATATACATATATGTCAAGTATTTACCAACTGTTGTCCACTGACATAACCAAAAGTATGAACTTAAACAATGACAAATCACAAAAGTGCCAGTACCTTTAAATTAAAAATCGTACGGAAGAGTCTCAAACAAACACTAATATGATATACATCGAAGCATCTGAGTTTTGTTTTGGAACTCTGTCGTCGACTCAATAGCCACAAAACAGCGTATAAGAAGAACAAAAACAAAGATACTCACGGCTTCTCGTCGTCGTCTTTCTTGTTCACGAAGCCTCTGCCGTTCACGCTCCGCGGCAGATTTGTCTTGGCTGGCCGAATGACTGGGACTGGTACTGTCTGTTTCCGTCGCGTCCGCAGCTTTCACAGCCTCGGTGCGCGATGTCGGTGGTAAAGGCGTCGTCGCAGCCGCGGAGGGTGAAGGCACCGTCGATGGCTTTCGCACCTTATCGTGGCCGTCCTCCTCCTCTTTTTCTCGTCGACGTTCGTTTTCTTGGCGTAGCCTTTCTCGTTCGGCTTGTTCTTTCTGTTGACGCCGCATTTCCTGCTGTTCTAGCAGCGCCCGTTGCTATAACAAAATAACGATGACGGATGGTTAAATAAGGGTTGATTTTCAGTTTTCGAGGAATATTAAATTATAGATAGTAACATTGTGGAGGAACCGCCTGCTACCTACTTATTTTTTATTGTTCTGATTCAGTTTCAAGTTTTTTTTTTAAGATACGAAGAAAATAGTGAGATATGGATAAAATACATTTACCGACATACGACATAAAATAAAATTTTGAAACTGAATAATAATAATGAAAAATGGCACCTACAATAATAGGTTCAGCTTACCCATAAGAATATGTTAATGTTTCGAAATTATTAAAGCTGACGATTTTTACAATATTTGCATACGAAAACTAAAGTTAAAATGACTGTTATGGTCAATATGCGTCATAGAATGTAAGCAATTCTTTGGCTTATAAAAAGATATACAATTCTCAATCCTCATAAATGCACTATCGTAACAAACATGATTATTTGTCGGGTAAAAACTACTGGTACTGCTTACCCTATCCTGCTTCTCTTTCGCTTGCTTTTTGAAAGCTTGGAAGGTGTCGCGCGTCGCGCTTTTCGTGCTCGTGCCAGCTGCTGATTGTGGGCTCGAGGCTTGCGCGAGCGAAGACCAGGATGAAGCGTTCTTAACGTTCGGCTCCACGGGCTAAAAATGATAATGTTACTTGTTAAATGCATTGCTAGAAGTATGATTAATTTTAATTACAACATACTTGCTTTTCGTAAGCAATATATCTAAAAAAAAAAAAAAAAAATAAAAAAAAATTGTAAACAGAACATTACCTCATTGGATTGTACCTTTTGTTTAAACGCTGACGCAAAGTTGGCAGCAGGATTCTTCGAATCCGGAGGTGTCATCTGCTTCTTTTCGGGTAGCAGTTGAGGGGTTGAGTGATTGCTGATTGGCGGTGCTCCTAAAGCATTCATTTCTGCAAAAAAGGCTCCAGCTAGAGGAACAAGGCGTTGTGGCGGATTAGTGAGCGGTTAGTACGGCGTGATAATTTTGTTTGTTAAGTATATACGAAAAAACATGGTGAGGGTGCAAGTGCCAAGTGAAGTAAGTCACAAGTAAACAGAGAGTAGAGTAAGAAGAAGTTAAATTTGTTAAGAACAAAAAAACATGCATATACATAAATAATAATTTGATTAAAAAAAAAGAACTATTTTTAAATATAGTTTGTAACAAATTAAAAGTACAGTCGAACACTGTTTAAAAAATGTATCTCCATAGATGTTTTAAGATAATAATTGAAATTACAAAAAAATAACAGTAAATTAATATTTTTTCATCCGTTAAATTGCTATGAATATATCAAAATTATTCTTCAGATATAAAATCAAAGATACTCGAACCAACGACTGAATACATGATTTAATTTAAAGTGTAATAAATAATTAGTCACATGAGAACTTAATGACAAATGACACATGATAAATGGCAGACGTGAAACGAAATTCGTATGAAAGCAAAGCAAAGCGTAAAAGCACACGCACAAGGTGTCGTGATAGAAAAAAAGATAGATAAATAGATAAAGAAGAACAAGAAGAAGAAGAAAGTAAGAAATAGAAAAAGAAGTCTTCTTCTCGAGAAACCACGTACCATCCATCTTCTGTGGCATCTGTTGCTGCGCCATGGCCATAGCTGCTTTTTCGTCCTTCTTCATCTGCTGAAGTTGTGGTATCTGCATTGGCATGATGATGGAATGAGGATCGAATATCGATGTCATTCCCATTATTTGATTAATCATGCCGTTAGTAGCATTTATCATATTCGTGGGCGATGCGTCCTGTCTTTTCATATTTGAGAAACCATTCGAGTGTTGCTGCTGCTGTTGTTGCTGCTGTTGCTGCTGCTGTTGTTGCTGCTGATGATGCTGCTGTTGTTGTTGCTGATGGTGATGGCCACCACCGCCCATCGACATATGACTATTGTGCATACCCAGAGGCGATGAAGCAGACATTAGACTCTCGAACTGGTTGTGTATAGCCATTTGCGATAGATTCTGCTGGAGGTTCATATTAAGATTCGCCATATTGAGGTTGCTGAGATTTAGATTGGCACCCATTCCCATGATGTTTTTCATATCACTCTGCAAGAGGTTCATATTGTTACTGTTGTTGCTTGTCTGGTGACCAACGCCCATCGATGACTGCAGCATTGACATGTTCTGTTGGTTCTGCTGCTGTTGCTGTTCCTTCTTCATGAGGTTTGAGGCGAGATGTTGCTCGAGTGCAGATGCATGTGTCGTTGCTGCTGCCGATACTGTAGTTGTTTTTTTTTGTCGAAGGGAAGCAGGAAACATTGTGTTAGAGTTAAGTGTGTGTTTAGAGTGTCTTGCTATATGTGTATAGGTGTATTATATGTACAAGTGCACGCGCGGATTTCGCTAAGAGGTGGTGTTACAGCAGACATGGGTGAAAAGGTATTTTTAAATCATTTTTTTTTTCTTTTTACTTTTTCAGTGACGACTGTTAGATGGTGCGTTATGTAAAAAATATAGTGAAATATGAAGATGCTTGGTAGATTTCTAAAATGATAACAATATATGGTCCATGTTATTTCTAGCTGTTTCGACCTAACTGTCAACATCATTTATGTGCTTAAAATTTATCTTTTCATACGTTAAATTTAAATACCGAAAATTTTAAGAACACTAGAAAGATTAATGCAGGTGTTTCTTTTTCTAATATTCACGATAAAATACATTTTCACCCGCATCTGCTTACGAAGTTCATCATTTACCATTACAGATCGTTTTCTGTACTTAGTTTAATCTACCCAAATGTATATTGTTCCCTTTTTGTTCAATAATATTTATAACAATTTATAATAACATTTGGTATTAAAATATTATTGTTTTGGGGTTATTTTTTTAACAAAACGTTTGTTCATGCAGTAAGACACAATGAATTATTTATAAACGTTAGTACACGCCCAACAGAGAAGCCCCTTATATTCCAATAAAAAGAACAAAAAATCAAACATGCACCATCCCTAATTTTTTCTATTAAAATCAGTAATAACAATTGAAATATCTTCTACCAAAGAGAATTTTAAAAATAAAATTATTTGTAAGGATTTGAAAACATAAATCCTTAATGTTTTAAATGTTAATATTCCGATTAAGAATGTTTTTTATGTTTCTTTTCTTAACTTTTCTTTGTTAAAAATTAAATAAATTTAAAAAAAAATCCCCGTATCTAAAAAAAAAGCTCGGATTAAATTACGAAAAAAACTCAACAGAAGATCTGTGAGCGGATGTGAAAGTTGCAGTAAACTGCTTTACCGATCGCGACGATATCAGTAGATACAATATAGTACAAGGTGAAAGTTGTTTTTTTTTCTTTACAGAAAACAGCGACCTTCCCACACGATACCGTACTTACCGACGTTTTCGCATTTGCCATCATACATTCAAATATTCGTTTTCTATAAAGAAATCTACAATTCTTTTTCGAATAACACGCGTATACATATGCAGAACATAAAAAAATCTACGCGTGAATCTACAATTAATTTCAATATACTTCTCATTTCTTTTCATTTAATCTAATCCGATTCCTTGATTTTCGTTAAAAATAATAGTAAATATCGATACTTGCGCGTGAAAGTGATTTTACCCTCGTATAAACGTTTGCATCCAAGAGTACAAGATCTTTACATTTTTACAGACCCAGCAACGTAGATTCCACAATTCTCACATCCATCTCATCAAAGCTCTCCACCTAACAACGAACACCTACCCCATCATATCTCTGCCAAGAGCTATTATACAGCTTGCAAGCCCCCTAATAAATAAAGCGCCTCCTCTCTCGTCATAATCGAGACAACAACACCCCCTCGAAGCGAAACACAACGAAGTCGAAGTAGAATTAGAAGAATAAGAAGAGCAATAAGAGTATAATATAGTAGAGAAGGTGTTTGCAGCAGAATCTGCGCCAAACTGCGCCTTGCTTTTTTTTCAAGTACCTAGAGCATTGTATGGTATCATGTCGGACTGTTGACCGGCCAGCACGTTGGCCAGACCGGCGGCCGCATCGTGCTGTGCAAGTGAATTGGCCACACTCGTGGCGAAGGAACTGACGGAGGGTGGCACTGATACCGTGTGCGGTGCCATCGGCGTTGTCACCGGTGGCTGTTGCTGCTGCTGCTGTTGTTGTATCGGAGGTTGTGGTTGCTGCTGCTGTGGCACGACGTTGCTTTGTGCTATCGTCGGCGTTGCTGCGGCTGCGACGCTTGTGACAATCGGCTGTTGCTGCTGCTGCTGTTGTTGTTGTTGAGGTATCGATGGCGTCATTGTCACAGGTGGCAGTTGCGTCGTTGGGGTTGTCTGGATAGTCGGTGGTATGATGGCTGTGGGTGGTGCGGTAGTCACGGGTTTCTTGACGGGCGCGGCTGTCGCGAGATTCGAGGGTCGCGAGGGCTGCGCCGGCATCGAGGCGTGACTCGCCACCGGCGGTGCCGGCTGTTGAGGCGCTACAGCCGCCGGACTCGCTGTCACCGCTGCCACAGCGACTGGTTGCGTCACTGTAGGTTGGCCAGACGCGTTGCTCACAACACCGCTGAGTACTGTTTGTGTCATAGTGTAGATTGGTGTGTTAGTTATATAAGGGTTTTTTTTTTTATTTTTTATTTATTACATTATTTTTTGTATTTTGTGTGTGTATGTGTGTGTGTGTGTTATGTTGGTATGCGCGTAGAACGTCAATTTATGCTTATTTCTATAAAAGCGAGTCGTTTTTGAGTAAGCACGAGCTGTACAGACGGTGCGCGTGCATCGAAACTTTACATTATGCAAAATTTGAAACGCATCGTAGCTCGTGCTAGCTAATAAACCTAAGCTTCGAAAGATAAGTCAAGCTTTCGAAGGTTTTTGGTTCCGTGCAGAATTTTACTTCAGAAATACTGTTATATGTAAAATCGTTACAGGTCCCTAAATTTTATAGCTCATTTTCTCAATTGCGTATTTTTTCACTTATATATACTTATGGCAATAAATTGAAACATCAGGATTTTACTTGAATAGACTTATTACAGACATATAAAATAAAAGAAAGGTAAACAATGATTTAACATAAAAACGAAAACAAAAATACATATCAAAAAACAAAACCATACGTTTAGTTAGTCTGACTGGATAATAATTTAAAAACATATAGAGGTAACATAAAATCTAACAAATAAGTAGGTAATTTATCTCAACAATTATTCTTACACTCAATAGACAAGACTCTTTCTGCCATATTTAAAAGAATTATACGTTCCGCATAGTCTTTTCTTTTTTAAACTTTCCAAAAAACTTTCCAAAATTAGTCGTAACTATTAGTAAATCTTGTTGATGTTGGTTACGCGTGTAAGGGTTTTTTAATACCGTACCTTGATCTGCCGGATTATTGTTGGGCTGCGTGACTGCTGGCTTTGTTACTGGTCCCGTTGAATTCGCAGGTGTTTGATTATTCAATAACAAACCTCCACTGTGATTTAAGCTCGAAGCCTGTGTGCGACGACAAAATTTGTTATCTTCGTGATCATTCGCAATGGAGAATTTGAAGATTCTCTAGCATTTTTCTTTGAATTAATACGACTAACGATGACTTTTGATCGAATGAAATGACAATTTGCAGTTTATATGAATTCAAAAGGATCGATTCACGTGAAAAAATATAAAACTTTATTTTTGAAGGGGTTAATATAAATCGTTAAAAAGATAGCGTCGAAAAATTCTAATTTAATCAAAAGAAAACGTTATTTTATGTTAAAAAAATTATATGAAAAATATTTTATAAACTATTATTAAAAAAAATGTAGTATCAGTTTATCTGCTCTGTCAAGTTTTACAAATCAAGGATTCATTTTCAGAATAGTAAAATGATTTGCAAAGAAGATCACATCATCCTAAATAGGCTAAATACACCAGTAAGTAACGCTGACTAACAATATTTTCGTCGATATTGACTTGACAATAATAATTCGTAAAAAAAGCCAGTTTCAAAATCAATATTTGAAGGCACTATATAAAACTAAATGAGTATATATTCTTTTTAAATAATTCTTAAAGTAGTTGAATCCTGCACTTTTAAACTTTTTTTCTTGCAACAAAAGCTTACATAATAACATGGCATCCTTTGAATTTGCCTCAAATTCATAATAAAATCTACGTTTTTTAATATTGTTTACGTAATGTGTAATATAATTTAATTTCTATAAAAGGTACTCTTTAATTTTAAAAATGAGCATAACAATTTTTAATTCAGTATTTAGCCCAATTTAAATATTTATCTTCTTCAATCATCAATACTCAGATTTATCTCAAAAAAACTATTAATAAACTTTTCATTATAGAAAACAAAAATTTAAATATCAACTCCTCTCAGACTTATATGCATTAGCTCAAAATAGTTTCAACACTTATTTTTAAAGGTTGATAAAATATTTTATCTCTATTATGTAAATGTTTAAATATTAGAAACTGATTCTCAACAAAGTGTCAATTGCTAAATTACAGGTTAATAACTTAACAGTAATAAAAACAACATAAACAATCACAATTTAGATAACGAAAATAATTTTGATAAATTTTGCAATTAGAGAACTTGTGACAGCGTCAACGCGTCAGTCTTCATAGCGTAACCTATGGCAGTAACTATCGTAACTCTATCTAGCACTGGTGCATTTGCCCCTAGTAAAGATAAACAAAAAAAAACGCCCGCCTCCATTCGATTTTTGAGCTTAGGAGGCGATACCTACCGTCGAAACTGTGTTGGGTGGTATGGCTGGAGTAGTGTTGGTCGTTGTTGCGGCCGTCGCCGCTCCGGGCATCGTCTTTTTCGCCTTCTTACGTGGTGGCCGCATGGTTGCGGTACCTGTAATTACATTTAGAGGGGCTACTTGAAAAAAAACCATTTTCTTCCTTCGAAAAAATAGTGCATATTTCGCTTAGCTTATAAGCTGAGCTAGTTGAGCGTCGAGACGACTCTGTAAGAGGATACCAGCCATGACAGTAAGATTATAGAACAACAGCATCGACAAAATTGTTGGTGGAGATAGTGACGATCGACAGACAACACAAGTAACCAGTATTCGAAAAATAATGTGAATAATTGAAACCTTATATATAAGAAGGGAGAATAACCCTCTATATTTATTTTCTAATAGATTTTATTTATATACTTATATTATAATTATATCACTGTGTACAACAATGTTAATTTAAATATCTCAATTGTATGCTTTTTCATGGACTTTCATCTTAAGGTTTTTTTTTATTTTTTTTTCTTCTTCGCCTCCTCTTCTTCCCTTATTTCATTTGTTTCTTTTTTTATATTAAAAAATCTTAATGCGCAGAACAATTTTTTCCTTTTCTATCTCACTCTATCGTTCAATCTCTCTCTCTCTCTCTCTCTCACACACACCATTCTACATAAAATGTGATTTTTGCGTCAATCATTCACATATGATTGTGTTGTCTGTATGTTATCTGTGTGTTGTTTCTGTTGTATTTGTGTAAGTGTCTTTTGTTTATGTGTAAAAGTGTGTATAATATTTATATATTTATAATCATATGTATGTCTAGGCACATACATACAAACGCGCGCGCAGACGGGGATTAAAACACACGCATACACAGGAAATTCTGACACATTCATATATACACTCACATATATGTGTGCTATATCTGTCTCTCACTCTCTTTCGCTCTTACGCTCCGTTGCTCTCCTATTATTTTCAATTTTATTTTGCTACATGATTCTCTTGCTTCTCTCCTCTCGTACTTTTCTCGCAAGTCTCGATAGGTTTTCTTGTCGATAATAAAATGACGTGACGAAGTTATATCGCTGAACATATGTATGTGTGGATGACGATGATTATTTTTTTTTTCTTCTACTTGCTTTAAAAATCCTCCATTTCATTCTCCTGACATTGCCCCAATATCATCATAACTCCCATAACTCTTACGAACAATAATCGAGTCGCGAAGACGATTACAAAGAACTTTTGCTTGTTCCACTGTACACGCAACAAAAAAAGAAAACCATCAGAAAAAAAACTACCTATGTTGTTTTCTTTCTCTGTTCAGCGTACAATGCACTATTATAATATTATGTGATAACATTAGAATTTATATTTAATGGTAAATAAAGAGTCTCGCAATTAAAAAAAGAGAAGAAGAAATAATAAATCGGTACAATTGCAGCCGTCTCTCGCAAGAGAACTTATGATTCATAAACGATATATAAAAGTAACATATATGCATGAGTGACGCGCTCGTAAAAAGCTTGCAGCTTTTTTCTTCATTTTAATGTATATAATATAATAATAATGTAATAATATAATAATAATAATAATATATTAATTATTGATAATCTTTAATTGTCTTTTCTTCCCCAAAGGCGTCTTTTTTTTTATACCGAAAATAAGAGAAGTCCTATATAGTCGCAGGGCTAGCACGTAAATATTACTGAGATCGGTGGCAAGATGACGATCCTGCTCGACGTTGCATTTGATTCGAATAAATATTTAGGGGTAAAAAAAGAAGAGAAGAAAGAAGGGCAAACGGAGCTTTTGGATTTATTTTTTCATTAAGCTTTTGCATCGACTGAGAAGTGTCGTTTTCATAGAAAATTTTTAGAATTGTATAAGAATTGGTTTTTAGAAAATGCCAGGCACTTCGAGATGCTTTCAGCTATATAGTTTAATTTTCACCCTTAATCGTCTATTTGTCGATCATCGTTCGAGTTAAGATTCTTGTTTAGTTAATATTTTATAAATTTTATCAAAATTCGTATAAACGTATAAATTGTTAAGCTACATGTCATACAGTTATCTTCATTTTACCTTCGAAAGCTTCATAAGCTGAAATAAAGCTTAAAAGTTAACGTTACAGCCGGCGCACGATCCCAGGGATCATCGTCCGCGCGATAAATTGCAGCGCGCAAAAAACTTGAAAGCTTGCTCTTCAATAAATAATAATTAAACAGTCGCTTACCGCGACACTACTCAGTCGACGATAATTGGTCTGTCTGCTCTCTTTCTCGCGTATAATAGAAATCTATGTGTAAAAAGAAAAAGAAATGTAAAGAAAAGAAAGAAGAGATTTGTCTGTTTTGTTTCTGTGTGTATTGGGGGGAGAGAGGCGGGAGTTCAGGTATCTCCCGGATGCGCAGGCGAATCAAACCTGCAGGACATGTTTTGTTATATCCGCGCGTAAACTAACTAACAACGACGAAACCCAAGTGATGATCGATGATGATATGCCAAGCGTAACTTACGTATCAAGCGTTATCGTAAAGAAAAGTGAGTGAGCGAGTGAGTGTGGTATCCGTAGACGAAAGTGTCTGCGTACGCGCACGTGTGTTCGGTTCGTCCCTATACGCGATAATCCCTTTTTGGTAGGGAGGATCGAGGCATGGAAGCAAAAATATCTCGCGTCTCTTCGCGCTCTCTGTCTCTTTATTAATGGAAGAATGCGTACACGAGTGCATGCATATGGGCGACGTGAAACGCGGATGGGGCGCCCCCGGCTTATCTTAATTTATATAATATAGCGAGCCGAAGTCTGGTCACCGCGGGAAGATGCGCATGTCGCCGTGTGTGTTTATGCCTGCTCTTGTGTGTATGTGTGTGTGTATATGCATGCGAGAGAGAAAATTATTTTCTTTCTCTGTGGGTATCGTCTCTCTCTCTCTTTTTCCTTTGTCTTTCTACTCCCTTATCCTCCCATTTTTTCCTTCTTACAGATACAGATAAAAATCAATCCTACGGCAAAATTAGATATAATTTGTTTTTTTTTTGTATTTATATTAGTCCTTGCTATATTTGTATGTACAAAAACGCACTCGCGCCGCGCGATCTTGATTTCGCTTCTTCATTATATTTATATTTATAATCTATATGTATACCTTTTTTGTTTATTTATATTTATATTTATATTTATATATTTATATACTCAACGCGATAAAAACACACACGCACACGCAAACAAAGTGAACTAACTTTATGATTCGGCGTATAAAAAAAAAAAGAATCAAAAGAGTGTCGGTGGAATTGAGGAGAAGTCGAACGTATAAACGCGCACGAGCTATGTATATATTACGTTATACGTAGGAGCGCGAGAGTGTAACAAGAAGCGAGAGAACAACAGATGTGCTGCACAAGTTTATGTGAATGACAAAAGACGAGAATCTCGACAAAGTGTATTAATCATCGGCACACGACCAAATACGAACTTTTAGATGATTTCCTTTTATACATATATACGCGCGCATGCATATACCTGCACGATTATCGAAGAAAGTGCGCTCGAGGCTTTAGAACACAGTGATCACTTTTATTTTCTTCGTTTTAATGATGGTAACACGTAGTAAGAAAATGAACAGGCGCGCGCGTAAGCGAAGCCGAGAAAATTTTACGACAGAAATTTGTTACTTTACAATCATTGCTCACGCTTACTAAGTAGATTTCATACAAATCAATACTAATATGATACAAACTTCTCCGTCAATTCAATGTGATTTTCCGAAGAAACACAATTATACTCCTAACATTATAGAAAGAAAGTAAAAACCTTATACATCCTTTCTCAAAGCATACATAATTTCGTATCTACGTACTCTTTTTTCTTTTTATTTTTCGCCCCCTTCTCAACACCTCGTAACGAAATAAAATATGCAAAAAATCTAATATTTTATATAATCTCACTTAATGCTACACAATACACGCCGTAATTTTTGTTATGAAACTCTCTCTCAGCCGTGATAATCTAGCGGAAGAAACTGATTCTCTGATTGGATGTAGGTGCAGACGAACGATAACCGAACCCTCGGAAGCAATCTCGTTTATTCGGCGAAGTAAAAAAAAAAGGAGAGAAAACGATAAAAGATTTTCAGGAAGGCAAAACGAGGTCACGCTTTTTTGATGCCACGTAACACGCGTTACACGAAAGATTAGTTCTATCTACAGTGAGATGTATTTAGAAATGACACTGTGATACACAGAAATCTTCAGTAAGTCCTATTTTTTTTTTCTAGCGAATCGCGATGTTTACAACAAAAAGAATAGCACGTTTTCTCATATCGCGGATTTCGACCATCCAATCCTTAACGTACGCGCGCGCAAGTTCTTTGAACTTACGTTTCTCCTTGCTATTTCCGTCGCGATGCAACATGTCGAACCTTGGAGATTTATCTTCGGCGTCTATTTCTCCCTCTCTGGTTTTACTTTTACAGTAATCGTTTCGCTTAAGTACGCTGCTGAGTGTGTACGACTTGTATTACTAGGTAGAAGTTGTACTTGTGTGCAACTTGAATCGCGTCTGGCGCGTTCGCGCTTTTCTCTCTTTCCTTCTCCGTCTCGTTTCCGCTTTGCAAGTCGAAAGAAAACTCAAAAACTTCCTTCGGAATATGCCCTCTCTCTCTTTCTTTATCTCTCTATCTCTGTCTCTGTGTACCGAACGTCGTGACACGAGCTCTCGACAGGTCTTTTTACGTCCACGTAAGAAAAAAAAAAATAGAAAAAAAAAAGAAATATAGACTTATTACGAATATACTTTGCTATATATATATAGGTCTAAATTTACATGATATCATCAACAAAAAACCACTATCATGGAGCAGACATTTACACATATAGAAATATATATATATATTTATAAAGTAATTAGAAATATAAAAACAAAATATAATCATTCCCTAAAAGTAATTGAAAAAAATCATCTAGACTCAGTAGAAAATGACGAAAACACGGTAGTTTTGTCACGCGCAATTACATATGTAGGACGGGTCGAAAAGTAACCTAAGTTTTGCAGCTTCTTAACGCATCGAATGTAAATGTGTGTATGTGTGAGTTGCAACGTTAAAAAAAATGAGAGACAATAAAAAAAAATCACGATGAAAAAATAATAACGAAAGTATGCCAAGCAAAAAGAGGGGGCGAGAAACACTGGTGATCGTACTACTCTCGAAGACAGAACAAAAAAAATTTGTAAGTGCACGCGAGCATGCGGGTGGCGCACGTGTGTGCGCTTACACGATTTTTCGAACAAAGCGGACTCATGGACACACATACACACGCACACGCGCGCGCGCGAAAAACCTGTCTTTCTCTTCTCCTTCGCATCGTGGCAGCAATCGACATGCATCGGTACATACATATATGTGTATATATATATATATATACACCGATGTCTACGTGGCGTACCAAAAACAATGGGCAAGACTTCAAGAATAACCGTCTGCATCAATTTCGTACTTTTCTCTTGCGTCCACGCACGGCCCGCGATGCTGAAAAAAAAGAAGAGAAAGACAAGTGTACACACACGCGCGCGCGCCGAGAAATAAACTCAGGAAACGAGAAAACAGACGACCACGTCTCGTATACATAGAAGCAATGTTATTCTTCTCTCTCTCTGTGTTTGGTCTCTCTCTCTCTCTCCCTCTCACTCTTCCTTTGCCTTTGCCGTAATAAGTCTTACAAATCACTATGTGTCGCTACATGTAGAATTCGACGTTTTGCACACTCGCGCATTTTCAAGACATTTCCAAATAAATTATTCTCTTTTCTTAACCCTCGCTCTCGCTGTTATGTGTATGTGTGTACTCTCTCTTAATGAAGAAAAAGAATGATACAAGTTCAAACGGTTTACTTCATTTCTTTCTTTTTTTTTTTTTATAAAAAAAAGCACACGACGAAGCTTAGCGGAGTGCAAACAATGTGTTTGGAGGCCAGTGCGCGTGCCTTAACGCTTTTTAGAACACTGACGTTTAACACGACTCTGTACTTTCCTTCAAATCGCTCCCTCTCTTTCTCTCTCACTCGTCTTGCAACAAAAATCCACTCTCTCTATCTCTCACTCACTCCCTCTCTCTCTCAGTCTTTCTCGCCCCCACTATCATTTCTTCCTCTTACTCCCTTGTGTCTGAGTGTAAGTTTCTTGCTCCGTCAATTTATCCATTGCTCTTTTTTTCTCCCATTATGTTTTACTCAGTCCTCTGTTTTTTCCAACAGCGTGATCCCATTCCATTCTCTTTCGCACTTTTCCCATTCATTTCTGCCCTTTTCCGATTGTCTCCCCGCATAAGTTTTACATTGGTTGCACTACAGACACGTTGCTTCCTCATTCATTTTTTTTTTTAAGAATCTCTGCTTTTCTAAGTTATTCCAATCATAAGTTTACCGTAAATTTACGAGTCATTTAAAAAAATGCATTTGATGAAAATAATTGTGTTTGTATGTGAAACGGTTTCTATCTGATGTCCTATGTCAAACACATAATTTCATAAATATTATTCATTTTATAAGGCTATTCTTTTTTCAATAAAAGTATGTAAGTAATTAGAAATTGAATCAGAATCTCTATGTATAGAATGTTTTTTTTCCAATCACGTCAACTGCACGGATCACAAAATCAAAAAATATATTATTATTTAGTGAACATTCAGATCAATTTGATCTGCAATATGATTCTCGAATGATCCATAATATTATAATTTTTGAGATGTGAAAGTTTACACACATTTTAACAATTTTTTCATTCACAAATTTTATGAATTTGACTAGATGTTTTTACCTAACAAAAAAAATTAATTCAAGATAAAATTTGAAAGCAGTGTATTGTGTAAAAATGATTGCACTTGTATATATTTGTATATGTATTTATATGGTAATAATTAAAGTAATCATTCTAAAACGGTCGCGGATCTGATCTTAAACCATTGAATTACTTTATTATTACGTTATTTGTTTTGACATCTTTTTGTTAATCTTATAGATTTTTCGTGTCATATCACAAAAAAGGCTTTTCGACTGTAAATCCATAATATTCACAGTTCTCTTTTATACCGTGTATTAAAGCTTAAAATTTACAAAAACAAAAATAAATGTTATTAACTTTCACATCTTTGCGCTATAATATAGTCTCGCAAAAATTATGTAAAATATCGATGGTGTAGCTCACGAGTTAAGCTCGGCGTCTTATTTTTAATTGAAAACACGTCCTAAGCATTCACAATGCGCTAATTGCAAAAAATCCAGCCACCAATACACATTGTCTGCATTTCTTTCCCTTATTTTAAATAGTACTTGTACACCTGATGTTCGTTCGGATGTTCTTATTCCCTTTAGTCAGGTTCCCCTTGTTTTTCACGCACTCACGCAGCATTCTTTCGCTTTTCCCCCCTCTGTTCTTAAAAAAAAATTAAAGAAAACCTTCCCGATAGTGCAACACGTCTTCTACAAATGAAGATATCTCCAAATGACGTGAAACTCACGCTCGCTTTCTTTCGTCCCTTCTATCGCTCTCTCCCTCTCTCTCGCGCGCACTCTCGCTCTCTTTCTCTCACTCACTAATTCTCATGAAGTGGTGCTTGTTACCCTATACTGTCTCGTCTCTTTGGAGGATGCATTATCTTATCTTGCACACGTTGGTCGAAATTCATCTATAGGTTGCAGTATGAACCGCACTTATCTTAATGCCACTATCTCTTGATCGTCGTGGATAAAACCGATGGAGAAAAGATAAGATATCTCATCCAAAGAACACATACACTACCAAGCGTTCATCGTATTTCAAAAAATATCTTGGGATAATTTTAGTTTACAAACTTTTTTGGGTCGACAACATTATATCCATCGCGAAAGCATGGTAGTGAAATACTGTTTTTTGGATTGTTCTGAATACTATCGATCATCGGAGGTAGCAGTAAAAAAATCTGACTGCTATATTGTTAGTAGATGTAACTGCTGTCTTCAACGTGCCCGCGCTTTGGAGGCATTTTTATTTTAGGATTATAGCGAAACAAAAAAGCATTGCATGTTGTTTTTGTTTATTCTCGACTGGCGCTCAAAGAGAAGCTCCCCGCGATAAAAAAGGTCCCGTTTGCTGCATCGAAAAGGCATTTGAAATGACACTTTGACGAACTAAATGTAATTGTAGATTTCTTGACGTAAAAAACTTCAGATAGGTTTTTATTGTAAAATTTAAAAATATTCATATTTCAAGATTTTACAATATAATTTTTCTTTTTCGTCATCTACAATATCATTAATACTAGAGTATGAAAGCAGAGTATCAACTTTATTTATAAACATTATTCAAATGCATTGTCAATTGTAGAAAGAGAACCCTATCTATCAATGTATGATACGTTGGAGGCGAAAAAAAGAAGCGATAAACTTCGAACCAAAGGCTGTCGTTGACCTTTTGAGCAACAGAACGTACCTTCAACACCAACAGAGCAAGAGAAAAGAACCGATTTTTCTTTAATCATGAATAACTGTTATATATAATATTTTATATATGTAATAATCGTTCAAATAAAGCTGGCATGGCATTGTATGGTATCCTCTAAACACAGTCTGCACTCCACTAGCTCACCTTGTTCTTACCATAACATGTCGAATTTTTATCGATATTCATTATATATATATATTATATAGATAAAATAAATAAAACATTGGAAACTATGACAAGTTTCACACAATTGTCTCATCAGCCATGAAAATAATGATTTTCTTATTTAAGAGATGGCTTATTGGTCTACTTTGTTGTAATGTAGACCCGTTTCGTTAACTAATATTATTAGTGAGTAAAAACGGCATGAGACATCATGAAACTTGTCACAAAATTTCATAGTTGCAAATATATATCGCAATTACTTCGACTATGTATATATAAATATAACGCTGTCCTAATAAATACGTAGTTAATAAAGAAATAATAGCCGACGATAAACTTTGTCTCTTTCTCAATCTCGGTAAAAGGTAGTCCGCGATGTATTTTTTGTGCAGCGGTATTCCAATGCTTCATTTTAAATTAAAAAATATGAATCTCGTGTTTTGACATTGCGCGTGTTTCTTTGTCTTCTGTCTCTTTTTTCCTTCTTGCCCCTACTTTTTACTATCCTATATTGCCATTAACTGACTTAGCTCTCGCTTGTCGAGATTCCGGCATTTTATTTTATACTATTTCTTTAAAAAATGTTCGACTTCGCGACTCAGTGCAAATATCAAAAAGTACCTCGAACATCGCAAAGCAGTCACCGAACCAGGAAGCATGACATACCATTATAACTTAGTATCAAAGCACGGGCATATGAAAAAGTTACGTGAATAATAATAAAAACAATAGAAAAAACTGTTGGATGCATATTCCAAAGCAACACTCACGATTAAACTACTGCCTTTAAGATTACTATTTACAAATAATTGCAATAATCGTTGAAAAACACTGTTTCGACTCGCTAGCAGTGAGACTTAAATTATTTTGAAAAATATACAATTCTTATATAGATATTTTTTTTTCACTTATCTGTGTGCTGTCAATAAACTTGTTCTATACTTTGATCTAAAATCTACATTTACATTAGTGCGATGCTTGGCATCGATTTTTTAAAGTTCATCATAGCATTGGATAGTAAAAATCAATAACTTTCATAAATGAAAAAAATTCTATTGGTTTGGTCCAAAGTTTACTAAGACGCACGTACAAAAATGACATGCTCTAGAGATTGATCATGCTACATGGCTAGGTGTACTACTTCTTCCAAAAATTGCTTTCCATATTTGATTATTAATATTATTTTTTTATAATTTTTTTCTTCCTTTTTATTCAATATCGGTGCATTTAACAAAAAAGAGAAAAAGTAACACTTCATTATTCGCTGCATTCGTCGAAATAATGCAAGTGACGCAGCGCCCGGAAGCACAGTTCTAGTTTGTAACGTACGTGAAAAATCTACTATACCCGGGATAAATACGATAAACTCAACTCTCTTATAACGAATAATTTCAGTGCTTGTCAAACGTACAAACTGTATTGTCCATACAAATTCTTCACGCCATAGATTAATTATATTTAGTTAATATTTGCGCTTTACGGAATACAAGTTTTCAAAAACGCGACCAAGAAGAATCTCGGAGGAGGAAAAACGAAGTTTAGAGAATTTCTCCGCGTTAATTGAAGACTTACACAAAATAACTTCGCCATTGTAATTATTTTGTTTGCACATTCGAGTCGCAAACAGGCGTAATGAACCCCGTAATTCTAATAATCGCAGGAAATACCGTTAAAGCTTGTTTGCTTATTTTCAGTTTTTCGATTTCATGTCATGACTACTTCGTATTAAGTAGTCGTATTTGTTCCCATATTGTGGGGCTATAACGCAACAACAGTTGGATGACAATCATATCTAACCTGCTTCGCTGTCGCTCGAGTCACTGGAGCTCGAGGACAGGGAACTGCTGCTGGAATCGCTGTCACTGCTGCTACTACTTGACGCCGACAATCTTGATGGTCCACTTGCACCACCAGTTCCGCCCACGTCAACTGATTTACTACTGTCTTCTGAAATATCAAAAGAAAATTAAATTATTAATAACGATGATTTCCTGTAAGTTCTTAGTTATGGAAATGTTTTAATTTTAACGAAAATGCACAATAAATAAATTCAGAAATATTATTTTTTGAATAAATTCCAAATAATTACGATGTTATATTAATGACTTCATTAAATTGTATTCATTCACAATATTAAATGTACTAACCTTTCTTCATAGGCTTTTTTACATTTCCCAGCTGCCCTGTTACATCTTGTAACCTTTTCTCCAATTCCTGTTTTTTCTCTGCCATCTGTTCGTCCTTAGACTTACCACTCACTTTTTTATCTAAAGGTAAAAATAAATGCATTAGAATTTTTATTTTTCCATCACATAAATATATGTAAAATTGAAATCCTAAACAAATTTATTACCAATACTTTCTAAAAAGAAATTTCATTATTTTATAACATCATGCATGAATATTAAAATCTTAATTTTATAAAAATTATCAAAATATAAAATTATTACATTTTTATATAAATAAATCATAGTTCCACTCACAAACGTCACTTCAGGACAAACTGCAGCACTCTTTTTCCGTTAGTACAAAACAATCGCGTTTTTCTATTTTAGTAAAACATAGGGGTACACTAAATAAAACACAATTTCTAATAATCGATGATTGACGAAAATCATTTAACTTTAAATTTTTAAGGAAACAAAAAATGCGTGCGAGTGCGCAGTTGAACGGCAAATCAGGATTCATGCCGTGCCCTTGAATCGACGTCAAAATGGAACTTACAGTATAGCTTACGTGGCTTTTTTCGAAGACAGGATGCAACATAGCTTTCAAGTTCCCTCAACGTTGACGGCTTCAACGTTTCAAAGTCTATTTCTATTTCGTCAGGGTTTGAATCTCGCAACGACGGTTCTCGTGACTGTATTATGTGAACAACGCGACCCAGCTTGTCCCCTGTAAAAGAAAAAACATTTGCTTGTAATTTAAATTTATAGAATACACGCTAATCGTGACTGTATAATCAAACACATAGCCCTATTACTCATTTTGAATATTTATTATTTACCCTTTCATACAATTACAATATCTTATATACAACAAAGTACATACATTTATAATGTTATACAACCTACAATTCACTATCTCCTATCACAAATGTACTAATATTTAATTATTTTTAAAAAGATTTCGTTTATTTAATTCTTCTATTTTCTATTGTAAAATATGTATTTTCAAATTGACGAAACCCTACACAAAATAAATACTTCATTTATACTATGATCAAACAACTAGTAAAGTTTTCAAGTTTATAATCACGCATTCATAATATTCACCGTGTTAATATTAAATATATAATTATCAGATCACTCACTAATAAAATACCATATTATTTCGTTCCCTAACATCTTCTATTTACATTTACTTTTATCTGCATTGAATTTTGAAGAAATTAGAATTATCATTAATAACACAAATAACTTTGGCACTAACACTTCTACAACAATTTAAAGCTGAATGTAATCTTCCATTATCACTGTTTCCACAGTCACTAAAATCTACCATTGCATGTTTCAATTATTTCTCTTATTTTGTAAAATGTAATCACATGATAATACTGTCACAGTCTGAAGATTTTTAAAGTTTAACGATATCGTTTTTAAAACGTACCAGGTAGCTTATTTATGTCCAAACTCAGTTGTCTCTTCTCGTCGTAGGACATCGGTTTAGCGTTGTCCTCGTCTTCCGAGTCGAACGCAATTTGAGGCGGCTGATTCGCAGCATTCTTCTTTTTATTGCCGGCCAATCGACTGTTCGTCTTGGGCCTCTTGTTGGCAGCGTTTGCTGCTGCGGCTTTGCCCGGACCTCGACCCTTGCCCTTCTGTCCCTTGGCATTAACAGCCACTGCTGCGGCCGCCGCCGCCGCCGCCGCTGCTGCTGCTGCCGCAGCCGAACTGGGCGGTAAATGATGACCTAAAAACATCGATAGTGTTTGCATAAATTTAAAGCGCAAGTTTTAAAAGGGAATGAATTTTATATAAAAATTTACGTTACCTGCTCCCAAGGAGACGTTGGCCAAACTAGCACCAACACTATCCGATACACCTCGTAAACCGGTAGGCTTCATCAGCTCTTTCATGGCACCACTATGTCCACCCGCCATTAGATCTTTACTGTTGAGGGGTTTGGTCTTATTGGGTTTGTCAGGCTTCTTCTTTTTGCTCTTTTTCTTGCCACTTTGTTCGACAAGCTTGCGCATCTGTTCTTGCATCGCTTTTAACTGAAGAAACATTCAAAATACGTTAATTTGAATACAGTTCGTATATATTTAAGATCTTAAAAAATTTAAATTTAGTTACCTCCTGCTGTAAGGCAACTAGTTTCTGTGTCCTTTCTTCGTCTGAATCTTCAGAGTCAGATTCTGAGTCAGAAAGAGAACTACTGCCACTACTGTCAGAATTTTTAATGCCAAGAACACCGACACTTAGCCTGTCCTCATCATCAGGAATCTTCGCATATCTCATTTCAAAAACGTCTTGTAACTTTTTTGCCATAGCGACAACATCATGATCTGGAGGATTGTACTTATAACAATTCGTGAATATAAGTCTTACATCAGCAGCAAATTCTGAAGCTGAATTATATTCTCTTTTGTCCATTTTTAACTAAAAAAAATTTTTAAAAATATTGACGATATTGTTATGTATAAAATAAGAAAACATGGTATTATAGGGAGTACAAGAAAAAATTACTAACTTTGACGGTGCCAAGATCCATAGGTTTCTTGATGATGTCATGGTAATCATGAAGACCTAATAGCTCTGCATCGACAGGCTTATAGAAAGGCCATGCATAACTCTGTACACGAAAAGAAAACTATTACTGTCTGCTAATCAAATTTATATTATTTATATTATTTATATAAATTTAGATAATTTACCGAATGTCTTTTTGAAAATAACTCTTTCAATATTTCGTTACACGATTTCAGAGTTTCAGAAAGTTTATCCTTCATTTTGCCCGCTGTATGTTGAGGCTGAAAATAAAAAAATAATTTTAAGTATATCAATATAAAAGAAATTAAAGATAGATTTTCAGATTCTTTTTAAATCGAAATAAAATTTCGTTCATTTTCAATGACAGCAAAGTAATATCTACAAAATAATTTCAACATGTAATTTGATACACACCTACCGCGAATAAGAAAATTTATGTTTTATAATTCACAGATTTCTAATATAAGATTTTGGGTGAATCCAATTGGTGTGTATGTCAAATATTCTACAGTTTCATTTTAGTTGGAAGGTAAACGTTCAAATGTAAAGCGGCAAGACAACACAAATGAGACATGAAAGTTTTGAGGTGATAAAAATGAGTATACCTGTTGGGCCATGGCCCCCATCAGAGGCATGTTGGCCTGATGGAACGGCACCAGGCCGTCTTCCGCTTGCCTCGTCGGCTGAAACAGCCCCATTAACCCTCTGTTAGTACGAATGTAGTGACATGGTTATACGTGCATGCACCAGACAATGTCACATGTATGATTTTTTTTATGAGTTTAACCGTTTGAAATGCAAATATTTCAACTTTTTATAATATACACGATATTTGAATTTTCCAGATCAAATATCATTTCAAATGGTTACAGTTTTAATGTCGGTAGCCTATGATTAAAGAATAACACGATTATATTTTTGAAATATAAAAAACATAAAAATTTTATATCTCCATTTTTCAAGATTAAAAAAGTATTTTTAATTGCTTTATGAAGTACTCCGCGTTAGTAAATGATTACTTATTTCTCACTTTCACATTCATAAGACAACAAAATTCCGTAAAAAAGTGAACGTTTAAATCACGATTTAGTGGAATAAAACAAAAAAGAACCAAAACAATAAAACAAAAAAAAAAAAAAAAAACTGAAAAATTATTCACTTACTTTTTTAATTTGTCTGCCAGATTCCCGCCTTGTAGGAATCTTAGCATTTTTCGATTCTAGCGGTGCGTATATAGGATCGAATGAGTTTGCAGTGGGTGTCGTCGTATCGGCCTTTCTCTTCACTCCTTTTTTAAGTTTGGCGGGTTGTGAAGGTGGCATAACTGTAGCCGCTGTGGGTACCTATTGAATATGGAAAACCGCATGTTCAATACTTTTGGTCTTAGAATGAAAATAAAGATTGCCGAACCGAGACTTTCAGAAATGATTTTAAAAAAACTGTTATTGTTTTGCATAAACCAAGTAATAAAAAAAATCTATACAACATACACAGCTCACTATTTGCAAACTTTGAATTAAGCGATACCGATATTATCTTTAAATTAAAAAATAGAACTTTTGACCAATGTATATAACAAAACGGCTTCTTTTTCGACAAGAGGGGAAAAAAGTTTTTCTAACCTGAGGTGGCGCTACTGCTGCGGGTTGCGCGTCCAATGCCGGTTGGGCGTGGTAGCCCGTCGTCGGCGGTACGACCTGAGGTGGTAGAGAATTATGTGTTGCCATCGACGTCACCCCTGCGAGGTTGGCCGCCGTGGGCGGTGCTATCGTCGTGGTGTTGGTGCTACCAGGCACCGAGGTCGGCGCCTGAGTACCCAGCGGCGGCATTGCCGGTATCGCTCCCGTCGTACCGGTCGTTGTTGCTGTAGGCACAGCCATGCTATTGGGCACACTCGACGACACGGCAGCGGCACCGGACGCGGGCCTACCGCGACCCGGACCCGGAATGGGACCTGCGCCAGGAGCACCACCGGCACCGGCCACTCCCGGGCCTGGTACCCTACCGACGCCTGCAGGCTTCTTGCCTTTCGGGCCCTTTGCCACTGGTGGCTCTATTTCCACCTCTTCCTTTGGCATTTGTGCAACCTTTGTGAGGAATAATTTTTCGAGGGTTTGTGCCATTACAACGACATCTTCGCCGGGTTTGTTGTAAACGTAGCAGTTCGTGAACATCGTATTGAAGTCTTGAACACATTCTTTGCCACTCCAATAGTACGTATTTTCTAAACGCTTTTTTATCGTGCCCAGATCCATTGGTTGCTTGATGATTTTGTGATAATCCTGATAAGATAATTGAGAACATTTTTATCTATGCAAAATATGTATGAAAAAAATAAGAATGTAACATGATTAGTAAAAGTGTTCGGAGAAATAACTTCACTTTCGTAGTAAATCCCAACGAACAACGCTACTCACTGGCAAATTGAGCTTTTTTGCGTCTACGGGTTGTTGGAAAGGCCACGCAAACTGGTGCTTCCATACTGGCTTCAGAACACCTTTTTGCAGGAATTGAAGTTGATTTGTAATCCTTCCGGGTCGGTTTGGCGGCGGTACGACTGGCGGCTGGACTACGCCGTTCACCGGCTCCACGGGCGGTTCTTCTCGTGGAGGCGGTTCCTTGACAGGAGCTGCTGGCGTAGTCGATGCCTTGCCAGGGGCGCTCGTCTACATTCACAAACATGACGGTATTGATTAACAAGAACGACCGATTGAATTTCTTTGAAGATGCATCTATCATTTAAGATTTTCGCGAGGACTTTCCATGTACTGCATCAACGCATAAAATCTTTTTTGAAAATACGCAAGACTTTTAACTACTACAATATACTTTTTACTATTTTAAAAAAGTAATGTGTAAATTGACAAAAAAGCATTCCATTTTTTCTCAATAAATACATTAAAATAAAAATAGATTTTATAGTTATACTTTAAGTTATACTTTAAGTTATTTTCTAAATCAAATTAGTCATGTCTGCAATTTTGTAAATTTTATGTTATAAAAATGTTTCTCTAAATAATCATGACATAGATAATTATATTAATATACATATAGTTCCACGTACAAGCATGCATGTGTTGTGAAGCTCATGTGATTAAATTTAGCTTTTGCAGTTAGTAAGATTAGTAATATTGTGTAGGATGTAAAAATAATAATAAAAAGAAAAATTATAAAAGCATTAAATACCTGGTATGAGAAATCTACCTGATTATATGGGTGCATATAGAAATCATATTCATGCACAGAAGGTAGAGATGAAGGTGTGAGCGAATTAGGCTGTCAAGATATAACATTTCAGTATAAAATAAAAAAATAATTTTGTTCATGTTTAAAATAATTAAAATACTGTATGATGTAGAAACTGCAACCATAGTTTTTTTGTTTTGCAAATATAAAGAAGTATATTGTTCAAGCAAGTAAAATGTGATTTTAAATAGATAAGCACAGTTAATATACCACATAAACCACATTTACTGAAGTTTTTGTAACTTAAAATAATTATAGCCTGAGATTATCATGCAAAAAGATACTATTTCTAATATGAACTAGTATATCAGAGAAGAAGAATATATAGATAAAGAATCAATTCTGAATAAAACACTTAAGCAATTATGAAATTGCCAAAGTCTCATCATTCTCTACAACAATCTATAATCAACAAGGCATCTCACCTTCGGTATATTACACAGCCTTTCTCGCTCCTCCACATCTAACTGTAATTCATACATTCTATTCAGTCAAACGGGGGATATTTATTTTACAAATATTTTCAAGTTATTATCTAAGGAAAGATAGCCTGTTACTCAAATCTTCTATTGCCAATCTAATGAATCTCCTAGAAGCAATAACAGAAAGCAAAAACAAAATAGATCTAAAAATGTGATTATAAAAAACTTATGAATAAAAATTTAATACTAAATATATTTTAATTATTATCATTGGGAATATTTTGTATGATTACAGTAAATAAGTCGTTCTCAGACTTTTGCAAATTAATGCAATGAATTTCTCTTAATTTACAACATATACACTTTCTTTGTAAAAACAGTTTCTACAACAGTATTACAATATGAAAAAAATCTGCTCTAACTGCAGCTTTGAAAACCGAGTTAGTAAATTAATGTACAAGCTACATTCACAGTGAGTAGATTTTTGTTATTAAAAATTGTATAGCACTTACCGAGTTATTTTGTGAGATTGAGTCCACCTGCTGCATCTTGGCTTCAGTTCTGAAAAATAAATTCAAAATTTTGCTTGTAATTGTAATATTTGCTACTGCTATATTCGACACTTTTTCATGCAATCTCTTGAGAATTTGATCTAATATTTTTTTAATATATTATAAAAAGTTTTATTAGTTATTAGAAAAATTAACATACCTTTTTGACATAAATTGTTCATAAATGCTAGATAGCAGGTAACTGCTGTAAGTTGATGATTAGCTTGACCAGGCTTCATCAACAACTTAGTGTACAAGAATGTACTCTGAACAGAGCATTACAGCTCAAAAATCGCTTGCCAAGATGATTGGGCCAAGGAGTTTGATGCCGTGGAGGCATAACACTACTCAAGTCTACCAAAAGGTAGCAGCTTGAATGTCAGCCCTGTATGGTGCTGCAATTCTCCGTACCTCTAGTTGATGCTTGCAATACTAGCAACATCTGTAAAACATGAAATAAATTTTCTTATTAAAACAAAGTTTGAACATTCCTAATTAAAAAAAAAAAAAATTTAACTTAAAATTAAAAATTAGGAAACAAAATCATGTACTATATTGTAAGATTATTGTTTACAGCATGAATAATTATAATCTTAAAATTAAGTAATAAGAAAAAAAAATTTTTTTAAAGTAAAACTTTAAATACACACACATATATGTATATACTCATACACATACTAATTGTAATTAATGTACTAAAAATCAACTTTAAGAATGTTGAATGTACATTAAATTTGCTCAAAATACCTATATTAAACAAAGTATTTTCATAATTCCAAATATTGATAATTAACATCACGCATTTCAAAACTTAATTCTGACAAATACAAAGTGTTTTTTAAATACGAATTAGTGCAAACCATAATTTTTATGGTCATCAATATCCTATTATGTATCAGAAAAAGTACAATTCAGGTAAAAGTATTTTACTACAGTCAACAAAAGTACTCTAAATCAAAATGAAATAATATATAAACTTAAATATGTAAATCTTATAATAGTTTAAAGAGAATGAAAATGTTTGAATCGAACAAAACTATGAATGGAAAAACCGATTGAAAATACTTTATTATTAATATTATTATTGCAATCTATACAAGGTGTACTGAAAACTACTTCATATAAAAAAAGAAAAAAAAATACACAGCTCTAAATCTAGAAATGTTTAAACTTGTATTATCAGATATTAGTAAAAAGATTAATCTACTACTGAAAGAATCAAGAACCAAGAATATGTGTTTTATGCCCTAACTGATTAAACAGGGACCATCACTCTCAGCCTATTATATACAACAAATAATCAAATCTACTGTCCCTGACCTCAGTAATGGAACCACTAAACTCTCCCTTACTACTCCAAATAAATTTACATTATTCGACCCGTTAACTACCAAATCAGCACCGAAACCCAGCTTCCTCACTGAAACCACCAAGAACCAAAACCTATATCACAAAGCTATCTCAACAGAGCTTTATCCAAGATTAACTCAGGAACCCCAAAAATCTCTCACTTGTGAGTACAGTGATATCTACACTGCAGTACCTATTATTTACATATTTTCCATGGGAAAAACCAACGCACGGCCAAATTCCCAACATACACGTACACACACCGAGAAGAAACGGGCACCGTTGCCGCCAGGAAGTGGAGTTCGCTCTTTCGCTCTCTACCTAGGTAATACGTCCGCACACATGCACAGTGTGTGTGTGTGTGTGTGTGGCGGCAGCGGCGGCTGTGGCAGTGCGCGCCTGTGTGGGAGTGAGACAGAGCGAGTGGCGCCCAGAGAGCGGACCCGCGCCCAGACTATGTGCGCTGCCGCTCTGCTCTCTCTCTCTCTCTTTCCCTCTCTACTTAGCTTGGCGCATTTTAGCCTACACTGACCAGAGGTGTAGACTTCCTCAGCGGCGTGCATAGAACAACATTGATCATAATAACAATTTCCTTACGATTTAGTCACAATCCTTGTTCTTACACACACACGGGCGCGCGCGCACGCACACACACACAGGGAGCTTGTATATTTTCCTCGAACAGTCTCCGTTTTCTCACAACGCGTCTCTTGGCGGGCGCGCGCTTGCTCGCTTGCATATATACTCACACAAATACACACACTGCGGCGGGGCTCTCTCTCTCTCTCTCTATCTCTCTTCCAACTTATTTCTCGCACTCGCGCGCACTTTCCTCGGCGTGAGAGCCGTGTAGAACGAAGGCACCACTCTCTCACACACATACACAGAAATAAGCACAACGATTCCGGAGGGGTTGCGAATGTAATACTTTTCGGAACACACACACGTACAATCCAAGGCGACGCGGCTATGACACTGGAGAATGCACACAGAGCGGTGATAGTGGCAGCGGCGAGGAAGCTTCTCGGCCACTTGGTTTAGCGTAGCTTTTCTCTCTCTCCTCTCTTCTCACAGGCAGCCATTCAACATGGCGACGGTACCTGCCTGCTACTGCTCTGCTCGCCCGCTCGGCGCTCGTTCACTCAACGCCGCCGCCGCCGCCGCCGCTTGCACGTCGACGATAGGGGGCGCTGCTGCCTGCACACCGCTGTGCGCGCGCGCGCGCATACATACGTACAGTAGATGCTCACGAATACACGTAAATATATATGTATATAGTATATAATATACACGCGAGTACGTACTTACAAGTCAATGTGTGTGTATATATATATATATACACAAATGTTATCGTTGTGGATTTCCTCTCATACACATGCACATCTGTCTGTCTGGCTGGCTGGCTGCGGTAGAGGGACCGGCTGGAAACACTGCATACACAATACACGCATGCATTGAACACTGTTGACTATAGCACTACCGAACTGATATAGCCGAGTGCAGCCGATCGACTGCGTCTCATATCTTTAGGCTCGACGGTTCCTTGTATACACGCAGGATTGTAGAAGCAATAAGCAGACGCCGCTCTCGTATAAGGACTAACTACACATTTACCTCTTAACACTCGCCGGCCTATTAACTATATATACCAACTGCCGAAACTCATAGACGCAGGCAAGCGTATGAGGCTCTCATGCTTGTAGCAAGGCCACTATGTGGCACGAGTACGAGAGAAAGAGAGAGCCTATGTATATATATACGTGTGACTGAGTTGGCGGGAAACGCGCGCGCTGGGTGGTTGGGCTAGTTGACTGGCTGACGACTGGCGGTGTGCGCCTGCTCTCTGTCTCTCCCGGCCGTGAATGGGGTCATAGACCTGACAGGGGGGGCCCGATTAGCGATTGAGCGCCAAAAGACGAGCAAGCCTTCACGGCCTCGTCTCATTGGCGAGCAGTCGCAGGTGCGTTACCGAGGATTTTTCGCGCGCGCGCGAGCGCAAGTATATTATATATTGGTGTATACGTATGTATATAAATATATATGCATAGGTATAATACCAATACCTACCGAAGCGGCCTCTATTCGGTTGCTTTGCGGCTCAATAAGTGTGTTGTGTGTGTCTGTGGAGGGGAAGGGGGGGGGGTGGGGGGACGACTTTTGCGTGGTATAGTAGCTATTGCAGTGGCAACGCGCTCTTTTGGAGCAGGTTGTATTGTGGAAGAGAGTGCCATTGGTTCGGCGAAGGTCAATGGTGTGTGTTTTGGGGCGGTGATGTAGGTTGTTGTCGTCGTCACGTGTCGACGCTACGGGAGGCTCTAAATGCTGTTATGGGTTAATGAACGGGGGGGACTTCAATTTTTAGGGAGTTTAAATGCCGACTTATGCTTCAATATCAGAATTCCCTTTTTTTGTTGTTCTTAATTTAAGCAGTAAAAGGACCATATTTAGAAAATTTATGGTGGAGCAAAGACGAAGTATAGTAGAAATAATAAACATAATAGATATATATGGTTCGGTTTAGACTGTAGCGTTTGTTATTCTGTCGCCGGTGCAGATATTTAGTTTCCAAACAAATCTTTTATTATTTACACCTTTTTGATATCTTTAAAATAGCAAAGCCAAGGTTTTGCACGTGTAACAAGTATAAAGAATTATTAGAAGAAAAAAAGGTATTAATGATACGATAATGAAATAGAAAGGTATAGTGAAGAGAAAAATTGTGATGGCGGAGTCGAACTCCAAAAATGCTATTATCGACTTTGTACTTTTATTTTTTTCACAAAAAACGATTTGATTTCATTAGTATAATTAATCAAATATTTTTACAATAATCTTCTGTGCTTGGTACACGTGCGAAAACTTCATTTTTTTCTGTTTTAAGCATATTTAAAAGATACAAATAATATAAGTTTTTTGCACACCATTTCCAAGAGTTTCCCGATTTTCGCGGTCAATTTAACAAATATTTTTTACAATAGTATTCTCGCATATATATTCGTTATAAGAAGTGACGGTATATCTTTACCGACGGGAACTTTTAACAAAATATAATTTTCTTTAAGTAAATATAGACATCTAAATAAAAATTTCAATAAAACTATCGACAACTTTTTCAATTATTATACCATTTTGATTTAGAAGGGCTCATTTTGTTTCTTGTTCAATTTCGGAGCAGACACCAATATAAAAAATTGCAAATTATTAGGACTTATACGACAATGTCTACTTCTTTGTAAAAAAAAAAAAAAATAATGGTATTTTGATAATGGTACCCCCCCCCCCCAAATTGAACAAGGAACAAAAGAGCCCTCCTCAATAAAACTGGGTAATAATTGAAGATATACCGTTAATTATATTATAGTATGCGAAAACTCATTTTACTGTTACGAAACTATAGCGATTTATATAATTTATTGAGTATCAAATACACTTTAATATGAAATTGAGTTAAGTACTAACTTAAAAATCAAATTTTTTATTTACGTAAGTCTCATTTTTAAGAAGGTTTTATGTTTAATATTTTGGATCACAAGCATTATTTTAAAGACAAAATTTTATTTGTTTCTTTTAATTACAGTTTAAATGGTGGCAGTTCGAAATTAAAGTAGTATATTACGCACCCAGGGAGGAAAAGTAAAGAATGTCCCAGATCGTATGTAAATTGTCACCCGAGCCGAAGGCAAGGGTGACAAACATGCGATCTGAGGCTTTCTTGACTTCCTCCCGTGGGGTGTGTATTCTATTTTTCTCCACGAGTAGCGTAAAATGCATAGGCTGTTTTTCGCCCGCAGGACGTACAGTACGCACTTTACGCGCCGTGTGGAGAAAAAAATAATATAGTACTTAGAAAAACGAAACTATTCTAAAAACTGAGTATTTATGATTGTTTTTTTTATTATAAACAGTATTCATGGGTCTGAAGTTTGCAACGTTGGGACGCAACGAAATAATTTCTCATAAATAAATAAAACAGCTAAAAATTTGCACGACACAGTGAAATCTTTATTTTGATGTTGGGTTATGATATAAAACGCTAAACACGTGAGAAAATTCAAAATGTAACATATAAAAATAAAAATAATTTTCTAAAGTTTCGTTGCGCTCCAACGATGCAAACTTCAAACCTATCAGTATTCAGGATAATTAGTTAATCAAAAATATAGCTTATGTTTTTTATTTCACAAAATTTTTTTAATTTAAAAAGAAACAGGAGAAACATTAAATTAAGAGTATATTTCAGCATTACTTTCATCTGCTATTCTCGAAATGGGTGAGATCAACCCTCTAAAAGTTAATTTCTCCCTATATTATCCTGACCAATGATTCAATACTAATAATTCGAAAATGATTAAAAAAAAAATTTATGTTTAATAATTTGAAAATTGAAAAATTTGCACAAATACTTCATGTCAGTAATTATTTGGATAAATAGTCTTTTGTTTGTATAAAAAGTTCGTGAGCTAAACCATTTTGTACGTACAGTAACTAACAAGTAATAATTACTATAATTATTATAGTAACCTTCACCTTATGAGGTCCTTTTTGATTGAACATTAATAGAATTTTATTTTGTTTAATAATTATTTTTGTTTTAATCATAACATACCGTATAATATAATTTAATATTTATGCTTAGGACATGAACCCGAATTCTTTTTTAAAATTTTTAAAAAATAAAGTGTAATTATTTAGCGTTTATAAAATCTATATATATATATATATACTTTTTTCTCATTTAATTATTTTTTTCTTAGTATACTCTGTATGAGTATATGCTAAATATTCTTTTGCGTTAAATCACAAATGAATTAAATAACTATCACGCAGGTTAAGTAGTTATTACGAGTTGCAATAATTTTACGTATTTAATAATTTATCAAAAGAGAAAGTCATTGAAATATAAACTTTTATTACGGAATAAAATTTGCACCAACATTACAACCTGCTCCAAAATGAAAATCGGAGTACCTTTGCGAATACACCGAAAACAAGTAAAAATTTTCTTTTAACGGTTTAAAAACTATACGCCTGAACATGAAAACCCCATACATTTCGCCTAGTTATTCAACAGATATCCTTGCGCGAAGCCTTAACGCCGCATAAACACACATATCCAGCACTCTCCCCCTTCCCCCGCACCCCTAAGCCGTCAAAATCGATTCGGCCCATTTCGGTCTCTCAACACCCCCAAGGATTTCTATCCCTCTCCCTCTCTCCGCTGCTCCCTATTGCATGAAAAAATCAACAAGCATCCCGCGTGAAAAGTATTGATCGTATTACGTACACTTCGCTCTTTCTCTCTCTCACTAGTGTGCGCGCCCGCGCTGCTCCCATCCCTCGCGCGCGCTGGTTCCCCGATAAATTCCTTGCCAATGCGAGCATGGAATATAGTCCCCATGTCCTATATAATTTGACGAATTAATCGATCAGATGAGAAGGGGGGAAGAATGTACAAAAGAAGAATGTAAAGAAACTCAACAGGAGACGAGGTAACATCAATCCTAGCGAAAGAGATATATATGCAAAACAAACGTTGTCGTTGTGACCCAGGTGCAAGCGGGCACACATACACGCATAGGGGTAGCCATGCTGCGTGCGCGCTTGCCCATGTGAGCGAGATAGGATGCCGCCACGGCTACGTGTAAACACACACGTATCTCCATGAGCTCCGTTTTATGGGCGTAGGGCACGAATCCAACTTGGTTTTGTGTCAGAAAAAAGGGCTTGCCGCACTTCTCCGGTGAAGGGCGGAAAAAATCCTGCTGTAGCGGTAGACGTGTGCACAAACATCACATACGAAAAGCATCTATATATGCATCATCTTTACCACCATCACCATCACGTCACACCATCATTATTATTATCATTATTATCATCATCGCTGCTGTGTAGGTGTCACCACGCAGAGTAAAAGAGAGAAAGATGGAACGAGAAAATGCGTAGAGAGAATATATATATATATATATATATATATATATATATACATATATACACGCACACAGCACCCACACACGTGGCAACGTCGCAGCCGCAGTAGTATATCAGCAGCAGCAACGTCGACTACGCACGGGACGCGGGAACGGCGGACCGTATATAAGTACACACACACACACAGAGACGCCGTCGATGAAAAGAGAGAGAAAGAGAGACGCGCTCTCTGTCTCTCTTCCTCACCTCACCTTCGACGATGCTCTCGCAGCGCACGCACGGGTACACCGCACTTTTTGGAACTCTCTCGCACCTTTTCACCTGAACAGCACACGACTATCTCTCCTTATCACAGCTGCAAGGGGTTATGTCGTACGCGCGCGGCCGCGTGCACCACTCGATAGTCCGAGAAGACGACACGGCGGCGGCGAGACAACGCGCGCGCACAACGGAGCTGCTCCGGACGAGAGCGCGAGCGCCGACACAATGGCCGCGGATCCGAGCGCGCATTCCAATGCGCGTACCTATATAATATACGAACGAGCGGTTCGCGTTCCGGCGTTCCCCCCACTGTCGCCGCCACCACCACACCACTATAGCGCGCATACTTGGAATAGTCGATCGCAAAGCGAATGCGTGACGTAAGCGGTGAATGACTGTCAGCCTGACCGTTTCCCAGCGCCGATGAATGACCTGAGAAATTTTTCACTATATCTCCCCCGTTTCTCGAGTAAAGTGTGTGTACAGTTTGTTGATTCGAGGATCGAGGTTGATCGGGAGCGGAGACCGATATACATAGGTACGTACACGCGCGCTGGATTATTTTTCCTCGGTCTGTGCTTGAATCGAAAAGCTTTTCTACTGCCGATTTCGTCGGTTCTTTGTGGGTCGTTGATGTGGAAGCTGATTTTGCAAATCGAAGGTTATTTCAATGATGTTGATAAATAATGTTTTATACTGTTTTCAAGTATTTTTTTGTAATGATTAAATGCGTCTGAAATTTATAAGGTAGTAATAATCCATTTAGTAAAGATTATAATAAAATGGCTGAATTTATAATTGAAAAAAGTATGAAGATTGGTTACAAAGTTTTAATTTCTAATTTAACGATGTTTTTATAAAAATTAAATCTACAAATTCAAAAGAATAAATTATGGGAGGATGTAAGGTCAATGAACTAATAAACGAAATTTGCATTAAATTTTAAAGGAAATATTATAAACATTTACTTCTAAAGAATAATCATGTATAGAGTGTGACATTTTCATTTTTATAAGTTATTAAATATTATGAATTGATAGTTTAGTCGAGTAAAGATTAAATTAACATAAAATAAAACGTAATACCACGTAAAATGATTGGTAGAAATTAAAAATCGCGATAGCCTTTCAATGGCAAGTATATTGTATATAAACAATAATGTTGAAAATATATTGAACGTACAATTCAATTAGAATAGTGCATTAATTTTAGACAGATTACTTTATAAATTTTTATTTATTTTTTGTATAATTCTAAAATATAGATAATAATTTTAATTCACTGTAAAAAATAACGTTAACATAAGAATAAAATAAGATTTACCTAATACCATGTCAGAATTCTTAGAAATCTAATCCTAAATTGTAAAAGAAGTTATAAATTACATACAAAATACATTAAAAGCAGAGTTTCTTTCTTATAATTTTACAGCTACGGATAGAGTAAAATTACAACAAAGCAATTTACAAATTTAAATGAAACGGTGAAATAAACGGATTGTAAACACTATTGAAAATGAAAAATTTATTTATTATATTTTTTTTTAAATAAAAAAATTACAATTTCAAACTAGTTCAAAATAATAATATATATAAATTAAATATCAGAACTTGAGTATAGCATATAATATTGCTGATGAATAAAGAACTCTTTTTCATTGAAAAATAAAGTTTCTTATCACAGTCACAAAGTATCACAGCATATCTGTATATCTCTATATGTATAATAAAATATCACAATGTATAAATATTCTGAATAATAAATGTCATTGCAGCAGGCTGCTGTAGAGAGCGTATATATATATATCATGTGTGCGTGTATGTATATACGTATGTACGTGTTGCAATAAAGAAAAACCCCGAGAGCGAATAATAACGGAACTCCGGCGAAATTCAAACAACAAACATCTGAGAGAGCGCATGACGCATCGACGCATGTATAGTCATCCTTGCACTTGGGTAAGCTGACCGTCATTCAGTCGGCGCCGCCGTTGCTTCCTATCTTTCTCTCCCTCTTCTCCCTCTCCTCCCCCCTCACCCTCGAGCGACCACAGAGCGCGCACCGCCGTCGCCGTCGATTTCTCCCTTTTTCCCTGTCCACGCTTCGCACGCGCGCGCGTATATATATATGCGGCTACCCCAAGAGGATGATGACACGCGAAGGAATTCGCAAAATTCTGCGCCAGCTGAGAAACTAACCTCAAACTTCCCGCGTTTGCGTATAACCTCAAACGAGACTTCATCGTATATTTCGCCAGTAAAAAAAAAAGAAAAAAAAACGCGCTTACGATCGCTTCTCCTCCCTTTACTTCTCAAAACGTGTCGGCAAGAGACTTACCAAAACCCAGGGAGGAGTGTAGTCACCCGAACGGGACATCTCAGGGCTTGCAGGGACAATCTAGACGCTCTCACTCGCTCTATATCTCTCTCTCGCTCGTTTTTTTTTGTCACTCTTCAAGCAGATAAGAAACAACGAGCGAGCATAGCAGCGGTCGGATTTTTTTCCTGCACACGCACGCGCATGCTCTATCTCTCTCTCGCACTCACGCGATGACGGCCAGCACGCCAGCGACTCGTCCTCGAGAGACGACGAGTCGCGCGAGAGATAAGAGAGCGCGATCACGTCTGAGAGACTTTCCGCGCGCGCGGAAAATAACGGTACAGTCCGCCTTTTACACGCGCACGACTGCGCGCCGCGAAAAATTAACGGTTTCACTCCCTCCTCATGCGGCCTGCGAGCGCCTGTTTATATGTATGTGAGTGTGGGCGCGTACGTGTGTGTACCACCTTCCTCATCCTCTCTCTCTCCGCTCTTTCTCGTCCTCGTGTACGCGTGAGTCTCTTCCTTCCGGAGACGGGGAAAAACAGCACGGAGGAAACTTTCGAAAGAGAGCGACCTCGTCGCTCTCGTGCGCGCGCCACTTTCTCTCACTCCTTGCCCTTTTCTCTCTCTCTTTCTCTCTCTCACACTTAGCGATGCACCCGCACATCGAGCAGGAGTACCATTCTTTCACCCAGATATAACAACTTTTCTCACGTACACACGCATCAGGGAGCGCCCGCTCCCCTCTATGTATGTGTATGTTCAAATAAATATAGATATATATATATATATATGTGTGTGTATTCGAGATATAACGTGTTTGTATATGTGTGAATTACCATGTGGCAAAAAAAAGAGGAGACACAGAGCCGAGGAAGGAAGAAGAATCTCTCCTCTCCCAGCTTCTCACTCTCCTTGCGCCCCTTTCTCTATACCAACACAACTCTCTCTCAAAACAACGTTAAAACTATACGCGGCGCGGTTGCTGCTGCTGTTGTAGTAGTACTATAACCTCACTCTCTTTACGCGGCGCGCGCGCGCGCACGCACACACAAAATATATCACCAATCCTCCTGCGTTGGGATATATAGAGAAAACTGGAACGACGCGCGCGCACGTACAGTATAATATACACATATACGAAAGACGACGACGACGAACAATTGTATATATAGGTATTGTATATCAGACGCGCGGCGCGCAACGCAACAACAACACACACGGGGCGTCGTGTGAGCGAGGGACGCACACGCGCGACTGAGCGGCTGGCGCGCTTTCACGGTGCGCGCGCGCTCGCTCGAGGCCGCGAGCGAGCGAGCGATCGGCGACGGGGGAGGAGAGGTAGAGTGCGTGTGTCAAAATGGCGCTCAGGCGCGCGCAGACGTCTTCCATCTCTCTTTATCGTTTTTCTCTCTGCCTCTCTCTATCTCTCGCGCACGGTGCCTCACCTTCCGCGACGATCGACGTGCAGACGAACAAAACTCGTTGCACGAACTCGCGCAACTATATGTCGCGTCGTCGTCGTTCTTTCGAGGTTAGAGTAGAAGCATCATCGTCGTGGCGAAGGGTAGAGGCACGCGTGCGCGTTAGGGACTAACACACTTTGTGCTGCTGTTGAATCTTTTTGTTTTAATTTTTTTTTTCTTATTAGACGAAACAAACCTTCTCTCGTTCGCATCTCGCTCAGTCACATGCAGATACACGATCAGTGCGTCTCTGTCTCAACTGTGTGTGCGATCGATTGCTCTTTCTATCTCTCAGCGAGTGCGTGTGTGTCTTTGCTCTCGTTTCTTTCTAATAACTTTGCTCTCTCTCTCTCCCGCGGGCGCTGCTCTTTTCGTACGTGTATTTTTGCTCGTCGTCCTCGAGAGAGAGGCTGTTGCTGTTGAGTGCGTCCGGTCTCGGTCTCTGTCTCGTATATAGAGATATATATATTTTAATACGCTCTCGCGCGATGGTTATTAAATTGAGATGTAATGAGGCGCGGCCGCGAGACCGCGAGGACACGCGAGTTTACGAAAACTGACGCTGCTCCCGACGCCAGCGGCCATTTTTATACAGCCCGAGGACTACGCGAGTAGATTGACTACTCGCTCGATTCGTCACGTATGATACGCATTTTCCGAAAACTCCACTTGTCTGCGACTTTTCTCACAACAAAAATGTTGGGAAAATATTTGGAATGCATCGGGCTGGGTTTTTCCTGCAACTCTGGCGAGATTTTTTTTGTGTGAGCCTGGAATAAGGCGGGAATGAATTGTGGAATGTTGCGTAATGGATAATAAAAAAAAATAGGATTTTTGGGTTGACTGTCGTTTATTCAACATCCAAACACTCATTAATTCCAATTTATTAATAACTTTGTAGCTGATGCAATAATAGTTCGTACTCTGCACAATGTGTCGACATAGCCGACAAAACGCTTACACCCAGCTACTTCCTGTTTTCCGTACGTTTGTGTGTATGTGTCCACACGAACTTTCGAAACGTCAGCGAAAAATCCGGGCCAACGGAAGCGCGCGAAAAAAATCGCGAGCTCTCATTAGTCATTCGAAATCTGTATAGGTATATGTGCGTGAGCGACCAAAAATTCCCGTCGTGCGTTTACATGTGTGCGTGATACTTTCCCCGAAAACTATCTCTTTTTCGAGCAAGACGATGACGCACGCACGCACACTCTCGCACAAACAAGATGATGCGCAGAAGCTACCGCGCGCGCGACAGCTTTCTGCAAGCACACAAGCCTGTGTCACGAAAAATCATGAGAAAAGAACAAATTTTTGAAACTCCAGAACTAAAAAGTAAATTATTCGCCACACGATGGAACTGAAATGTCGAACAAGTTAAGCACGAAACTCCGAGACGAAAATTTCAATAGCACACGACGCGCACAATATGGCTTCCATGAAGACGACGAGGCGAGGTAGCACGGCTCGTACACCCGCGAGAAATCGACGTCGAAAAACTACACGGCGACGAACGTCTGGGAAAACTACTGGTTGGTGGCTGTTTTTTAGCTCGCGAGACCGAGTGCGCGCACCGCGGCATTTTCTCTCTTCTCTCGCGCGACGTGTCCAAGTTTTGTGCGATCGCAGCGGCCAGCATTGCCCCTCTCGCCCTTTCTCATATTCTCTCTCTCTCTCTCTCTCTCTCCTTCCTCCCCCCAGTCTCGTAACACCACGCAAGTCAATTCAGAGTCTCGTCTGCTTCACTTCGGACAGCGTCGGTTTCCTTTTCCGGGTAATCATGGCGTCGAGTGGACGGTGTGCGCGCGCTCGGAGTCGCAATTGGCGGGAAAGGTCGCAGCGTCCTCGATCTCGGCCAATCACCGAGGGACTAATATGCTACAGAGGCCGGCGCGTGTAGAACTTGCCAGAAGCTTATGGGAACGCGCCGTCGTTCGAAACTTAGCGCGCGCGATAGGCACAGAAAGAGCGAGAGAGGAGAGCCGAGGACAGATTTGTATGATAATGATAAGGCCGAGAGGCGTGCGCTCAAGAGCGATGATGTCGATGATATATTGCTGTTAGCGAAGGTCGTTAGATGCAAGATTTGGGTGAGGGGGAGATTTTGACGTTTGAAACGTTAGAAGTTTTGGAAGAGATATGATAGGTAGTTTAAATGGAAGCTTTGGGGTGCTAAAGTGAGGCAGTATTTATAGTTGCTGAAATTGACGAAAATTTGATTTAAAAGTTAGAACGGTGATGTTGAACCGTTTGACGTTTATTAAAAATATTTTTAGAATTGGAGATGATCTATTTTAGAAATTCAAGTTTAGGTACATGATATTATGTAACTTCAAATTGTTACATAATCATTCCCAAAGTTATTGCGTTTATTACTGATCTTTACCGAAGCCTACGACGGTATTTTTTAAATTTATTTTTATCCCAGGAAATTATATATTGAAATTTAATAATTGAAAAAACCACTTTAATTATTTTTAGTATAGTCTTTATAATTGTCTTTATCTTGGAATATAGACAATTGGTAAATATTTTATAAAATTTGTAAACTATTTACAAAACTTCTTATATCCTGATTTCTAATTTGCAATATACAATATTCAAATTTCAAATATTAATCTCTATACACGAATTTATTGGATATTTCATTGTAGTAATTTTTAATGAGTACTTAGAATTAGTTTTTGCAAACAATGTTTACATAGTAAAAATTATATAAGTTTGTAAACCATGTTACAAAAACTGAAACAGATATTCCTCAACAAATAGAAAAATATTCATCACAAATCTTTCTTTTTTAAATGCCCTGGCATTTAAATTTGCAACTACATAACTTTTATAATTTAATTTAATCATTAGATAAAAATTCTATTTTTGTATAAAATTATATTACACCCCACGTTTCTTCAAATCCAGAACATAATTTACTACATGTAATAGCAGCAGATAATGGATAATTACTAATCGAAAAAGTTTCTTCCGCATAATCTGCTTTGATCTAAAATACGTAATAAAAAAAATTAATTATATTTTTATTTAAATTTTATGACAAAAATAATTGTGATTGTTTCTTGATGAACTTACTTGTCCATGTGCCATAGCTCCAACTATTACAGCTATGGGTTCTTCTGTAGGTACAATTTCTCGAGGATGAATTATTTTCTTTGCGCTAAAAGACATGGCCAATTTTTTACATCCAACTGGTAAATGATCTGTTATAGGATTTTTAATAATCTTTAATAGTTTCATTGGTCCATCTGATGCTCGAACGCTGTACTTGTGAAGTAATTGTACTAAAAAATGAATAAAATATTTAGAAAAACTTATTCGTTAAATAACTACTAAATTTATTTAAATAATAAAGGTATAATTTTTATGCTGTTATTGTCAGTCAGTCTTGATGTTATACAAAGGTATTAAATATGAAAAAACTTATTCTTTAAAATACTACTAAGTGTCAATAAATTCTTTAACATGAATATGTTGAATGCTTGAATTAGTAAACTATCAAAACTATTCTAAAGTTTTTTAAAATTTGTATAGATATTTACAATATCTAACGGATACTTTCTAAATGAATATTATTAGACACATAACAGTATACATTAACTTGTCTTACCCATCAATCCAGCAAAACGTTTAAATGTCCGTGGTATCCTGGTTTGTGGATTAACTTCTATTAGAACATTTTTCTCTGTGTGAATATAAACTTGTAATAATCCAGCTCTGTTTAAAGGACTATCCATTAACATAAGAAGACACTGGTGGGTAATATCTGGTCGACTACTGCCAGGCTCTCGACCATTCTTCTTTAAAATACCAGCGTGGTCATCACAGTTCAGCAACTCAAAACTGTTTCCAACCTATAATAAAATATAAGTAAATAATTTTTAATGCTATTTGTATCGTAACTGATAAAATGTTTATATTTGCAATATATTACTCAATTTTTTAAGGTTTATACTTTAAAGTATTTGATGCATCAAAACAAGTAATCTGTACTTTCGTATAATATAAGCAAACAAAAAATTTATAAAATTCAGATAACTTTACATTATTTGAAGGAAAAGTAAAAATCCAATAAATTATTTTTTAATTTATACATTGTACTTAGACAAATAAATTGATTTAAACAAGATATTAATTCCAAAATATAACCTCACCTTGACAGACTCCAACTGCGCGTTTTCCAATATAATAATCAAACGTTTCTCCTGATTCTTTATATGAGCGGTTTGCAGATGTTTAGGAGCCGGATCGAATTCCGACTCGTCATTATCATCGTGAAGTTTCCTCTTTTTTCCTAATTTGCCCATTTTTGAATAAACTTTTTGTACACTACTAGCTACTGTAAACAAAACGTGCTTCCACGCACAGCTTGGAACACGCGGTTGTGTCGCTGTCGTCGGTAAACTTGCCGCAGGCCACTCCACTTTGCTTTTCGCAGCGCTAGACTGAGACGGTAAGTTGGCACACTGTAATATAATGATCTGGATAGTTCCATGTTTTTTCTTTAGAGGGCAGTAGTTCTTGAGCAACGACTTGTGCGGGTGCCGTGTTTATAAATATATTCCTTAATTTCTTATAAGACATTATTTTCATATAGTATTCAACTTTGCAAGTATGTGGCGTATAAACCATTTCTTGTTTTTTATTATACGACTATGTACGCTTGTTCTTGTCCAACAATAATATAAATATTAATTATAACAGTCAATATTTTCTTGCATTTATTTCAGTATTACTTGTAATATAAAGTGAACATATCAGTAAAATTTTGTATAAAACATCGTTCTTAAAATTACGCTGTACATTAATTTATTATACATATATTACACAAAAAATTGTAAATAACAAATACACATGTACCAGCTTCTCTGTATATGTGCTAAACAATCGTTAGCTTGACGTATTTAGCAATACGTCTGAAATAAATTTTCAGACTGTTCTATCGAAACCTCTGTAATATATGCGCGAGTTTTTCGACTCAACACAGACCATCAATTAAGTCTTATAAACACATTCTAAGTTACAAACACGAAAATCCAACACTCAAAACCTACCCTATACAAAAACATCCATCCACTAGATTATCTCCTTATAGCGAAACCCTTGCGCCTGCTCTTTGTGTCAACAAGTAGCTGCGCTTGTCTTTTTAATAGACTCCTCGATGGAATGTCCTCTTCGTCCTCGGACGGTTGAGTCTGGGCTGCAGGTGTTGTGACCATCGGGAACAGAGGGAACAGCGGCTGGTCATCAGCAACTGCATGTTTCGTGTGTGTCGACGCGGTCTCCATCGACATGGCTTCGATCTGTAATAAATATAGTAGTTCATTGTCTTGTTCAAATTTTTTAAGATGTTGTGTCGATTTCGAAGATTTACTTTGTCGCTGACACTTTGGTCGATCATTTCACTGAACTTTTCCGGTCCACCGCATTTTTCGACGAATTTCTCGATTTTTTCATTCAGTCTTTCGAGAAGTTCCATTGGAGTCACTTCGTCGGTAGTTTCCTCGGACATAATCATCCCGTTCTCCTCCTAGAAATCAGTATAACCGTTTATATTTTCTTTATATTTTTAAATTTTAGATGTAAGGGAGATTTGCACACTGAGAGCCTAAAGCTGATATTTCAAATCAAGGAGCGCGGTCGCGCTCCGAAGGCAAGTTAGAGTAAGAAGCTTGAGAATATACCGTGCTACGTACACATACTGAATTTACAACGTTATGCGAAAAAAATGATTTTTGCTTCGTTTTGACCTCTTGATTAGTGCTCAGTGGCTAGTACTGAACGTATATTATATATCAAGTGTTGACTAGTTTATATTTCAATTATGTACTGTAATTAGCGTCGTGATCGAAAAAAACAATTTACCTCTTTCTAGAAAACATTCGAAAGATTATTTCCTTTTTGGTAAAATTCTAACATTAAAAGTTACCCCAAAATTTTGAGTGCCACCACTATGCAACTTCCCCTACATACTTTTCACAATATTAGGTGTCAAAACATAAACTTACTTGGAGTTTGTCATAAAATGAAAGAAGTTTTTCTCCAACTTTCTTGAGCAAATCTTGGAACTTCTCCATTTTGGTCGTTGCATTTTCCTGTCGACGTTTTTGCTCCTCTATTTGTTTATTGAGTTTTTCAAGTTTCTCTGCGTTTCTAAAAAAAAAAAATCAAAAAAACATTATAAGTAGAGTATTCTTCTAAATACTGGTATATCAATTTATAAATGCTTTTAAAACCAAAACTATTAGTCACGTGTAATAAATTACATTGTATGACGTTTGCATAAATTATCAAATATGATGATTATACAGATGAGTCCAACCTTTTCGGCAATATGTTAAATGAATGATTCATAGAGGACTATTGCTATCTCAGACAAAAACTTTAAATTATCCGTTTATCATAAAGTGTAGTAAGATTTCATAACCAAGTATGAGTAATGAAAGGGAAATACATAGAGTGTACATACGCAGAAAAACAACATTCTAACCATTTTATAATCTTAAGTTGAACATATTGCTGCGTGTCATATATATATATATGTGGTCGCATTATATAACATTTCGCAAAATAATAATAATAATAATAATAACAATAATAATAATAATAATAATAATAACAATAATAATAATAATAATAAAAATAATAATAATGGTAACTTCTATGCAATAAAAGAAGAAATCTTACTCTTTCTTTCTAAATCATAGTCGTATTATAGAATTATATATCTATTATACAATACTCACTGATCAGCGTCCTTAGTCTCGGAGAACTTTTGCATCTCGATTTCCGCCGTAAGCTGCTGCCTCGTCTTCTCGAGTTGCATTTTTTCCTCCTCCGTAGCCGTTCTCATTTTTTTCAGCTTCTCCTTCGTTGCTCGTTGGGCCAGGAACCTGTTGAGAACGTCTTCCGTGCGCGAGACGCCCGTCGCGTTACGTAGCTTCACAAACGCCTCTTCTAACCGGTTGATCTCGCTCTGAGGAACGTCCTTGGCTGAGGATGGCGAATCCGTTGTTGATTTTCCCCGACTTGTGTCCAGGTCATCACGTGGTAACGTCCGTGATGCTGGGAACATCATACGTTCGAGCCGCTCGAGCTCGAGTTTACGGTCCTCTACCCGTTTTCTGGAAAGATTGTTTGTGATTAGTCTTATATTGATATTTTGTTCTTTGGGCAACTAATAAATTGTATAAATACTTATTTTGTCGTAAAACTTTTCATTGAAACAAAATTTAAATCAACAAAAATCACTTAAATAGAAAATGTATTAATAATGATTTTTTTTAATTCCAAAAGTAAGTTCATTAATTAAAAAAAATGTATTATTCAAATTTGCTTTAAAATTAAGCTTATAATATAATTCATCGGGACGGAATTATCATATTTATGAGACACCAGATGTCAACTCGTTTCATATTTTTTGAGTAAAGACGTAAGCGTATCAGGAACTAGCTATTTTAAAATACGCAAAACGGTACACGGTTACACCTGCTGGAAGTCCAGCTGGATTATAGTTACATTCACCCTATAAGTATTTCATACTCGACATAGCTTTTTATAGATTCTTTTTTTAAGTCTAAATGTGAGAAAACTTGTATATAATATTTACATCAAATAAAATTTTTGGTATGCTACTTTACACACCAAAATAATGAAATATAATAAAAATCATTCGCTATTTTGTACCGTTTACAAGAAAAAAAAGTTTTTACCTGTACTCTTGTATCACAGTTTCACGCTCTTTAGTGACGTGCATAGCCTGAATTTCTTGCTTAGTTAAAGTCTCTTTTGTCGTATCCCTGAGTTCAATGGCTTCTGTTTTAACTTTCTAAAATAAAAATTGATATTAATCTCACATTTATTAGTAAAATATATTATTTTCGATTAATTATCTAATGCTTCTTCTAAATATTTCAGCTCGAAAATTAAACAATTATTTTCTATAAATAACAATTTAATTTTTACACATCAGCCAATAAAATTCCCATCAAATATAACCATAATATTCAACAAATTCTAAAAACCAGTTTCTTTGTCGGATGCTATAAAAAATATATGCACACAAACAGGCATACGAAGCATTGCACCCATCAATACCTATAATCGTCATAATCGAAACCTCACCTGGAGCCGTTTGATCTCCGTCTCCTGCTCGTGAATATTCTCCTCGAGGTTGTTGAGGCACGAGGCGTAAAATGATGCGTCCGCCTTCAAACTCGCCCTGACGGATCTGTACTTTTTGCGCACAGTGTCCGCCTCCATCTGCATCACGCTCACTCGGTGCAGCTGATTTTCCAATCTGATGATTTTCTGTAGACGACATGAGTGTTTTAGTCTAGCTGAGGGGGGATGGGTGTCGAACGTTGTTCGTGATAAAATGTTTGATAAAACATCAGTTTTTTTGTTGATTGATATAAAATTGTAATCCTTTATTGAACATTTATTTGAAATTCGTCAAACGCTATTGATTCCGCTTAGATTTGAGATGTATTTTCAAAAGTGTATGAAAGGATAAATAATCTGTTTTTATAGTTTATCGAAATTACAATACTGCGATTAGATCTTTCTTATCAACCTTTTTTATCGGAAAATCTGACGTTTTAGAAGCTCCCATTTTTTCGGTTTTTCCATTCATTAATTCTTCATATTCTTGCAAAAGTAGTTGAAGTCGCTTTTGTTGCTGCAAATGGAAATTTTTTATGAAGAATTTGATTATATTAGATATACAATAGGTATTGTAGTTAAACGATTTGTTATTATAAGAGTCAATGTATTTGGAGTAAGATGATTTAAAATTTTTACAAAGCAAATACAGGTACATTTGAAAATGTTGCAAGAAAACTCCTACAAAATGTTGGAAAACAAAAAAAAAACTCAAATCGACGTATATATTATCCCGTGTATATGTAGCACATTACGTCCTCAGGCTTCTTACTCTAACTTGCCTTCGGAACGCAACTGCGCTCCTTGATATAGTTAAAGATATATTAAGCCAATTATAGTTTTAGTGCATCTTTCATAACCAAAAACAACTCATTAATATAATTGATTAATATGAACACTATCATAGACAATAAAATTACAAATATCTTTATGTTTAAACTAAAATTCATTGGAAACGAGCCCTAACTCTGCCCACTCAATTTCAAGCCAATAAACGAAAAATTAACCTCGTTCGCTTCGCCGTAATTAAAAGCGAAACGGCTCTCTCTCTCTCTCTTTCTCTCCGCGCTCAGCCGGCTAATTAAAAAAGCAACACACTGTCGTCCCGCGCGAAGCACAACCAAAACGACAGAGAGAAAGAGAGACGTCGCGGTATACGCGCCATGCCTGTAGAGGTGAACAAAAAAAAGAAAAAGGAACAGAGGTGCGTGTACGTGTATATATACCTTGTCGCTCTGGTACTTGACCAAGTCGAGTTTCTTGCGCAGGCGAATGTTGTCCTCGTCGAGAGTGGCTATGGCCTCCTGGAGGTTCCGCTTCTTCACGTACGCGGAAGACTCGCGGCCTGCTCGTGCTGCTCGCTCGGCTGCCTCGTCGTTCTACGAACAGTCCGGTTGTACAGTCTCGTGTCTCACTTTATTTAACTGCACTCTCTGTATAAATGCTGTACTGCAGTGCGCGCGCGCGCGATGCGTTAATACGTGTTCTTGTGCGAAATGAGTGCATCGTGGATTGGTGTTGTATATGTATGAGTATATATGGTTATGGAGCTCGGGAAATGTATTAATTGCTATATAGGATTTAGGCGTGAAAGTGCAGTGTGTATATTTTATAGATGTGGGTCGAGTTTTTAAAATTTTTTAATAAATTGAGTATGTAATTACCGAAATTAAACCAGATATGCGATTATTATATATACGAACGAGTCTTGAGAAAATATTTTAAGCTTTAATTACTTTATAAGAAGTAATAAAAACGCTTAACGCTTAACATTTTTCGAAAGTATTTTTGTACCTTAAACTTTTCAGTTTTCTCCGAGAGTTTGTGATTTTATACAAATCGACGGCTTAAACAATATTGAGTTTACAAATGTAAATAATGCTATCAAAAAATAAAAATCTCTCGCTGCTATAAATTGTAGGAATTATACGATTTGAATATCGTATTTGAATTTATTAAAACTAAAATCGATACTCTCCATAAAACAATCTTGTCGAAACAAAACATTACAAGTATTAAGTTTCACGTTTAACGATCAGGCAAAGAGACATTGCTGCAGTTGTTTGCAGGATACATGCTTCGAATACAAACGAAGAAATATATGTATATAGGACCAAATATCAGTTAAAAGTACATTCTTAGCTTTAGAGAATTCCAACTGAAGTTCCTTGACTTCTCTCTTCAACCGGCTGATCCTCTCCGCGCTCTCCCTCTTCTTCGCGTCGCATTCTTCGAAGTTTGCTTTTCGCTGGCCCTCTGCAAATTGTAACGCATATTTCAGTATATTATTAAAAGTTTTTAGTATCATTGACGGTTAATTTAAACAGAAAAATTATTATTACTTTAAGTAACACAACAGTATTTGACTATTTATTTACTAAATTACAATGAAAAATTATAATTTACAAGTTTAATATTTTGTTTAACAATGAGTTCTCAATAATGATAATTTTACGTTCATTTTAAAGTTCAAATTTTCTAAAAGAAAAGTGCAGAAATCTATTACAAATTTAGTACGTCTTTGAGCTAGAAACATCTTACATGGCTGCACTCCAGCATCGCAAAAAAATCCCTCCATCAATCCCCATTAAAAGCTTAAACACCCCATTTGTAAGCGACGCTCGCAATCACGATCGCATCGGTCCCGTTAAGAAATTCACCTCTAAAGCCCTCGCGTACTCTCTCTCTCTCTCTCTCTTCGCTCGATCCTCTAAAAACGATCTCAATTTCCGCGTCCTCGTCATCGGTGCGATGTCTCCGCGAAACCGTTATCAATTACATTGATTGCCATTGGCTGTCTCTCTCTCTCTCTGCCTCCTTTCCTCCTCCACTCTCTAGTCCTTCTTATGTACCACATGATCGAAGAGGAATTAATGACGCCAATTAACGAGGAATCGCCGTGCGTCCTCATGCCGCTAAAGGGCAAAATTTTTGGCGACGCGGTCGTTAAGCATAAGTAAGCGCGGCGTCTTTCGCGGGATCAGCTGATCGATGGGAGAACATTTTTCGAACGTGGAAACAAATGTCGCGACGGAGTCTTATTTGGTGAGGTTTTACGGGATCGTCTCGAGGTTGAATTTGCTGTTTTGCCGTGTTTCGGGAGACGAGGTGTATTAATGGGTGGCAGGAATGTTATTACACGAGATTCTACCCTTCGTGATTTGTGGCGACATGCATTATGGAGGCAGTTTTTGCGTCCGCTGTGCGTTTTAAATTTTGGTAAAGACTTCGTTTAACATCATTAGTTGTAATGCTGATGGGAGAGGTGTTATGGGATACCGTATATTTTGAGAATTGAAAGAATGCAAGCGTATGTCCTGATTTATGTTTTCTTTTATAATTTGTGTTGTTATATTATTGACATTTTCAAGTAATTAAAAGAAAACTTATTTATTACAAACTTTTTATAATTTTTCTCATTCAAATATTTATTATAAAATGTATTAAATTATTTAAATTAGTATAAATTAAAATCTTTTATTTAGAACTAAAGATATTGTAATTTATACTTTGGCTGTTACGATAGATTTACGTATTGCAGGTAGGACTGCAGTGAAAATTATGCCATTAATTTGAAATATAAAATAATGCACGACGTACCTGACAATTGTATCTTCTTTTTGACTTCCACTATTTTTTTATTTAATGCATTTAATTTACCATTATGAGATACTAGTGGATCCGTCATTTTCACGTGCGATGCACTTCTCTACAGACTAAAAATATCGATCAAACTCGTGCGATACCTTGACTACACCCGCTACATTTTCGTACGTCAACAATATTGTTTTAAATAGAAAAAGTCAGTAGTTGACACCTGTATGAATGGTATCGATTTTTCAAAGGTAATTATTTAGTTAACAAATTTGTTTATTGATTATAAATTGTTATCTGTAATTATACGTATATTTTTACGAAACTATATCACTTCTGTTTTATTTCACTGTACGCTTGTATAATTAATTATTTAATTATTAAATAAAATTGTTGTAAAATAAAATTCTTAATTATTTTAACCCCGAGTTTATCACTTAATTAGTGCTGCTTTCTTTTCAGTTAAACAAATACATTAAAAATACCCCTACACAGAGAGACACATCTACTAATTACAACAAATGCCAAGCAATGAATTGAAAACAACATCTAATTACAATGAATGTTTCTCACCGTGGCGCACCCATGCGGCGATTCCCAATTCGATATAACAGCGCGGACGATCGTCATGGTAAAAAAAAATAGCGGGCGGTAACTGTTTAGAAAAGCGCGTTGGAAACACCTTCGAATGGAATTAAGCGACTCGGAATTATAATTCCGCATTTGTATTCGTTAAGCGAGCGCAAAGGGAATTCGCGCGTACAGTCTGCAATCGGAGAGGAGAGGTGAGATTAATTCGAGAGCGAGCACGCATGGGGTGTAGGTATAAGGAATCGGACAAATTGTAGTGGTTAAAAAAAATTTCAAGCGTTTCCTGTTAGTGAAGGTGTGCTTTGATTTAATTATATAATGATAGGAATGATTAAAAATGTGTTAAGTTTGTTCAAAATTTTAATTCCTGAGTAAAATTAACGTTTGCACAAACAATTTATTTTATCATGATTTCTGTCGCTTTTTATGTATTTTCGTTTAAGTATGATAGTATCGTTTTAAATATGGTATACAAAATTTCCAATAAAGCGATTAATTAGATCAATATTGGAAATTTCTTAATTACTTGCTTTACTTTTTAGTCCCAGTAAGTTTCATAGATTTATTCAAAGTTTATAGTTTAACAAACGGATCAATTGGTAATATTTATCGTCGAATAATTTCTTTAAACAATATTTACATTAAAAGACATGAAAGTGAAATGTAATACATATTTACAAGGAGTGACCATATTCATGTGTAAGTTTGGATGGGTCCCATTCGTATTTTTAAAATTTTTTGTGGAACTTTGATTATCCTGACATACTTGAATAGCTTAAAAACTTCGATAATAAGGGACAATTTTTGAAGTTACTGAAATTTTGAAGACTTTTGAGATATCCTGTATATAATAACATTCATCATCGTAAAAAATTAGATTAGATTTTATTAAGAACAAGAGAAAATAGGAACAATTTTTTATGGGTATCAGAAATTTATATTTAATTAGAGAGAATGCCTATTTGCATTGATAATACAGGCATATATAAATAATAAAATAGGTTTACCCAATTATCTAAGAAAATTCTAAAAGAATTGTATTATTTTTTTTCAATTTTACTCATTACTTACAATTTACTTAAAATTGTAGATCTTTTAGAAAGAGTCTCAACGAATAAATCTCGTAGTGGCTCGAACGCTTATTGTATACCTTTCACATACTTAAAAAATTAAGTCAATATTTTATATTCTTAAAAAAATGACGCAAGTGAAAATTTCTAATTAATTCTAATAAAATAAAAAATCAAAGTTAATTTCTGTAAAATAAGTATTAAAAATAAAATATGTACAACACAAACTCGGCAACAAATTCCAATTGTTTTGCTATGTTGATTTAATCAATCAATTATAACAATAACTCGATGAAACTAATAACCAAAGAATATGCAGCGTCTTTTAAAATTTCTTATAAATTATATAAACGAATAGAAGTTAACTCAAACATTTTTACTTTCATGTGTCGTTAAATGTGAATTAGTCATTTTATATTTTATTTTATGAAGTGAAGACATGTATGAGAATTATGAGTTGAAAATTCTTTTAGCTGTTTACCTCAGTGATTAAAACATTACTTATTACCTTTCTATAATACAAACTTGTTTTACTTAAGACCGCATTTTTAACTACTAATAAATATATTACGTTGGTAACAATATGACTTAACAACAATAAAATAAATTGTATTACGTTTTATATAAAATAAAATCTCTTAAACGATTCAATTAAAATTGTAACAAGAAACTGTGAAGTTTTCGAAAATACATCGTGCCTTGTAATTTTACAAACTCCGTTATGAAATGAACGATAACAAGCGTCAATCCAAATTTATAATACGTAATAGTAATAAACACTGTAATAAACCACCGCCCCTGAGAGAAAGGGAGTGAGTGAGAGATAGAGAGAGGGAGAGACAACATTTACACTGTAATTGGCTAGAAAGCAGAGTAATATAAAATTCAAAGTTACGATATTGCATTGTGTGACGCGCGCTCTCGCGTTGCTTTCTTCGCACCGACGCTAATGAAAGTGTTTATTAGCGAGACAGTTAAATCGACGTCGTCGACGAAAGAGACAGAGAGAAAGAGAGCGACGCATTCACATGCGCTCACAGAGAGTATGCGTGCGTTATGCAATGCCCGTGTTGGAAAAAGCGGCTGGGAGGAAACTATATTATGAGAAGTTAATTACAGAAATCAGCCTACGCAGTGATATCATCGCTATACTTCTTCGCTTGCAGAGTGTTCGCCATTTTTTCTGTCGCGAATCAATTTTCCAGAGCTTTGTTTGATTTATTCGTGCCAGCTTGTGCCTTGTATTCCAAGGTTATACTTGGCTGTAACACACGACGCTGTTTATTACTTGTTTTCCAACAGTGAAGTAGTTTTTAAATATGGTTACATGTGTTCGTAATACCCGAGATTTATTTTTTATTTGAAGGTAAATGTGTAAATTTAGTTTACTGAACCCTGGTTATGACTCTATGAGTATGATGTGTTTATGGTATGGTTAATGAAGGGCGAAACTAAGTACTTGTTATTTACACTAACGAGGGTTATGCGAATGTGGAAAGACATAATACAGGATAAATAAAATAACATGAAAATATATATTTTACTATCTATTTATGAGTTGATTTCTTAATAAATATACTTAGTTAAATAAGTTTAAATATTGTTATGCAATTTGGAATTATCATTTTGTTCAAATAACTGTAAACTAGTCATTTTACTTTGAACTTTTTAATAAAAATTCTGAGACATATTTCAATTTGAAATCTTAATTAAAACATTTTATTATAGTTCATTTTCCTGTCCCATATTTATTTTTTTGTTCATAAATTAACGGTATCGCATTCGATAATGTATGCAGATTATAAAATCGCTTATATCAACGTTTCACTTGATTTTACTAGCTACTCTCACAAAAAAACAATAAAAGTTTACGAGTCTATATACTAATTAATAAATGAAATCGATCCGGTTCGTTAGGCGATAGCAAAAACCATTTTAATTAAACGATGAGAAGTTGTTTGTTATTCATTTATTTTTAAAGTTACAAACAGTATGATGATCACATTCATAGTATTTTTCTCTGAAAACATAGGAAATCGGAATCGCGCAGATTTTTCTTTGTAATGAATAAAATAAAAAAAATTATTTCAAAACCTTTGAAATATAGAAATTCTAGAGTCGTACAGTATAGGAATCTGCACTGGCTCAGGTTTCTCTTTTGCAATTATTTCAATACTAACACAATTTAACGGAAGTAAAAAATCGTTAAATTGTATATACTATACTAAACATGATCTCAATTTCGATTATATTTGTCTAAATTACTTCAGTTAAACATAGTTCGCCTTTAATTACGGAAATATAACATTAAATTATATCTATAAAATTCAATTCAAATATTTATGTCCACCAACAAAAAAACAAGTCTACGTAAATCACTATAAAACATTCACACTCTCTTCAACTTCTCTACCCTCCCTCCCTTTCTATACTTTCGCCCGCTCAATTTCCACCCAAAAAACTTTACACCCAGTAACGTAATATTACTTAATATCTGTACACTATGTGCTCTACAACACGCATATACGCACCCAATCCTATATATATATTGACTCTACCTTCATCGCCATCACGATTACGCGCGTGCGCGCGCGCAATCAGACCCATAAACCCACTATGCCCACCCATAAATTTTACGGCCCGGTCATTCGCTCTCTCTCTCTCTCTATCTCTCTCTTATACTTTTATATACACACTGTTCTATATATATATATATATCCAACAGCCCCGCGCACCATCGTCGTCGCAACTTTTCTCACAGTCCCACACACGCGCGCGCGCGCGCATCCCTCCTCTCTTCCGTGCAAGAAGGCCCCTTTGCTATATACTCTCTCTCTCTCTCTTCGACGAAAAAAAGGAAGGAGAGTATACACATACACACATACATAAGAACGGAAAGGAAACCGTTCGTTCGTTCATCCCCCCATGTAGCAGCAGGGGTGTGTAAAAACGCGCGAGCGAGCGCTTCCCCTCACTGTTATACTACACTATACCTATATATACATACCTCTACATATATGTATAGTAAGTCACACAGCTGCGTTATATACGCTCTCTCTCTCTCTCTCACTCGGGGCCCGGGGACTACTGCTGGTTGCCTGCGACTGTGAGTGAGCGCCGGCAGCGCCGCCATCTCGCTGACTCTCCGTTCCCTGCGTGTGCCTTCGATGCCTCGCGCGCACTTTTCGCCTCTCTCGGCGAGTCGCGCGAACAATAGATCCCCGCGCGTCGACGACCGACGACGACGTGAGTGAGAGACGCGCGCGCGCGGTGTGTGTGTATATATATGTGTTTTGTGCGTTGTATATACTGAGAGATCCTTCTTGATATATACATTATAGTTTCGCGGGTTCTTCGTTATCACGCGGAAACATAAAAGTGCAAGAGAAAGACGAAGAAAAAGTGACAAGGATATACACGCATACATATATAAACAGATATACGCACGCGTGTCTGTGTGTGTATATATATATACAGGATAAAATCGTGAACGACGATCATTGTGCGATTATTACGGGGGTGTAAAAAAATAAAGAACGTAGTGGGTGAATCCTGGGGGGTGGGAGAGAGAGAGAGATAGCTGCAGTGTGTGTGTGGAATGGTACAGCTGAACGTCACGCTGGAGATCTCGCGGTCACCGGCGCGGGCGCGCACGACGCTCCTCGCCTCCGTGTTCCATCATCAACGCTCGTCCAGGTCGAGCTTAGGCCCATGGCCCAACGTCGCTTAATCACCGCCGTTTGACTGTGTGTGCGCGAGTTGTTGTTGTTGTTGTTGTTGTGCTCCATTTGAGTTTTATCGGTGTCGAATTTCGCGATATTTAATGTGAAAAATTCGCACGTGAGATGGTTAAGTGACGAAATATATATATATAGAAGGTAGTTGAGAGCCTTGGAGTAGTGACGAACAGTGCGCGTTTTTTGTTTCGGAGCAAATAAAGGATACATACGTCTATATATATATCTATATCTATATATATATATAAGTGTACGAAAGGGCCGAAGGGAGTGAAAGAAAGAGAGGCCTACCGATGAGGCCCGAGCGGCGATAGCCCAGGCTCAAGGAGTGAGAGTGTGTCTGTGTTTGTCTGTGTGTGCGTGAAGACCGAAGGAAGAACGAAGAAGAAGAAGAAGAGGAAGAAGAAGAGGAGGAGGAGGTGCGGAGGAGAGAAAGCAGCAACAGCAGCAACATGCCGCCGTCGTTGCTGCGCCTGGGGCCTCTGGCCGTTCTGTCGCTGCTAGCCCTACTACCGCTACTGCTACCCGTCGCTCACGGTTAGTCCCTTATCAAAACTCTCCGTGTCTCTCCACTTATATATATATATATACATGTGCATGATGTCTTGGAATATATACATATAAGTAATAGAAGATCTGTGTGTATAATGTGTCTGCTATGTATGCGGATATATATATGTATGTATATAGGAGCAGCCTTTCGCGCGCGAGAGAGAATTGAGAAAAATATCAGCGCGAGCATGGCAACAGGTTTCACCGGCGCGCGCCCGCGTCCCTTTCTCCGCGTATATAACGTATATAACGCGCGCACGCACGACTATACACTATACTCTCCCCACCTCGTTTACCCTAACCCCCCTACTCTATCTCGTGTGCCTTTAGATGCATGTATATATATACGCGGTATGAATACTGCCTGTTATCGTTCGAATTTCCCGCGGATTTTTATCGCGAGATAAGAATTGTGCTATGGGCATATATAGATATATATATATATATATACGACACGCACAGAGTGTGTGAGACGAGAGAGTCGATGTTTTCGAGGGGTGCATCGGTATTCCATGGCGCGCAGCTGCTCTGTGGAGAAGGAGGAGACCGAGCGAGCGAGCAGCCGTTATTACTAACCTTGGCGAAAATGTCGAGCTCTCAACGCTACTTCTCTGTCTGTGTATATGTGTGTGTGTATGTGTGTGTCTGCTTGCCCTCTCTTCTGCTGCTGCTCTTTCGAGAGCACGCGCAGGCTGCACGCGAGAGGAGACAGAATGAGAGTCCTTGGTGATTTGTGAAGAGGGTTTTTCTCGTGGATTTCGGAGTGATTTTTTTTTTGGGAACGATGGGAGAACGGAGGACCATGTGATAAGAGGTTCTTGGGTGGAGAATTTAGGAAAGAGGGTAGAGAAAACTAGCTGGTCGATGAATTATAATAGTGTGTTGAAGTTATAAGATAGTTTTTATTTGTATGATTGGTGTATTAGCTGTAAATGGATGAAGTAGAAGCACTTCTTTTGCAATACGATAGACTTGAGCTGTTTAAGTTTTAATAGAAAATTTATTTATTCTCTTATTTCGATAAATTCAATGTATTGCTCCATTTCCAATTTCGGAGCAAGTTATAAATTTAGTCATCGGGTATACTTTTTTTCATACATAAAATTGTTAAACACAAATACTCTCCACTTTACTTTCACTGTAATTTCTTTTGTTTATCGATGAATCCATATTTTACACTAACATCCAATAATTACACGTTCTGATATCCATTGTTTATACGCTGCGCTTCAAATGACTAGTATGCAAAAACAACGAGTGATTTATTGCCAAATCTCGTGTATAATTTATTGTCAGCCATCATTCATCAATAATCAATCATTATCTAAATTTCGGAGCATCAGGTCTGAAAAACGAAAATTCCCTCATCGCTATTTAGCTTTGTGAAAGTAAATCTGCTGTACGTAATTCTCATTATCCTTCCTCTCTCTCTCTGTCTCTCTCTCTGTCTCTCGCACACATACATATACATACACTGTGCTCCCATCGCTCCCGTTGTTTTACTGGCCGGCTTTTTGTTTACATCCGCGCTATACTTACGCCATAGAGAGATTTTCTCCGTGCGCATTTTTGCTCCGAAACCGAAGCATTGTGTATACTCGCTTTTAGTTAGCCCGAGCCGTGATTTATGCGTGATTTCTTTCGCGCCGCGCGCTCTCTCAGTTTATCGCCGATAATAATAAATTGCGCGCTGGTTTTCGTACCTGAATTTTAATACGGCTAGAGGGAAAGCTCTGCCCTCGAGTTCTCCTCATTTTCCGTCATTTTCGGAGGGAATTTCGTACGGGAATTAGAGCTCTTATTATATTCGTTCAACGAAAAGAAAAAAAATATTAAATGATAGGTTTCTAGACGTGTATAAACATTTGAGAAAGTCGAACGTAATTTTCTTTGATAAATTCCTATGTTTATTTGTGTAATATACGATGAACTTGAGCATCAATATCTTTCTGAAACATTTGTTATTCCACATGGGACGTAATTTTTGTTATGTAATTGAAATTGTTTTTATGTATACATGATTATGAGTAATAAAAATAAATCATTTATTTAGTATTCTAATTTAATTATTTCAAGTTGCTGCTTGCAACCAAATCCTTATTTTACTAAATTAGCTTATTCAAAACTATTTAGTAAAAATGTTACTATTTATTTTACTTAATAACCGGTTAAATGCATATTCTGATAAATATTATTCTGATTTAGTTTATAAACATTCAAGTTTCGTTCGTTAAAGTTTCTCCACAATGTAGTAAAATAGTAAATAATTATATGAATCAATTAACAATAATAATAAATTTTTTAATTCACACATAATAAATTTTGATGTTTTTCTTATTACGGTCTGTACATTATTAATTTCATTATTATACTTCACTGCTGAAACCTAATAAATATTGATATTTTTAACAAGCCTCTATAAAATACCATGAACAAAATCGTTTGTACAATGATAAATTAAATTAAACCTCAATTTTATTACACTACGATTTGAAACTACGATTGCTCCAATTAGATAACCTATCCTCAACCGCATTAAGAAACTCCTCTTTCTCCTATCCTTTCCCATCTAAAATCTCTCTTCGAACTTCCTCTACATATATATATATACACCCTCTCGAAAAAATTCCATCGCTCTCGAAAAATTTCTTCCCTTTTGCCTTCACTAAAACCTCACTCGCATACGTGTATACACTAGCATACACTGCCGAAACACAACAGCCGTATATATATACTCGTGAGCCCCCGACCGCACCGGAAGGACACGCGCGCTCGCGCGACAACACACATATATATATATATATACATGCCCATGGTGGTGGTGGTGCTGCTGCACAACAGCTGCGCGTTATGTTGCACGCTCGAGACTCACCACGTGCTGTGCGCCAGTGACGCTCAATGCTTGCGAAGGGAGAACCACTGCGCGAGGGACAGGTGCCCAACCCCGGCTTTCCGGGAAGCCGCGACGACGCGCGAACGCATACGTATACGCAGCGTTGTGGAAGAGAGAGAGAGAGAGAGAGACTTTCGAGAGCTGCAGCAGTAGCAACGTTTTCGTGAGAATCGCGCGGGGGTTGCTGCTGCTGCTGCTGCTGCTGCTGCTGCCACTGCCGCCGGGTAGTAGTATTATTGAGGCGGGAAAAAACGTTTTCTGGAGGTTTGGGCGTACACAAGAGACGATCGGTGGATTTTGTATAGGACTATTGAAGGAAAATTTTTCTCCTATGGAATTAGGAATTGGTAATGTGATCGGTTCTCTATGGGGCTTAAAGTGCATCGAGCGTAAAATGGTTCGTCTTGGACTGTTTAACCAAACATTTTGATGGACAAATATTTTTACAGCTTACAATTTCTATATATAGTTTCGTCGTGTTGTTTACGGCGAAGTCATACAAAATACTCTGTTTACATTGTCGATGCTATTTAAATTCTTCTATTTCTTTTCTTGTTGCTTATAAAAATTAAATTCTTAATTTATTATTCTTTACTTTAATCAGTTCGATACAATTTTCCATTACGTTCTTTCTATATTACTAATGATTTTAAGATATTTTCAAGATACGTTCAAAAAATGAACTTGTTCGTGAACCTATTAAATTAAATTTTAACTACACTCCAGATAAACTGTAAAAGAAACTAAAACAAAAACAAGATATTGCTTCTTCTCATAGTTCACCGCCCATCATCATGTACCCTGAAACCAACGTTGCACGACAACCGTCATCATAAAATTGTTTTTACCGCTTCTTCCTTCCCCTTCATCGCCTATCACCACTGCACCTTTTATACTCTAGCGTCATTCTAATCGCATCTATTGAGCGACCCGCAACAACCGAACGTCCGCAGTGAAAAATAGAAATGCGAAACGGCGAGTAGGCGACTATACACTCACACGAGAACGCGCGCATGTGCGAGAGAACGCAAAGATTTACATACATGCCGAGCATTCCAGTGATCGGTTTCTGCGAAGCTGAACACACACATATATATATACATACGTATATATACACAGACAGACCATGAGGGCCGTATATAGACGATAGTTTTGCATGTCCATGCCACTTTCCGTTCGACCCCGACAACGCAGACGACGATGATTTTAGGTCTCTCTTCGCGAGAGTGGTTTTGGTTCCGAGAGAGGGAGAGAGAGAGAAGAGAGTGGGATGCTCTGTGCTTTTCATTAGAGGGGGGGCTTTTCGGACTGTCATTATCTGAGACCTGTTTGACTGCATGGATGGTGGCTTGAATTCGTCTGCTAGGTGGTTCGTATAGCTAAGATAGCTGCTGTGAATGGGATTTGTTTTTCGAGAATAGTATTTAGTGTGTTTTAGATGGTTGTTTCCTTTTTCTTTTTTGTATTTTAAGCAATTTTAGTATTTTGTTAATACTTGTTTTTTATATGAGCAATCAAGAGAAATGGGTCATAACCTTTTATTATAGTGATTTTTTATAAAAATAATAAAGATAAAATATTGTTGTACTAATGTAGAATTTTTAATTTAACATATATCTATTGCGTGACGTCCGAATGAAATTTCTTTTTGCCAAGGCCCAAAATATGCTATTCAAATAAAGAGTCGAATTCAAAATGGCGATAAAACAGGATTCCAACATCTACTTAATGGCAGTTTAGAACCACTTTCGCATGCGTAATTTTCGCTGTGTTTTTTTTCCCCCTTTTTGTCGGCGGCATTAGGGCTGTATCAGTCAATTTTTTTTTCGTCGTCGGTAAGCTAAAACTTTCAGAGTCGTTAGCTAAGAATGTTAAACACTGTGTGTGATTTGAGCTATTTTAAATTTTGTGCGTACTTCATTTTTGTCGACCAAATATCTCCACTATCATTTCAAATGTTGCATTTTTAGGTAGTTTTTATTAAATTAATGCAAATATCATATCAGCAAATGATTTTTCATTAACCACTATAAACGTTTCTCCAGCAATTCGAAAAGCGAGTGATCACACCGAATAGTATAGCACGGTACACACATAAAGAGTCACTTTAATAGCCGGCTTTGTAATGGGGAAAGCAATATACACCTATCTTCCGCGATCCTCGAAAGGAGTATGTATAAAGTATTCCGAAACGGCGCATGCCGCAGCTGACGTAACACCGGTGTACACGGGTATATAGAGCCGACGATGTCGCGCCCGCGTCACCCGAGTTCTGGAGAAAAAGAGGGAGAGAGTATAATGCCCTCTTTTGTGTGCCAAAAGAAGACTTGAAAATCTTATATAGGTGTTTACAGAAATCTTTTTTCCCTTCTTATTTTGAAGGGATCGATGTATACGTAGTTGATTGGTTTTTGAACATTTATTAATAACATTCATTAAAGAAAATTTGGAAATAGTTAAATTAGAAAGCGATTAAATTTACCAATCCAAAAGTAAACTGGTTTCTTGTTGATTACTTAACAATTTTTTTACCATTCTCTTTTTCAATATCTATATGTGTACGAGCTACAGGCACACCTAATATTTTAATATTTTACAAAATATATCTCGCATATAATTTTGTTATTACATCTTAGAAAAAAAAGAGAATGAATCCCGCTATATACGAGAAACAGAACCTCGTGTAAACCACAATAAATATATCAACGCGATACAATCATCGATTTAATCTGAGAATACACATACGCACTCTTATTATATATTAACTATGTAATTGCTTCAATTTGCAATAACTTCTGTATATCAAATAAACTGTGCGCAGCAGCAGCAGCAGCAGTAACAAAATTATGAAAAAATCATTTAAATCATAATGTATATTGTATATATATATAATAATACGTCGCTTATACAAAATCAAGCCGATGTCGAAAGCAACGACCTCGTGGTATATAGCCCCGCTGCTGCCGCTCCCGAAGGCGCTGGTGCGGTGGTGTGCATCTGTCTACTCTGGATGCGGTGGCGGTATATCGGTTTTAACTCGCACGCGCGCGCAGCAGCAGCAGCAACGGAGAGTCAACTCGCCAGCGCGCACATTATGTTCTCAGGCTTTCTCTTCTCTCTCTCCCCGCGCGCGCGCGTGTATATAGCAGAGGGCCGATTCCCTACTCCTCCTCCTCCGCGCCATGAGGCTTTTAGCGTGCTTTCACACGAAATATCGTCGGCGCCGCCTCGGTCGCTCGCTCTCTCGCTCTGCGCTTAATTAAAACCTTGCCGGTCGTTTCCTTGTCCGAATTATGTGCGCGGGCTCATGGTCGTCGTCGTCTGCGTTTGTTAGGGATCTGTTTTATCGACTGCTGTAGGCTATATAGGGTGTAAAGGAAGAAGAGTTACAGGGTGGTTTGGAGAGAATTTTTACCTAGTATTTTGGATGTAGGTGTAGTAGTGATTACAAAATAATTTTTTTATGTAGTCACATTAGAGTTTAGCTCGTAACACCAAACACCTTTGATTAGTGATTATTTCTTTTGTTTCCTTTCTCTAGACCTTCACAGTATATGATTTTATGATAAAATTATTCCTTACCTATAAAACTTCAAACGTAATAAACAGAAGAAACTCAACATTTACGTTCTGCCTCAACCCCAAATCCCACATCATTTTATCGCGCATTTCATCCTCTCTTCATTACGAGCTGAACAATTGCTCATACCCACCTTTCCTTTCTCCGTATTCCTCTTTATACCCGACGTTTAAAACATTGTACGTCAGCGTGTCGGACACGCTCGAAACATCGACGTTCGACTTTCGCGACTCGCTTGCCACATACGCGTTAAGAGCAAAATCCGCGCGCACGCGTAAAGGTAAACTTTGTTAAAATTCCAGCTGTGTGCGTCGACTTACGCACTCGTTGAGTTTGTCGCCACGCGATATAAAAGCGCACAACGGACGTTAATTGCGAGCTCGCCTTAATTAATCGCCCTCTCTCTCGAACATGTATATATATATACATGCGTCTCGTTTGCACGACCGAAGAAAAGTATACGGAATTCCGTGTACATGTGTGTATGTGCGGCATCGTCGAGGAGAAAGAGGCTCTGTCGGGCGAGGTTTGCGGAAAATAAGTCAGAGAGAAGAGAGGGAGGAAGAAATTCTTTAGTAGTAGAATGAAGGATTACGAACATGCGTTTAGTCGGCTTTCGACTGTAAAATCACGAGTATTCAGGTGTCCGCTACACATATGCGATATATATATACTCCAAATTCGTATTTTCTTCTTCCGTAGAGAATAGAAAGTTATTGCAGAATGCTTTGAGCTGTAATTTGTTTTAACGTGCATTTCTAATTAGTTATTCGATAATAGTATATACAAAAGTGCATATAATATAGAAACAGTAATTTTCCTTAAGCGTATACCATTAAATTACGTGCCCTGAAGTCCCTGAACCAATAATTTCCACGTCTATATAGAAACAACAATAATATACACGTGTAATTCAATCTTTGCATTTTTATAATATTTTTAATTTAATTACTTTTCAAAGAACGACTTACATAAACAATTGTATTAAAAAAAAACTCCAAATATTCAACAGAATTATACAATAATGCACTTATAACAGAATATTCTGACCGTACCCCATCCCATTATGTTTAAAAGCCGCTCAAACGCAAAAGAAGTTCTCACACACAACAAGTAATCCCCGCCAATTTCCACAACCACTATATGTATATATATATACCTCTTCTCGCTCAAAAGACTTCTAATTCCCAAATAGCTTTCTCAGCGTTTACCACCTTTGAATAGCAGCGCTCTCCACAGCAGCATCCTGCAAGAGGGGAACACTACTCAAAACGGGGCAGCAAAAGCGTTTTCGCGAGCTCAAAAGTTTTTCCGCCGCGGCAGGCAGGCCAATTCAAGGCACTCGTCGTAAATCAACTAGAGCTGTGTGCGCGAGCGCGCGCGAGCTGCGGAAAATTATTGTAGTCCGTTATGTACAATGGCGCGCGTCTCGTCTCCAGTGTGTGTGTGTGTTGCTGCTGTACTAGAGTGAGAGAGAACGATTAATGTATCGCGAGAGGTGGCGCGTGTGAGGAAGCATAACTTTTCCTTCGTGACGCGTGACGTTCGCGTGTATATAAGTTGTTGCCCGTAAGTGTGTATATAACATTGCGCAAAAGGCTCTCATTCGGGATGAAAGAGCTTTGATACGAGAGTATATAGGAGAGATCAAACGGAATTCCGATAAATGCCTCTCTATAGCGGTGATTTCCTTGCTGAATGTTGGGAAGTTTAAAGTCGGGGAGGCTATTCAGCTGAGAGTTGGTTAGGTGCGAATGGGGGGTAAAGGCTCTTTTTTGTGCAAGGATCGGGTTTGGGATTGCGAAGATTTATCGGCTGAAGTTACGTTAGTTTTGCCGATACAGTTTAAATGGGGTGATTTACGCTGGGTTCCGTATGCAAAATGAAGTTATGCTTGAAGGTACAGTCGAAAGAATTGCAAAATACATATACAAAATTTACATCGGCACAGTTATCTTCGTATTTTGAATACTATAGAATTTTCTTTAATCAATCATCTTTTAGAGTTAATGGGAAACGTCGTGACGTATAGTAATAAGTGTTCAACCGTCATTTCTCCAAAATCAATAGCGACAATTGAACATCATTTTCATTAACATATTTCACAAATCAATATACCAACATGAAAACCATAAAAAACTCCAACCCTTATCAATAGATTATCCGAACGAAAGTTTTCCGTTCAACCGATTCTTCTCACTACATTGCAATTAATAAGCTCGATACGGTTAACGAGGCATCGGGAATACAGCCAATACATCGCCTGAACCTAAACCTCGATAAATAATACAACAATCTCGACGTCTTTCGATTCGATAATCCGCTGCGCGTGCGCGGCTGGGAGCTGAGCAACCGGTTCTCCCTCTTCGACGAGAGGACGACACGCATTGCGCACCTTATCTCGGCCCTGATCGTATACATCGGGATCATCCCCGCGTACCCTCCCACGCGCGTGTTCGTCCCCTTTCAAAGAACTCTCTTTCTCTCTCTCTCTCTCCTTTGGAAATTCAAGGGGGGAAGAGAAAAAAGGTACTCCTCGATCTTCTTGGGGGCCCGAGAGAGAAAGATGGTTCTTTTTGCGCAGTGCTGCATTGTGCGTTACACCTGGGAAATATTTCAGTGTCGATGGAAGAGCAATGTCTCTTTGGTCTCTACATGTACAAATTAAATTATTTAGTGCCGCTTTGGGTTGCTGAGTTTTAAACTTATTCCAGTGTTTATACTTATTGTTCGGCAAAAGAAAAATTTATATTTTCTTTTAGAGTGTCTTGTTCATAACTAATCATCATCATTCGTTACGACTTCAGCATCGATTTGCAAAATAAATTTATTCGGCTTTCAACAAAGCACCTTACAAAGCATCAATCTCCCGGATTCACCTTCACATGCTCCTTCGATCCACCTAGATCTAAAGTCCTGATATTACTATATATTCGGTAACCTCTCTCTTTTACTAAAGAACAACCTCTCATCCCTCTTTCAACTCACTTCCTCCCATCCCTCGACACACGACAAAAGAAAACTCAGCTCAAAGATTTTTGTCAATCTAGGGATATACACAAATAAACGCCAGGGGCGCGCTCTCTCCTCTTTCCGACTGGTCGGACACATTGCATGCGCAGGGGGACAAGGTCGATCGGCTTCTTATATACTCTCGCGTGTGCGGCGGTGGCGGCATCCGATCGCACACGTGGGATCCTCTTTCTTCCGTCTATGTGTATGTGTGTGTATATATATATACGTACACTCTGCGCATCGCTCTCTAACCTTTTTTCGTCTATAAGAGCGTCTCAACGACGAGAGAGAGAGAGAGAGGGAGAGCTTCTCTTTCTATATCTCGCGGCATCTGCTAACTAAAAGGTTTGAGATCTCTTTGGAGAGGGGAGAGGTAAGAGAGAGAGAGAGAGAGTGAGAGGGGGAAATGACGACGACCCCGCGTATGTACATGTATGCGACGACATTTGCATTCGTCCGTCTGATCGCGAAGAGAGACTTCCTTGCTCCCTCTCTCACTCGCACTGCTGCTGCTGCTGTGTGGATTCTTCGTCTTCTTTGGGGCTTTTTTTTTCATTCGAGTTTCGTTCGCCGGGGACATCGTCCGCGTAAAACCGCATAATTAAGGATGTATCGGTTGTACAGTAGCGATTGAAAGCACAAGGAGGGGAAGTTGAGTCGAGCTCGTGTGGTACACACTGCTTCCAAACAGGGATGTTACGCGCACGCGGGGTTCTTGGAAGCCGAGTGCGTTCATGTCAATGGGTATATATATATATAGATGTGGTATGGGTAGTGAAGATTCGCATTTAAGGTCGAGAGCTGTTAGCGAAAAGTCGGACGATAAATGGCCCTTGTGGCTCTTCGCAAAAGGAAAATAGAAATGGCAATGGAATCCTTGAAGTTAACTTAAAAGGAAACCGTACTTGAAACTACAAGATGATTAATCTCAATGATTTGCGACCCAAGCTTATAAGTAGTTTAGTTAATAGTCATGATTAATAGGAAAAAAGTGGAAAAACATCCAATGAAAAAATATCACAATCTTACAAAACAATCATCACATATTTTTGCTATTGAATGTACACCTTCACACTTCATTCATCCTTTGCCGCAAATCCATCTGGACTTTCTCGGACTCTGTTCGTCTGGACGTACCGCGACATGTTCCATCCTGACTTCGACGACGTTTGCGGGCGGAGAAGATGTGACAGCAGAAGGAGGAAGAAGAGGAAGATCTTTGAAGGCTATTCGAACCCGATCGGGGATTGTGCCGTCAGTCAAGCTTCCGAGGACGCCGGTTCATACGTCCCTTATTGAGAGAGTGAGGGGAGGGAAGAATTGACAGGGGAATGCGCAGTTGTGGTTTGGACACCTGTGAATGTTCTCAGTTTCATTGAATATGTTTCGTGCACAGATATGGATGTGATTTTGAATGATGTCATGGAATGATGAGAACCACTTTAGTTGAATGTCTATTACGTCGAGGAAATATTTTTGAATTTTGACAATAAATTAAATTGCGAATATGGTTAATGAATTTTAACAATTAATCATTAATCTGCAAAACATTGAAGTTATTACTACGTATTACAAAATATTACATAATTCTCTTGCAACGGAAAGTAGCCGGTGACTAATCAAAATCTTTACGTACGAAACCCACATGTCTTGTTCTCTCTGCATGACTTTTTATCCAAAAACATGATTCGAATTAATCGTTCACCAAAAAAAAAAACAACTCCTTTCTCTCTCTTTCTTTCTCCTCACTCGCTCTCTCATTTACAATCGCGCTTTTGTTTCTAAAACAAAAACACATTCGGATAAAGCAATCATTTTTTTCGAGACCCCAGCAGCAGCGAAGCGCTTTTTGTCTCACATCGCCGAAAAAAAAAATCTTACGAAATTATCCCAGCATGACTGGGTGGAACCGCGTAAGAACGATTTTTCGGTACTCTCGCAGACGGAGATGAAGAGGTCAAAATTTTTCGAAAGCCTCGGTTGATTACACGACGAATCAGTGCGCGTTTTTTCTTTCCCTCGTTCATTCTGGAACAGAGAGTACCTATATACAGAGAGAGAAGAAGAGCGTGGTGCATCCGGTGAGTCGCTCGTTAACGTTTTTCCATCACGAGTGCAGTAGTGTTTCGTTTGTGCTCTCGTTCGTGAAGAGTGCAGGAACATTTCGATTTTTTTTTCTTCAAGTTTACTAAATTACTCGGTGATTTTTCGGGAAGTTTTGTAAATTAAACTCTACTGATGCAGTTAATGTTTTCAGTCATTGATTTTGATGTCTGGTTTAGTTAAAAAATGTTTTCCTATTACCTTCGTAATAAATCTGGTAGAATTGTTAACCATATATGCTTAACCGTATTTATATATACCTCATAAAATAGATATCGAAAGTAAAAGTAATACTTATGATCGAATTACTATAATTTTTTTTTATATAATAACTTCCATGTAACTAACACGTTAATTAAAAATTCTTATAATTTTGTATCCCAAAAATATTATTCTGATTTTATAAATCAAACATTTACAGCACATTTGCATATATCCAACCACTCATAATGACACACGCTTCTCTAATCAAATTTCACCGATCATATCAACCCATTCACCAAAATCCCAACGAAAAGCGCATTATTATCATCGCGCGATCCACTTGTAACGACGCGTGTAAAGTCAGCAGCCGGCTAATGAGTTTTTCAGGTGGTCAGCGTACGTTGAAAAGCAAAGCCGTATAAACACACACACACACACCTCTTACTCTTCCTCCTCCTCCTCCTCCCACGCAGACACGGCCTGTTGGCTCGGATTACACGCTCACCGGAGTGCGGCACGGCGTTCCGCACTTTTCCGCTGACCGCTCCGCGATAATGGAAAAATGCTCGTTAGGCGTATCGCGCATATACCTACCTGTATGTGTGCGTAAGTGTATAGTCCGGTGCTATTATGGGCTTGATAGATCTCGTCGACGCGGTCGGTGGTTGTGCGCAATTTGCACGTACAACTTTATTAGGCAAATTAATGAGTTTCGATGTAAATGGGAGGTTTTGTAGAGGAAAAATGATTTGTATGTTAAGATTTACGTAAATGCTGCCGTTTTGTTATTAATTAAAAAATAATGTTTCTAGCGGTTTTTATTCGGTATTATAATATAGACATGGAAAATAAAAATCAATAATTCGCAATAACGCACTTACTTATGTAACTTTATTTAAAGAAAAAGGAACCAATAATAAATAAAATCATAATCTTGACTATATAAAAGAAACTCCACTTACAACAATAATTCAAATCACACAACACATCCTAACATCCCCTATTTTCTCCATTGTTATGAAATACACAGAAATCAAAAGCTATCACTCGATTGCCCGCGAATGTTTCTATATTTCACACACGAGAGTATATACATACAGCTTTTCACGCCCTTTGATTGTATACACGTACTCGTTCTCGCTTTGTTTCCCCGGCATCATCGTCGTCGTCGGTGCGTTGGGTCAGCGGAGCGTGCGTGCCGATTTCATGCATCGCGACGCGTTTCCAAAGAGCGAGTAGATGATTTACTAATTACGCGCAGATGGGCGTGAACGTTTCGGGTAACGTGGGGACAACTATTATTTATGGTGCAGGGATATGGGCTGTGGGAGTGTGTGGCAATTGTATATGTCGAACGGTGAGATGTTTGATTTGCAAGTTCAATTGATAGTTGGTATAATCGGTGATTACAAGTTGTTCGAGTTTTAAATATTGAGTTAGATAAACTTGGCCCGATAACAGTTGTTTAGTTTCTTATCTTATTGAGACAGATATCTCCAGAAAAATAATTTTTATTACTTCGAAAACAAACGTAGACGATGATCTTCATTTTTATCACCCTAAACCAAAGATTAAAGAAGATATCTCGGAAGTTCCAAACAAACTTGGCGCCTCCTTATCTTCCGTTCCTAAATGCATCCGCCAATCTCGGAACCCTGCCTAATTCACCGTATCGCCGTCATCTTCCCTTTTTCTATACCTGTTTTTCTTCACGCAACGTACCAATCAACTGAGTCTCTAAAAAAAAAAAAGCAATAGACCCTCTTAACCCAATACCTACACACCATCTCCATTTTTACCATCTCCTAATGCAGTTTCACAGCTCGGCCGAAATATAAATCACTTTTTACTATATATTCTCGACTCTTCTGTATACCCGCCCACGCAATGTGGGTTACGAGATAGCCCATGGCCGCGACGCTCGTTAACCGTGTATCGCCTTGTCTTTCTCATTGTACGGTACGCACCGGATCACGTGTGTATAGTCTCACTCTTTTTCTAGTGGCAAAGGTCATCGTCGTATACATATAAAAGGTATACGAGTGAGAGAAACAGTATATATGTGTGTGTGTATAACATGGGTGACATTGTGTCGCGGAGATGAGGATTTATGGGCATCTTAACGACGTGGAAGGAACTTAAGGACGTTTTGCTGATTCGATATCGAGACTCACACGTGCGAATGCCATATAATGTATACATGGGTCGTGCGTATTATTTGACATTCCCATGTCTGCGGCGATAGCGGATTGGAATATTGATAGCGCATTGTTTTCGTGGGTTACTTTTAACTGCACGTATATTGGTAAAAAAATTTTTCTACCAAAACAACGAGCAATGTTTTAAATGTCAGAAAGCCGACGGGGTAAAATTTACTGTCATATACGTAAACGTATATATATATATATATATATATATATATATATATATACCTTTGTTATGTAAAAGAACATAAGGTTCGTCATTAGCCGACGTTAGGCCTATCAAAACAGTCGTTAATGTCGATCTAATTACGACAAACGAAACGACAGCCTCATCGCACGACGAAATCAAAAGTGAAGAGAGCTACAAACAGACGGGGGGGGGCGCATTATTGTATATACGCGCGTCTGCCTCCACAATGAGTTCGTTAACTGGTCTTACATCAAACTGAGACGAATGCGTGTACACGTTCCCATTGCGTCATCGGAGCGCGAATGTTGTCTACTACTTCTTCTTCTTCTTCTTCTTCTCTCTCGGTTCTTTCCTCTGTCTTATGTAGTCAGCCGTTACTATGCGTCTGACCTCCTTCAATTGTTTCCCCGTGGACTTTTATTTTTACTTTCACCGCGTTATCGATCTGTTACCTGTTGTCTTAAGCGAGTGCTTTAATCAAAGAGCACGGTTACAAATGCGAAATTCGGTTGTTTGCATGCAGGTTCAATGTAATCAAGTTACATTGTTATACTTTTATTGTTTTGTAGTATAATAAAATTTTTGTAAATACACCTTAATATTTATTTTCAATGCGCATGCGGGTATAATTAAGTTCGATAAAAGTATTCTGAAAAACTTGTATATAATAATTTATTAATTTTATTAATTTTTTCTTTAAACGTAGCTTGTAATAATAATTCTGTTATTTTTTTTGTTACAGGTAAGTGAAGTCATTACGAACCGAACATATACGGTCACACCCTACTTCTATATAGACTACTATAGACGAGTAAGTAAATGCATCGAATATGATAAAACAAGCAAGCCAAACACTATGTATTATAATGTCTTCCAACCGCAAAACTTCTCTTCCGTAAAAACGCTGTAAACATACATTCTTCAATCAATCCGCACTTCCAAACTTCAGTCGCCCATGCCTATTCATTACCCACTTCGTCGGGACGCATCGTTGATTGAGAGCATACAAACGACTGTGTAATATGGGCATCGCTGACGCGTAACGAATATCCGCAGCGAAGCGCGAGCCGCACAGGGATAGAAATCTCGATGCTATCGGCGTGATCGTTCACGTAGCTTTGTTCCGTGAGAAGATATATATATATCCCAGTAAGGCGTGTTGTTCGGTAGCTCGATCCTAATTAGTTATCGATGAAGTTAAACGATTCTCCATTATATGCATCTATATTTTGGTCGATTCGGTAGCTTGATCGAATTCGAGTATCGTGATGCTATAATCGAAAAGGCATTGAAATTTTGTAATACGAGTTATTCGAAGTCATGTAACCAAACGTTCTTTAAAGAATTTTAAATAATATAAATAATGAATTAAATTTTCTCAGGTGTAAATAAGAAAGAAAAAAGAAAGAACATATAATGGTATCGAATTAGCACCTGATGCGTGTTTCCTCTGCAAAAAGAATATCGAATTAAAACGATATACCCACGCTTCGCATCCGTTGTGTTAATAACTTATCCCAGCTTCTTTATTATACCTGAGCTATTAAGAGTATAGCCAGAGGCGCCGTCATAATTAGCCTCTTTTCAAATCCATTCGCGAGTCGTTACAAAGCTAATGAAAAGTATGTATACATATATATATACACATACTCACACATCTTCTTACTCTTCAGCATTCGTTAACTGTAGTAAACTTTGCATTACTTTCAACGTTAAATTTTCGCGAGGGTATATACATTACATTTGCGTTGAAATGTACCTCGCTTCGTTTCCTTTTTTTCTTTAAATTTAGAGTAATTGGCCTTCCATACGCGCATACATATATGTACGTACACACAACACACGCGCTGCCGCTATACGAGAGCGGCTAATAATGTCCCTTTTCTTCGGCTGAGGTCGCAGAAAAAAAAAGAAACGACGATTCACCGTTTTAATGGAAGTATCGCGTTCGGTCTTATATATGCATATATACGCATACTCCAGACTCGCGCCGCGCGTTCGTGTATGTATGCTGTATACTCTTCCGAGAAAATTGCAATGAGATCTGCCTGCTCGACTCGTCTTTTTGCACCGGTGCACGCACTCGAAATGCTTTTCTGCGTTATATATATATATATATAGAAGGTATATTCCTTCGCCGTTCTTGAAATGTATTGTTAAGCATTTTAAAATTTGCGCGCGCAGTTTCTGAATGCTCGCTGGAAAGTAGTCTCGTAGATTCTTTTTTTTTTAAACTGTACATATATATGTATATGCTTTCCTTAGTTTTCAATGTGTATACGTGATATTTGCGTTTACGTAAGGAGGAATTCTTTTGTAATTATGCCGGTAATATAAGACATTAATACACATAAATTTTTCGTAGGTGACAGTGTTACGTAAAATGATTTATACAATGTATAATGAGGACTGTTAAATCTTAATTTTAGCTGTATGAAATCAGACTTTAATTTGTCAGAATTTAATAGCTAATATCTTATAGTTTTGCTGTTCAATATACTTATACATTACATGATCTACGTTTAATGAATGAGATAATATTATGAATCATTAAAGCAGTTCACGTCTGTGTGTACACATAGACGTGCACTGGTTTAATTACGTTCACCTTTATAGAGCCATTAGAATCGCTCATTCTCTGTCTATGTAACTATTGTCATTAGATGATAATATTCTTATAAATTACGCGTTTCTTAATATGTAACATATGTCAACCAAGTTATAACGTTAATTACAATTTTTTCAACTGATACTTTATAATAATGCTTATTTATCACCATATTTATCGTTTATTGTAAAATATTATAAGAAAACTTGAACGAAGTTTACGTAACTCCATAAACAAAGTAACCTAAACAACATAAATCATGTAAAATATTTATTGTCATGTCAAATTAATCATGTCGTCGTGTTGACATAAAAACTAATTATTCGATATAATTTCTTCAACAATACCTACCGCGCTACATTACAAAACACGTGGTCGAATTTTCAATTAATCCTATGAAAGTGAATTTTCCGGTTTACGGAGCGCGACGATTATACTCGTTCTGCAACATTAAAAATTCTGAATGGCTCATTGTGCGTGCCGAAACGCAAGCTAAAACCGCAGCGCCATAACTTTTATATTATAAACTGCATGCGTGCGAGCGAGCTCGACATACGATACACAACATCAACGTCGTTGTCGTCGCGTGCAATCTTTCATCGGCGACGTTTATAGTAATAATCATCGAAATTCGCTTCGCGACGATCAATCAATCGCGTGCACGCGTGTCATAGCCTCTCAATTATTATTATTATTATTATTATTATTACTTAAACGAAGCATTTAGCCAACAATAGGGGTACCATTCGCCACGCTCTTGCCGATAACAGTTCTGTATAGCGGCATTTAAATTCAAATTAAGTAATCGATCGTCATCGACGCGAACGCGTCGCGCACATCATCGCGAAAATTTATCGACTCTATCGAATTCGTATATACGAGTATACTGAGCAACGTGCCGGATGTTTGAAAAGGCTCTTTATATATTTCATCGTCATCGCTAGCTGCCTTTTCGTGAACACGTGTGTGTGTGTGTGTATGTTGGTGCAGTTCGCTTGTAATATCGATTGCCAGGTGTGTGTCTGTGTGTTGTTCGCCCCGCCGACTGTGACGAAATTCGTGTATATAAGGAGGGAGGGAGAAAGAGAAAAAAGGGGTGACGAGCGTTGTGCTCACATGCGTGTCTCTTGCCTTTGACCAACCGTCATTTTTCCTTTTTGAATAACGTTCCGTACGTAAAAATTATTATAGGCGATAACATTTGTATTTTAATTCTTCGATACTCTGTGTGCGATTTTTGCTTTATAAGAAAACACGTTACGAAAAAAAACTAAAGAAAAAACACAAATCTTATATATACGTATACCGAAATATACCTTATTAAAAACCTTTCTGAAATTAAATTATTTATAAAAAAAAGCTCAATTATCAGCAGCGAGTTAAAAAATAATCTTTACTTGCAACTTTAGACCCGCATTATAACTTTTCATTAAATTAAACGAGAACGTGTGCGACAGAGAAATTCCTGGCCAAATCAAGCGAATTGTCGTGCACTTACTTGCCCACCTACTTAAATATACCTCAAATAATCCGTTTTCTCTCTCTCTCTCTCTTTCAAAAACGACCGTTCGCACTCTCCTTTCTCCTCCGTGCGAGAGCATATAGCAACTTTTTTACGTGGCGGGGGCGAACCGGGGCGACAAAAAAAAGCGAAATATATATATATATATGTATGTATATATTGTCGCGTGTGCATCAAACGTTTCTTCGCGCTCGATTTGGTAGTGAAAGAGCTTCCGTGCTCGCGCGCAGAAACGGCTTTTTCGCGCCGTGGCCGTTCCCCGCGAGAGTTTGCGAACGAAGTGAAAGGTCGCGTTTTTCCTTCTCCGCCCGGCAACGCCCGCACGTTCTCTCTTCTCTCTCTCTCTCTCTCGTCGCTGTGATGTTGGAAGGATTCCACGAGGCGTGTGTTGTAGCAGTGTTGCTGTTTTTATTGTATATATATGTATATATATATGTAGGGAGAGCGAGCAGTGGTATAGTAGTAGTAGTAGTAGGAGGGTTTTTGTTTTTTAATCGGAGGAGGTTGAGGAAAAACGGGATGAAAAGTTGATGTAGCTGCTGATCTGGAGAGTAGAAAGTTTCGTTGTCGCTGTTGCTAAGCGTATGGATTGAAGTTAATTTTGTAAGAGTATATTATGTTAGTAAAACTTGAATCTCGGTTAGATATTAGCTGTTTGATTTATTAAAAAAAAAGCATTGTATCACTATAATATAATTAGACCTTCTGAAAATTCATTTTTTCCAACTAAAGAATCCCGATGAAAAAGCCAAATCACAACAGACTAGTGAAGCATCGTAAATGAAGAATAAGAAGCAAAAATAGTAAACGAAAAACTATGGTCGAGATGTATCCACGTATATATACATATACAAAAGAGCGGCGAAACAAAAAGCATCGCGCAAAGGACCTTATACACACACACACACACAGCACGCGTGCGCTAGGCAAAGCGCACGCGGCGACTATACACGTTGAGATAGTAATTGCCGGCATGTATATATATATATGAAAAGGGGAGGAAGGAGAGAGCTACAGTGTTCAAGAATGGTAATTATCTTTTAGTAACTCCTATGGCAAGAATCTCAGGAGAGGAGATTGCCTGATGCTCTGGCCGTAGGGATAATGGTCTGGTTTTTCCATCCAGAAGGCCTTGAAAACCCCCTTACGTCACGATCGCTATATACTTTGTATATAGATCGCCTGTTACCCCGCTGCTGTTGCTGCTGCTGCTGCGTAAGTGCATCAGGGCTATGTGCGTTATTGCTGTTGCAGGTTTATTGAAATTGGCATTTTAGTGCAAGTGGGGTGCTGAGCTTTAAAATGGTTAATTGAAAAGAGCGAGAGTAAAAGTATAAGCTTTTGGGACGAGACATCTGTATAGAATTGGGGGTAAAAAATATAAATGTGTGGAATTATTTTGCATGCGTTTATTACTGCGTATACAAAAAATGCATTTCCTTACGTACATGCACACATATGAGATATATAGTATATATAAATTATGGGGAAAATTCGAAATACATTTCACCGCGTTTCTAAAATATCAAGTTTTATATTCGTATACACTATTTTCATAATCATGGGTTTCACACCAAACACCTGCGCTTTTACACTCACACTCTCGCGCGCGCTATATTGACACTCATAGCCGCACGATAAATCACGATCAAACGTCGCGCGGAACCTCCGGAAGCTCACTCTCTCTCTCTCTCTCTCCTCTCCCTTTTTCAAAACGCGTCTATATAGCAGTTACCGCTTAGAAAACCTCTGGCACACACACATCCTGCTGCAACATTCATGAACCGAAACCATAAAAGCATCTCTACATCGCATGTCTCCCCCCCCCCCCTTTAGTCGTAAAACGCGCACCGGGAATCATCTTTCCTTCGCGAATTTTCAATTTCCTCAATTTCCCTGTATACATATATATACATACCTATGTATCCCTATCCGGTCACTATATGTGTACCGCGGGCGTGGAGGTCGTTAGCTCGTGCGCGCGCCGAAGGTTATTGACGCCCATTACCTGTGTACAGCTGCCGGCGACGCTGTCGTTGCAGTAGCAGCAGCAGCAGCTTCCGGAATATTCTCTATAAACGTCGTTGTTCAGCTTGAAAAGCTTACAATGTATATACTTGGACGATATACGCATACACGTGGGGCTGCTTTGAATTCAATGCAGTATGTATACACGGGCGTGTATATAGGGAGAGTTTAATCAGAAGCTTCGGAATTGCACGGGATTAAGGTTCGCGTCACGGCTTTTTGTAGTTTAGATCGATCTCGCGAACGAGGGGCAGAGAATTTTTTCCGGTTGCGTATTCGGTTAATGAAGATTGGCATATAATGTCATTAGCACACCGAGAGAGAGAGAGAGAGAGAGAGAGAGAATACGCGAGAGATACAGTTACGGTTATAGGTAGTCATATATATATATAGGAATAGTTTTGCAATGAAATTAAATATTCAGTGAACCGAGGGTTCCGTTAAACGGTGAATATAATATACATATATAGGGAGCTTTTGAAAGTTTTTTTTAATGTTAAAGTTAATTGCATTAATGGCTTTATTAAATAATAAATTTAAAAAGCTAAATATCGTGTGTATGCTATAAATAATATATTTAACGTACAATAAAATCTTTACAGTTATTTAATTCGCTAATTAATTTGAAACAGCGGCTTATGCAACGAATCAATTCTAATTTCTTTTAAAATCTCTCTATAAGGCTCGACTGTGCGGTACCTACGCGATCATTTAAAAAGTCTTAACATTGAAATACTGATTTTCTCTTGTAAAATTAATTGAAACAATTTCGCTTAACGTTCTCTGTAACTAAAAACCTTGACGAACTAAATAAACTCAACTTTTTATTCAGTTTTTCAATTAAAAAAACCCATATATATACATATACACTTTATTTATATCACGCACTTATACACAAAGTGCTCATTGTATATATACGCATGAGGCGAAACCTTGACGCGAAAAGTCGCGGCAATAAAGCCACACCAGGCGATAACGAAATCTCGTCGTGTCCCGGCGGCGCCGCCGCTGCCATCGCCAGGTGTTTCACGTCGAATTTTAGCATACGTGTATCTCCTCCTCTCCTTCCTCTCTGCCCCCCCTCCCCTCTCTCTCCTTCTTTCACACGCACGAACGCACGCACGCACCACGGGGCCGTAATATCAGACACGGAAAAAAAAGCCGTTTTACCAGGCACGAGCATCTGCGCGTGGTATATATATATATATATACAAACCAGTGCGAACTTGTGTACAGGCAAAAAAAGGCGAGGCGCGCGCGCAATGGTAAATGACCATAAATGCAGACTTGCGGCTGTACACCTCTCACCTCTCCGTGTGTATTTTCATTTGTCAAAATTCACGGAATATGTAATTTCGACTGGGCAAAAGTGTGTCGAGCCGGGAATATCGGTTTTAATTAGTACGCAGCAGAAGTGCGTATGAATATATATATAAGGATTGTAGGATTTTTATTTATTTATTTATTTATTTTTTTAGTATATATCGCGGCTCATGTGTGCACTCTTGTTCGGCTGGCGATTATTTACGTTATTGCTCTCTCGCGCGGTGTGATTAAAGTGTGGGTATGAAATTTCGGACGATTAAAAGAGAGTAATAATGATGTTTGAGCAATCTTAATTAACGCTAAAATTAACCAAAGCATTAAATAAGCTGTGACATTCATTTTTACGTTTAATGTGGCCGTATATTATATATTTTTCAGCGATAGCGCACGCTCTTTCGACATATTTTAACGATAGCTCTTAATTAAAATAACGTTCGATATTAAAATATTGTTATCGACATAATATTGTCGAAGAGAGAGCATCAACCTTTGCCTTGTAAATTTTACCAGGGTAATGGGAAAATTACAATACTTTGTACAATCCCTATACAATTTTTAAATCAATCCAATCGCACCAAGGTAAAACTTATAAATTAAATTACACAATGTTAAAATCGCCACCGAGCGTATATATATACACACACATACACACCAGGAAGCCATCCCAATCTTCCTTATACTTTCGTCCACATATATGTGTATACGCGATCATCGTGCATTACATATAATCACATACGCGGATCTCACGCGGGCATATAAGCCGCAAAAAAGCAGCAGCCCCGCGATAAAATCGCCGTGAGGTGTATCGCAATTTCGTATAAAATTGGGTCACGCCGCGAGATGACGACGACGACGACGTGCGCGCATCCAAAATCGTTATTGCGATCGTCGCGCATCCGAAATACATAAATACATATAGGGCCCGCGTTCAAGCGCATGCGTAAAAACAGGGGAAGGGGGGGGGGGACGCTCGTCGGTTCCCGTAAACAGCAGGTGCGTGAGAGGAGCAGCGGGAAAGCGGCCCCCCGAGAGAGTCTCGTTTTTTATTTTTCTTCGGTTATGTATATATACCTGTGTGTATGTGCGTACGTATATGTGTATGTGAGAAAGAGAGGGAGAGAGAGAGAGAGAGAGTCTGGTTGCCGGGCGAGAGCCGTAAAGATTCGATTATTGGGGGGAGGGGGGCGCTGTAAAAATTTACCGACGCTCGTTATCGGCGTATCCTATACGGTTCGCGAGAAGTGGTTTATATTGGGCGTATATATATACACACGAGAGAGGGAAATTCGTCGAGTTCGCCGGTTGAGTATTGGATCGTAAAAAAAAAGGTTACTTTGTATACAACTTTGGCGCGCGCGGCGATTGTATAACTTTTTCAAGTTTCTTTTTTTTATTTAACAGTTTTAATGCGATTCCCTGAGTTTGTTTTGTATTTATAAATAATCGTATTTTTGTTCGGTGTAATTTAAATTTCTCTTTATTGAGTATCGAACTACTGTTTTTTTTATAATAAATTTATAATTTTATCTTTATAGTAAACTCACAATTTTTTTAATTTATACAATTGAGAAACGCAAGCGAGTCTAATTGAATTAAAAAATTTCACGAGTTGTATATAAAAATGAAATAATACAGCGCAAAAAATTTTGCTAATTGCGTGTACGCTACTTTAAAAAAATAATCATAACGGCCTTTAACTATTACCCACAGCGCCCGTGTGGTAAATCAACGTAGTCGCCGTATATTAATTAAAACTACGCTCATATACGAGCAATGAATCATTATACGGCATCCATTATGTCGTACATCACTTTTCGAGAATGACGCTACTTCATGGGCTCTGTTTTTGCTCGAAAACAGCTAGACTAAAGTTCGCGTATATAAATTTAATTAGCGTTCTCATCATTTCTCTCTCCCCCCCTCCCCCCTGTTAATTGAATTAAGTCCAACTTTATACGCTGTACACCTTTATCCCAGCAATTTCCCATAGACAATCATAATAATAACTTCGCACAAAAGAAAATACAGGAAGTTTGACGAATGAATCGCAAACGCGCTTTTATTTGATCAATCGAATAAAGAACGGATCAAAGATCCCGTCGGAGTATAGTTATATTTCAAGAAAACACCTTACAATGACGCTAAGAGAGAGAGAGAACACCGACGAATTTGAATACATTTTCCAGCATCGTCATATGCGCTATTTTATTATACCACACAGTGGCGAAACTTTGAAAGAGCTGCTCATCTGCCTGTCTCTCTTTCAGGTCTTCCAGTTATTTACGATGATGCTCGGCACGGACGCGCGTGCGCGAGCGCGTAACTGTGTGTATTCAGTGGCTTTTCAATAACCGATGATAGGTAGCTTCATTCATAAAACTCGCTGCGGTGCGAAGAAGCCCGCTCTCGCGTTGACTGTATATCAATGCCCTGCAAGGACACCTCTTGCCATTAAGAAGCGCAAATACGGCTCTTTATCTCTACCCCAACACGATGAGTTATGGTTGTTATTGTTATTATTATTGTAAGATTTCTCTCTTATTAAATCAGACACACCTGTGAGTCATATAAAGATTATACCCGCGAAGCAGCCCTATATACACGCGCTTATGCAACTCATTACTATACCTATACAAGTGCAGCGTGACTGTAAATATTTGCAACAGCTCCGTTTTTACAATTGGTTCGAAAAATCGGCCACATCCACAACCTTTACATCCAGGGCTATATCATCCTGTAATTGTAAACTCACTCTCTTCGCGGTGTATAAAACTCTCTCTCAAATACCTCGTGAGAGAAGAACCGCCTCAATCATCATCGCACTCGGCGATACTGTTAAACAATTTCGTTTTAATTTGATTTCTTATATTACCTCGCCGCCTCGTATATACGTATATTGGTACGGCGTACACATACGTGAAAAGAGAATCTCCCGTATTCTCTTTCTTTCTCTTAAGAGAAAGAAATTTCTCCTCCGTGAGCGCGCACACAAATTAACACCCTCCTATGGCGGTATATACGCACACGCGCGAAAGAAAAAGCATTTAATTGCACGGGCGCGAACGCGCGCGCGCGCCTCGGTTATATTTCGGGGTCAACGAGTCGAGGAGGAAGCGTGCGCCCGAGAAAAGAGAGGAGAGGCTGATCATTGGTCTCTATATACCTATAT
>JAWWEQ010000010.1:30165591-30188904 GCA_035583055.1 Torymus tubicola | reverse complement strand
AATCTAATTTGAAAATCTTTTGACCGTTGAAACGCACGACTAAACGGTCCTATTTTTCGCTACGTTTACTATAGAAATCTACTAATGCTAATAAAAACTAGCGCAACGCACGGTCGTCATGCGAAATTCTATTTCACCTCTTTACAAAGCCGCGTGTAAAAGCCAATAAATCACACCGCACTCTTGGACACTCGTATATACATATACGCACTTTATAAGTATACAAGCGCGTGGTCGCACGACGAAGCGGCGGCCGCAGCGGCGAAAAAGGAAGCGGAGGATTTGTCACGGCGCGCGCGCGCGCGGCAGTTTCGTTTTAACTGATCTCATCCGTCTTGTCGCGCATTGTGTACATATACACGCACATGTATATACACACTTACGTTGTATACGGTTGCGATTCTTCTCTTGCGAGATATCGCGCTGCTGGAGAGTTTTCGGAGAGAAAGAGGAGGAGAAGAGAAGAACGACTTATTGGAGACGCGCGCGTGAAGGCTGTTATCGGATCACGCGTGCACTAAATTTTCGCCTGCCGTTGGTGCATGCCGCTGGCGTTCCGGATGGTGTTCCCGATTGAGGATTCGGTATGGGGTGTGAAAGAAATTTTCTTTTTTAGGTTTGGTGAAGTTGGAAATGGTGTATTTTCTATTTGGTTTTTGTAAAGTAATTAAAAATAAATGAATGTGCTTAAAAATACGTATACAAATGATAAAAAATGAGAAGAATACAATTTTCATAAAGATGAAAATTAGTTTTAAAACAACTGCCGTATATACGTATCTCAGAATTGAATATCCCTTGCTATCATTTTAGCATTATAACAATTGCCTGCACCGTATATAAATAAAATCGTAAAACACGTACAATTCTTCGGCCAGAGCAACTCCGATACTCCACCGCGACGTGTATATACCCAAAACTTTTCAACATTGGCCCTCTTCGTATATATGTAGGTATATCCCCGTCTCGCGTCGGACGATCTAAATCACACGCGTGCGCGCGCGCGCGAAAGCATGTGTTTAAAGGTCGATTAACATGAGCGCGTACAGGCTCGCATACGAAGTGGCCGCTGCGTATATGCGTAATAACAACGTGGCTATCAGAGTGCGCACACGTGAATAAAAAAAAAAGAAGAAGAAGAAAACGACTGCGAAACGATCGCACGTTGGAATGAAATGATAATGCGCGGGTCTCTCGAGGGTTTGGACCCTCGTCTTTTGACATCCTGAATTTCGATGATCTTTCAAGGTCTTCGAATTCGGATTATAGGGTTTGTATACAGAGTGCTGTTTTACACTGGATTTCTTAATTATTCGTATTATCCGCGGTAATGGCCCTGAATCTTAAGATTATCTATAATGATAATTTTGTAATCGAATGGAAATTTTAGCAAATTATCGTCTATAATATATGTTAATTTTTTTGTAACTATAGCATTTATGTGTAGTTGTTAATAAGGCGTGTGTTTAATGTGTTTCAGGATTTTTGTCGTGCTCGCCGAGTCCCTGCAAAAATGGAGGAGTCTGCGTGTCATCTGCACGAGGAGAATCACATTGCAAGTAAGTACCGCACGTTTGTAACAGAAATTTTTCGCATTCAATACTTTTAACTCGGATATTCCCTTGAAACTTCGTGTGAATGATATTCAACGTGCAATCACACTCCACGTATATACAGTTACTGCAGCTTTTAAAAACTTATATCCCATAAAAAAACAGCCATATTCTTTACACAATTCGTTCCTTTCGGAAATTCTCAAAACTTTAACCATAGAAAAGCGGTATCCAGGCAGTTATACATTTCGTGAATTCCAGAACCATTATCATCACCGATCATCAGATCCCCATAACCTGTTCCACTGTAAAATCAATTCTTATATAAAAAAAAAAAGAAAAAAAATAAGATTCGACGAAATCACACCACTTGCGCCAATATACATCCTCCTCTTCACCACCCGCGCGAGAGCATATAAAAAAAGGGCCCGTGAGCCCTCCTCTCTTTCTCTCGCGTAGAAATGCGAGAACTGCCAGTCACGAAGCCTCCCACGCGATAGACAACGGCGCAAACACTTAGACTATAGTCTCTCTCTCTCTCTGAAGCACTAGTCTCTCTTTTCTCCCTCTCTCTCTCATAAAGCATCCGTCCGAAAACGCCAAAGGCGTCAGAGCGCGAGCGTAGCCCTTTCAACCTCTCTCTCTCTCTCAGTAATGGTATGTACCTTCTTCTTTCTCCGGAAAATCAGACCCACGCGTGTGTATACGTATATATGTGTAATTCGCGGTGCCAAAGGGCTTATCGCTACTGCGCTCACGCGCGTGGGATAATTGGAAAATCACTCGCGCGCGGGAGTCTGAGATTTTTCAAGCTCTCTGCATTCGCGTGCGGGTGTAATTGCGCACGGGTGGACCCCCTGCGGGCAAGTTTCGGGGTTGGCGTGTGCGCACGCAGAGGTCGAACTAAAGCTGTGCATAGGCTACAACGGAATGGCGCGAGTGTCCTTGTTTTTTTCGCGCGAGTTGTAGTGGCGGAGGAGGAGGAGGAGGAGGCGTGTTGCAATGCGATGTGAATGCGATGATGATCGTTTCGAGGTAATTTTCGAGAGCGCATTTTTTGAGGATTGCTCGACGGTATATAATTGGATTCGAGAGGGTATATACGCTATGCTCGTATAAATGCACTGTGTAATTTAGCCACGGTTTTTGTTTGTTTTTATATATGTTTACAATTCTGTATACTACCAGAACGCCGATACATACATTATTATATACGTAATATATAAATTTCGAACCACGCGTCTCAAATATAAACAAAAAACAAGAAAACCTCGTCAATATCAATCACCTACACTAAATCAACTTCCTACGCTCATCCGTGTGTATACGTCACAATTTGTCAAGCACGGCAGGGACAACCGTTACCTTCAATACATCGCCTTAATTTTTTACCTTCTGCCAACTACCCTCGACTACGATGAATTCGCATACGGAACTATAGTCCAGCTCACGTACCCTTACCATATTAATGACCCTGCAACGAATAGACAATGGAATGTCGTTGTCATTCCGTTATGTTAGCTGCACTGCTCCACTATCTCGCGACGTTCTGCAACAAAACAAAAATGACCGCAATGACTCGCGTTCGATCGCCGCCGCCGCCGTTGTTGTATGTATATATACATGTATATATGTATAGTATGCGCTGGCAACGGGGCAGCAATATTATTATCCAGTCGTGATCCAACGACGCATTTAAATTGCCCTCTGGTCCACGTGTGTATATATATATATATATGTATGTGTGTGTGTGTGTGTGTATGGGTATAATGTTGGCGCGGTATCGACCGAATGGTTATGTACGTTTTACGAGGGAGTAATGAAGGTGTGCGGCTGTGTATTGTTTTACGGTTAATGTAGATTGGTACCAAGAGTTGTTTGAATTCCGCGGGTTTGTATGCTGATTTTAGTAGTATGGCCTGTTTATATATATGTTGGCATGATGCTTGAGTCACGTAATTAAGAGTCAGGAAATAGATGTCCTTTATATATGTGCTGGGTTCTGCTATATATTATACAGACATTGCATCAGTGTTCTTATGTAAATTTTACAAATATAACTTTGTGGTAAAGCTTTGCCCGTTACTGTAAAAAAAATTTTTCTCATTTTATGTTATTAAACGAATTTTTTGTTATTCAAAGGTACTTTTGAGTGTATAATTAAAATGATTTGGTTTGACAGAAGACAAATCTTCTTTTTTTTTCAATTAATTTTCAAATGTCACGACAAACAAATTCAGAAAATCATCACTGACGAATAAATACACAACAATAACACATTCTCAGGTTATTCGATTAAAATCAAATTCAGAAAATCGTTCGCCAAATTCTTTATCCGTGCAATAAAGACAACCGGTGCAGCCGAACTTCTACACTCACCAATTCCCAACATCGTCCACCGCGTCATCTCCATCCTCGCTCATCCAAAGTGCACACTCAACAAATCCCCTCCCTCTCCTCTTTGCAGAAACTGCACCGCTATGTGCGCAAACCACGATACATCCTATCGGTTGGTCCGAATCGAGACGTCGTGAAAATTCATTCGACTAATAACGACAATGGCCTTTCTCTCTCTCTCTCTCTCTCTCTCTTCGATCTCTCAGTTTGAGCGCACGCGAGTCGCCCGTTATTACGTGCGGTTGCTCCGTTATAATGCGCCGCGTGGAATCGAATATGTATATATATATATATATACATATACAAGTATAAAGACAATGAAGCAAAGCTGCGGCGGTCTCGAATCATCGTGTACTATAGAATGGAGATTGAGAGGGAGATTTTGTTTCATTTATAAGCAGTATAATTAAGTCGCGGTCTAGTTGTCACGTGCGTGAGTGCGCGCGTTGCGTTGCGGAGTGGGTTGTGAATGGGTTCGCCCATGTTTTTGCGGTTGCGCCGCCGGTCTGTCGTGCAAATGAAGCGCGTTCTTGTGCGGATTTTTCTGGAGCAAGGTGCGGATGTGCGGATAAAAACTTGTGGCCTTCGGATTTAATTATATATTTAGTAGAGTCCGTATTACTTTTTTTGTTTAACGTATTTTAATATAGTATAATATTGTCGTAGGAATTGAACGCGAGAGGATAATAACAGTTGTGTCAGATTTATACGGAAAAATTGAGAAAAATATATAGACTTCGCAAGGGACTTGACCATACATATTTAGCAACAATTTAATAACATGTATTCGTCCTCTTACGAATATTTATCGATGTAAAAGAACTTATTTCGGCATACATCACAATTTTAATTTTCTTTTCATAATCCAGCATTCCATATACACTCTCTTGTCTCCAAAACAACAGTGAAACTACCTTTTGTGCTCACCTACTCCGTCATACTTTTCCATTCGGAGCTCCTCAAGAGCTACGCAGCAAGCGGCATCTCTTCTCTCCGCTAATCCAACGCTCGCTTGGGATTGGTCGAGCATCTTAATCCAATCCAGCGCAACCGCGAAGAAGAAAATTACATACACACATATACACACACCTGATGGGCAAGAGATGCGCACGCGCCAAGAGACAAAGGCGCGAAACCGCGCTTCGTAATGGATTCGCGGCCGCCGCTAATTGCGGACCACATCGCGCTATTATGAACACTTTCAATCTCGCCGAGAAGAAGGAGGAAACGTGTGTGCGGCGCGCACTGGACGCGTTACCGCGTAAACTAGTTTTCGCGCTTACCTTCTCTGAATTAACGCCATTTTCACTGCGGGAATTATGCAATGTAACACTTTCGTCGGGGCACGTGCGGTTGCCGCCGCGTTGGAATGTGCAAGTTATATATATATATACATGTGTGTATGGAGACGACGTGGTGCGGGTTGGCGTCTGGGGTTGCATGACGCAATGTTGGAAAATTAGATGATGATATTTTTCGTTTAGCTTGATATAGTTTACGTGTGTTAAATGTAAGGTGCAGTTTTCACTTGATAGTTGTACCAATGCATGCGATAATTTAATAGTTTCATTACAGACGAACAACGTAAATAATTAAGTATATAACGACATTAACTGCGATACTGTCATTATTAATGTCCCCGAGGATAAGAAAAGAACACAAAAAACAAAAGTTTCTAGCCGACAGATCAACTTATAAATACAAATTCCTCGTAGCTCATGATGAAAATTCATTGCTGTATCAATAACTTTCAGAAGCTCCCATATAACCGCGCTCTGCACGCGTAACACATAAAAGTTCTATAATCGTCTCTCTACACGCACCCCACCGCTACTGCACACTTCACTCGCGCGTCCGATAATTAAAAGCATCCCTCATCCCGCCATAAATCTCAATAATCGACGACGCCGGGTATATTATACGTATATATACGCGCACAAAGCCGCGATTGAAAACTATACGGATGCTACTACTACTACTACTACACTATCGCACGTAATCCAATAGAACAACAAATTTAGCCAGGCAGAGAGCAGCGCATGAGCGGCACACTTGACAATATGGCGAATTAGGGTGCGCGGGGTGGGCGCGCGTTGTGCACAATGAATCGACGACGAGGCTGCACTTTTTCTCTCACACTATATCACTATATACTCCTTTCTTCCTTTCTTTCCTTTTTCGTATTTTTTTTTTTTGCCTGGTGGACGAGAGCCCCGAGGGGCGTAATTTATGCATTGCACGCGTGCGCGCGTATTCAAATTAGGGGATGCGATCGAGTCGCTCAGGCTGCTAAATATTTTGAAACCGATATACATGATATGCCGGACGCGCGTGGACTTTTTGAGCTGCGCTCAGGCGTGTGTTGCAGTATTAAGCCTTTTGGGGGTGGGCGCATATATATAGAGAGATTAGTGCGAGGGACGGTTTTTGCATGGCTGTAATGGGATGGCTAATGAGATAACGGTTTGGTGAGGGCGCGGCAAGACGACTCATTGTTTCGGTATACGCGGTCTGTGTAACAAGTTGAGAAATTTTTCGGTTGTTTGGGTTTTATGCAGCTGTGTACGGGGTTGTGTTGATGTAATTATAAGCGACTGGTTCTTAAATGTTCTCTTATCGTTAAAGTCTTTTATAATGGTAAAATCGTTACGTGAAGTATCATAACGATGAGATATGGACGATGGTACCACGTGACACTCGTACTTTTATTATTAGACTTGAATCAATAATTTTGTTAAATTCAATGCAGTATACATACTTTTTTCCATTTTCTACCAACACTTACCATATTTACGACAAACAATCCAACCCTAGAAAATCAATTCCTGTATAAAACACAAAGACCACCCGCACTAAACTCCAAAACTGCGCAACAAATATATATAGCCGCTACTCACATATCGCAACTTTCCCTCGAAAAAAATTTTCGAACCCCGTGTGTTGTCGTCGTCGTCGTCGTCGCACATGTTCCCCTTCTCTCCCCCTCTCCCTCGTTCTCCTCTATGTGCAACCTCTTTTCCCCTTCGTAGCTCTTCACACGTGTGCGTCGGCACATACACTCACACGAGGCAAGCGCACGTGGACAGGCCGCGTGCCACGGCACGTGACCCGCGCGCGCGCGCCCCAATAAAGGGTTTTCAAGCGGCCTGCGTTGAACAATATTTTTCTTCCATCCGGAGTTATGGACAGTTAGCGCCCGTCGACGACGACGACGAGGACACCCTCGCCACAAATTGCCATCGCTGCGTAGTAGTTTTGATGGGGGAGAAAGGTGCGGAGAGAATGAGAGAGTTTTTCTCAGCTTTGTTTCCGCGATCAAGCGAGTAGTAGACGGGGAGGGAGTGAATTTGCCCTGCGGATTTTGAAAAATGACTTGGAAGTTTTACACTTGGTGCACCAGCGCGGGGGGAGTGTGCGAGGGGAGTGCGTTATTATTATTTTGTCGTCGTTGCGAATCGAAAAGTTGAAAATTTGATTAATTTTCTTGTTCTTTGTCAGGGGGGGATAGGTGCAGTAAGATATCGGTTGCTATCAATTTATTTTAGGACAAATTTTCGAGAAAATCAAATTATACGGGGTATTGGGGTTTTTTTTTTGTAATAGAAGTGTCATCGTTGGTTCATGGGAAAACAGTGAAATTATTATCCGAAACAAATTCATCCAACTATCTAAACCAAAAATGTACTATGAAATTTCTTTTAGTGAATAATATATATCGTTTAACATTTATTATATATTGCAAGTTAGAGTTAAAGTGTAGAAATAAAATTCCCTCTCCAGAATTGTAAAAGAGAAAAAGTAAAACTGCAGCAACGAACGCGATTTTCTCTCGACCGGACCTCCGCAGTTCAAACTATACTACAGCACCTCAACGAAAAAAAGAAACAGACAACAACACCGCACACACACTTGAAGTATCAAAAAAGCGTCGGCAAAAAGACGGAAGAGACGGTTACGGAGCACATTACGTGCCGAGAAACTGGTTCCTCACCTTACTGCAGACCGGAGGGGCCGCGCGCGCGCATCACGCACTCGGGAAGTCGAGGCATATGTTCGCGCGCGCGAGATGATGGATCGCTTCGCGGTTGTGCACACGAAAAGCGCTTGTTGCTACCGCCTGCTCTGGAAGAAATTTTCTACCGGCGCCGCCGCCGCCGACGCCATTGTGCACGTTGGTTTTCGTTGAGCAAGATGTGTGCGGTGGTATATAGGTATACGAGTGAGAAAGATTCATTCAAGAGTTGTTGCGAGCGAGCAAACTAGTGGAATGGAGATTCGAAGAGGGGAGATAAGAGGAGAGATGGAGAAAATGGGTTGATCTGGAGTGCGGATTGCTTTTTTTTCCTCCTCTTTCTTTTTCTTGTTCTGCTTAGTACGCAAAATAGGTATTGAATAGGTTCGCTGTTTGAATGGGTATTGGGAACTGGATTTAGATTGATGTATAAGATAATGTGTATATGTATATATATGTGCAGCTAAACGCGCGCGCTAGGTCGATCGTGGATTGCAAATGAAAGCAATAACGTAACAATGCCCAGCTCTCGTAATGTCTGTGCGGTCATAAAATTTTTACATCTGTTTGTTTATTTTTTTTTCTATTAATTTATCTGATATTTTTTCATTTATGCATTATACATGAATATAACTTCTATACAAGATACGTAGTACATAACTTTTGCATACATCAAGAAGATAATGTATACACACGGCCCCCGCAAATATTATAACCCATTATTGAATCTATCCATCCGCGTCGTTTAACAAAACAACCCCAGCTTTTAACTGTACGGTAAACAAGTGCTAATTCACCGAGCAAACAGCTCTCGATTTCGCGTGGGACATATATATATACACATAGACGTATACACAAAGAAAAGCAAGGCAGCGGAAAGGAGAATGCGCTGACGTCGTCGTCAACGCACGTGCCGTGCGCGTGTGTGCGAGCTGCTATATATGCTACGGGGTTGTGCTGTAACGGCGCACATTTCACCGGCGCTTGCGATAGTTCAACAGTGGAAATACAACATATATACTATGCTTTTGTCCAACAAATCGCCGTATAAAGACGCGTATTTGCCGATGAATCGTAGGGCCATTAGGGTATCTTTTGTCGTGGTGTGATGTATGTTTGTTTAGAATGATGTAATGTTATGGCAAGTACATTTTGTAAATTTTTTAATACAATAAGAAAAGTTGATTTGGTAAATTGTATAGTTAAATTCAAACGTCGATATCTATAAACAATAACAATATACATTGACTGTATTGACATGATAATTCGTATAACAAATAGCTAGCTGAAATTACGACGTTCAATAATCATTGGAATGACCATTGGAAACCTCCCCCCAGAATGCATTATAGCCTATAGCAAAGGTCTAGAATAAATTAAGCCATTAACCGCAGCTCAAATGAACCGAAACGCAGGAGTGGTGTCGTCGTCGTTGGTGGTGTGCGTGCCCATCGCCTTCGCGCTCTCGCGCGCTTTTTCAAACGCTTGCGCACTTCCAGGTGTAATTCAATTTCCGGAAGGACTGACTTTGTATCAGTTCAAAGGCTATAGGCACTAAGACGACGACGGCGGGCGCATCGAGCGGAAAAAGCTGTATACTTACGCCTCGCTTCGACGCTCATTCCCAGCAGTAAATAAACTGATGATACCTCGGTACCTTTGTGCTGTCCCTATAGAGAGAAGATTTTCGCGACGGTAATGACACGATCGACGGCGCGCGATCGTCGCCATCCACTTTACACGCGTTCCGGGAAGGATACCTTGCGGCGACGATGTTGTCTCTCAGTTGCGTTAAGAGTTCGGTATATAAAAGAAGAAGAAGAAGAAGACAAAACATTATAGTAAGAAGAAGTAGGAATGCTGGGTGGATAGATGAGGAGGAGGAAGAGGAGAAGGCGAAGGAGTGCGTTGATGTTTTACGGTGGTTTTCGCGGTTGATGCGCAAGCGCGCGCGAGAGAGAGAGAGAGAGAGGAGATTGACAGGTTTGAGACTGCGCGCGGGAAAAAGGTTTTTGATAGACTGAGGGAGGAGGAAAGTGGGGCGTGGAATTAACGACCGTGAACGATAGAAAGAGAGAAATATTTATATAGGGCTGGTAACGAGTTGCTTGGGGTGTTTTTATGTAGAGTATAAAGTTATAAAGCTTTGTTTCGGTTACGATTGATTATTAAATGACACTGTTGGGTTTATATGTATAATAGATAAAATTGTACTTTTGAGATTGCCCTTGGCATAATCGGTCAAGTAACGAGGTTCGTTACTTTTTGTAACAGATGTAAAAGAAAGCAAAAATAAGCCCATGCGAAAAGAGAAGAAAAGCAAGACGTTTCAAAAACCAAAGCCATTAAGGTCCCCCCTTTCGTCTTCCGAAGCCAAAATTCATCTCGAAAACGATGGCCCAGATAACAGGGCAGGCAACTTCAAAACCCCTAATGGCCAAAAATCAATCACTCCATATCAAAAAGGGAGCCCCTCTCTCGCTCTCTCTCTCTCTCTCTCTCTCTCTTAGCCGCTTCGATGGCAAAAAGAAAGTTCTCCCACTCCCCGAAAATTCAATTTAAACGTCCGCGCTGATCTACGGCCTACACGCCGAGTCATTTCGTTATCTTCGCGAGGCCAGGAAGGCTTCTCTTCGCGGTCCATCTTTACCTGTAACGCGCATGACAAGGCGCGCCCTGTCATAATACGCGAATCCTCTCTCTCTCTCATTCTGCCGGTGAACGGACATCCCGCGGAGTGTAGTGTGTGTATATATATATAGTATTCGAAAGAGAGAGGAGAGAGAGAGAGCGGAGGAGAAGGTTGGGAATGTCGTGGGCTTGGTATACTGTGCTGGAGATTTCGCATTGTGCGGTACGACACAATGGGGATGAGCTTGTGGACAGTCATTGGTCCTGACTTTTAATTGGGGATTGAGGTGAGAGGATTTGAATGGGTAAAAAGGGATTGCAGGGGATTGCAGAGGTGGAAATTGTAAGGCGGGTTTCGTTGTGTTTGTTGCGAGTGTATATATAAACTTCGTTCTGGCTGATCTGTAATTATATGCAAAGAGGATGTGACGATGCTATTGTTAACTTCCATACCTGATAAAAAAAAAATTTTTACTGATACGTAAAATAAATAGAAGGAAGGTCTTTATTTATCGATACTCTTTTGTAAAATGCCACAGTTCTCGATACAACTTCTTCGTTGCGCATGGTTTCACTTCACATATACATGATGGGCGAAACTTTACATTACACATTTCACGTATTTTAAGAGACCGCGACGATAAAAGAGCCAGCCAAACAGTCGCGAAAATATCGAGGTCGAAAAAGTCGTAGAAAACGATTAAAGATTACCGAGCGAGGAGAGAGGAGAGCAGAAACGTCGCCGAAGCCATTCGTCTTCATCAAGTGCGCAGCCGCAGCAAATCACGTTCCCGCCGCGAAGTCGAACATAGAAATAAAAGACAGACGTGAGGGGACTGCGCCTTCGAGAAAGAAAGATCGTACGATCGGGTGGGGTTTAGGTAACAAGTAGGTTGTAAAAAGGGGTTGGCGTGTGTGTAATAATGGGATTTTGTGCTCGATTGTGGAAATTGGAGCAGGTTTTGAGAATTGCTCGTTGAATTCGATTGTCGCGAAGGCTGCAGCTTATTTGTATTCCGAATAGTTGGGATTTTTGTCAGAAAGTATCAATTGATGGTAGCAGGTGAAAAAAATTGATTATGTAAATGTTTTTCTTAAACGAAAAGTATAGCGCAAAAGATCAGAATTTTCGTGCATCCAACTGCTGAATAACAAACCGCGTAGACTTGAATCCTAACTTTAATCCGTAACATTGCTAATACTTCATCAGCGTACACTAAAACTTACAAAGCTCCCACATACAAATAGCTCTTGACACTCCAACCCAATCTCTCACCATACCCCTTTCAAACCACCAGCTATAGAAAGGATCACCTACTATCCAATTTCTATCGATTGCTTTTCACACAACAATACTACCTACCCACCGCACACGCACAAATAGGAAAAATCGTCCGATTAGGCGCCGCCGCGCGTTAAGCCAGTTATACGTACTCGCGATCACAGCCACCAAAGCAATTTCACCCGCGCGCTTGCAATAAAGAAAGTTTTAGCGTTCTCACACGCGCCTCGCGTTTCCTCCATCATCGTGCGATGATGCCGGCTGGCGCTCGCGCGCGCGCGCATCAGCCTCTCCACGCGAGTACAATAGAACTCGCGCGAGTGCCAGTTTTATCGGACTGCTCTCATCTCTCTCTGTGCCGCCGTGTGATCCACTTCCTTCTCGTCCTTTGGGAAAAGCGTCCCGGTGTGAAGCCTGCGTGGGTCGTAGCGCCGGGCATTTTTGCTTTTTTTTTCCAGTACGCCTGTGGCAAAGACGAGAGCTTCTGACGTTGTGTGTTATAGAGGTGCAGTGGCAAAAAAACAGGGTTGGGGTGGGAGGATGAGACTCTTGGGATGCCTAGGGGATATAGTATATCTTTTGTGATTTTTTTTTTTGGGTGGTGGGTGATGGGGATTTGGAGAGATTTATTCAATAAGGGTTGATTGAGTTATTAAATAACGTCGTGTTGTTGAAAAAATCTATCCTAATATATACAAACATTAGTTTTTCTGTTTTTCCTCTCTTTGAATTATTAATTTTGATTACTATTCGCGAAGAGATGACTTTTATATTAATATAATATCAATAAGATAAATAAAATTATTAAGAAAATTCATTGATCATTTAAAATTTTTTATAATTTTCCCATCGCAGATCCCGTTTTTTGAAATGTCTTTCTGTAATTTAAACAAATGATGTTCAATGTTTATCAATAAATTAGATAAAAATCATTACACTGACCAATTTTTCGTTCTAACCAAATATCAACTAAAGAACAAATTCAATTCACCTACTTTTACATTCCCAACCCCATCATCTTATCCATTTCACCTATATTAAAAAATTCCTATACAAAACATCTGCCACCACCGGAACTAAACACCCCCAAAACACCTATACATATCCATACACATCAGCTCTACCCGAAAGCAAAAAAAAAGGCTACAAATCTTCAAGACCCCACAAAGGCCCCCTTCACCGGCACGCTCCTGGGCCCGCGCGCGCGCGCTCGGGCACACACCGTCAGCGCCATGAGCGTCAGTCTTATGCACCTCGAATCCCTATCCTACATACACATACATACATACACGCGTATATATATATATATATATACTACACTTCGCCACGCGCCCGCGATTGAGAACCCGTGTGCCGGGCTGCGCGCCGTTCGCGTGGACGAGGGGGCCCTCTACCCCCCCAGGCCCACTCTCCGTTCTCTCTCTCTCTCTTTCTCTCTCTTACTTGCTGTGGCGCGGCGGCGACGGCGAGCGCGCGGCGACGTTCCCACGCCCGCCGCGCATGCGCGCTCTCTCTCTCTCTTTCGCTCTTGCTCTCTCCCTCTTTGGAATAACCGGCTCGCCGTCGTCGTCGCCGCCGCCGCCGCGGCTGCAGCCTCGCCATCTGTCAGTCCGCTCGCCTCCACCGAGGGGCTCGCACATATCGGAGAGCAGAGCATGTATAGAAGAGTATATAGAGCCTTTCTTTATCCCCTCTACTGCTATGACGTTCCTGCTGCTGCTGCTCTTGCTCTTTCTCTCCCTCTCTCTCTTTTTCTCTATGGCTGTCCTTTTTCAGCGCGCGCTCGGACGCGTGTAATTGTTTCCCTCCTTCGACCCGCGCGCGTATTATGCGCGCGTCGTCTCTTTCTGGGTGTATGTGTATATGTATATACATATATAGAGGAGAGAGAGAGAGAGAGAGCCTTCGTCATATGGAGCAGTACGCCAGACGACGCGTGCACTTCTTTTTATCGATGACACGCTGTGCCTCGCGGTGCAGAGGTCTTGAACGAGCGACCGCGCAGACTCGAGCCGCGCACTTGCGTATACATGGTTTCCTGTTGCCTCGGTGATTTCGTTTCATGAATAAATTACGACGGGGATGCGGGTTTTTTTCTGCGCGACCACGATGCTCTTGTATATTATATAGGATATATATATTGAAATCTGTCTGATGCGTGATACGGGAATAGGATATTGAGCATGATTATGATGTATTGTAATCTAGTTGATAATTTTTATTGCGCCTGTTTAGTTCGGAGCGATTGTTGAAATTTCATGGTGTTTCTTATGATTTGAAAAATTGTAATCCATTGTATCAATAATCACTTGTTACGATACACTTTTTATTAATTTTCGTAAAATCGAAACCAATTCCACATTTAAACATCTCTATATCCTAAAGTATAATCATCCTTTAACCGTTTATACAATATTACGAAATTCTTGTCGATGCTACACTCCAATATACGTCCTAACAACTAAATCTATCTATACATTTAATTTTTCGAAAACCTTTATCTCACTAGACATAAACTTGACACTGACAACGACTATTCCTCCATTCTCAACTCATATCCCGAGTTCACTCCACTCCACCCACATTCTTCCAAATCGACCTATCGAACCTTCCCCTCTCTTAACCAACTCGTTGCGCGCGCGCGCGCGCCTGCTCCGTTACTTTTCCCGCCCATTGCTCGCACGCGCGCTCGGGCTTTCTTATCGTTTGCGTTCTCCCCGCAACGTGTTAGCTCCATTCCTTTCTACCAGCCTGATACGTCGGGACCTCCCTTACTGACCGACGTCGATATGTGATGGTCGCGATTGACAGCCTTCCCGACGTCTGTCGTATACTCTGTGTAGACCGCGTGTACACGAAGGTATATATATTAGGGAATCCCTTCGCTCTTTTAAGAGAGAGAGAAAATGTAAACGTGTATACATGTGTAATATGGTATACCAGCGAGGTACGCGTACGTGTATATAAGGTTGCGGTTCGCGCGCGGCGGAGAGGAACGTGGGGTTGGAACAGGGGATGATAAGGTAGTGGGGTGTTGTTGGATGAAGAGATCGGGGGGCGGTTCTTTTTTTTTCTTATACTCTTCACAGGAGCATGGAGAATGGAGCTGGTCTATTGGTTGCTTAACTGACTGATGAGGTTAATTATACGATAAATAATAAATACATGTACATATTGATTTTCTTTGAAATGTAAAAAGATTTATTTACATTTTCAATAACATACTTTAGAAATGAAAAAAATTTCTATAAACAAAGCTTTCTCTTCTCACAGTCAAGTAAACAGCACAGACGCTAAAACCTTCCAAAGAAAACGACCCTTGACTATCAATTTCCCGAACCCCGTCAAGCACTGGCAAACTATAAGATACTCGTGCGCATCATCCCGCAGGCTAATTGATTTTCTGCAACGTCGGCGCGTAGCCGACGACAACGACGAGAGTATATATTCGCAGACGGTCTTTGCTTTTTCTCTCTCTCGGGGTATATTTTCAATTTACCGTCACTACGCCGCATCGCTGCATAGCTTCCGTGGGGAAGATATCAGACATCGTCCTTCTGTGTGAACAACTCGAGTCGAGAGACGGGGAGATGTTTTCCAAGGTACATTTGCACGCTCTCGTCCGACGCGACGAATCAATTTTCGCGTTTACCCCACGCCGAGTAAATAGAGTCGTTGTTGCCTTCGGTTGCACGCCTACGCGGTAAAAAAGAATGCGGGCGCGGATGTATATATATATATATAACTGCTGAAGAATTAACGCGAAGGTTTTGTTTCTGTTTGTTTAATAAAATTTTACTTTTATTATACTTAAAGTATTATACTTGAACAAAAGAAAAAAAAACGAAAAAAAATATACGTCAAAGAGCTTCTCGTCTTTACAGGTAGTCTTAGCACCATCTCGCTGATTACCCTCGCGAATATTGTCACAGCAATGCTTCTCTCTATGTAGCCTGCCTCCGTCCTCTTCGCAAGTCGCTTTGAAGGAAAAAAAAATGATTACTTAACGTCAATTAACAACTCACACCTAACGAGTTCGCAGCCTCTCCTCGCGTCGTTTTCGACAAAAATATTGCCAATTTTTCTCTTCTCTCTTCCCTATACCTTCCTTATTTACAACCTCGCGCGTCTCGGCACCTCGAACAAAGAAAAAAAAAGCTTAAAGCTCACGTCGTCGTCTTTATCTCTCTTTCTCTCTTCTTGCGTTGACCCACGCGCGCGATATACCATACACCACCGTATAGTCATTATCTCGTTCTGAACGCACGTACGATCTCCTTATACGTATACGTATACGCATAGCTATATATATATATACGAACTAGACAAATATATGTACGCGCGAGAGATACGACGCACCTGCATCCTTGCGCGTGGTCTTTCTTTTTTCTTCTTTGGCGGTCGGTCGGTCTTTTTTTTGGAGCGCGGAGCGCGGCTGAAATCAAAGTGTATAGACGCGCCGCGCTGTGCTTGCCAAATAAGACGGTTAAGCTTCGGCTTGAGAGAGTGAAGAAGGGAAATATAACGGATCGGTGGTGTATGTGTATATGTGTGTACTTGGATTATGTGCGGGAGAGTTGAGGATGTAGTTTGGGATCGAAAATCGTCGTTTTTGGAAACGTTGTGAAACGTATACGTATATAACCAATTTGAGCTCAAAAAGTAACCTTTGAAATCGTTAACAGTTATACTGTAAATTAATTTAACTCTCGATTAAAGTATAAATATTCAGTGCAGAGAAAATAAATATTTTTATTTTAAACATATACAAAATAAATACATTATGCGTAAATTTAATTTCATAGATTTTTCTAATTTCCACCTTTCTTTCTTTTCAGGTAAGTTACACAGTCAACTACAGCGCTTTCTTAATGACTCTTGACATACGTGACGTAAGTTTACACATTCTGGGCAGCTCTTTTAAAATAAATATCATTATTGGCAAACACTTCTATTTCACTTTTTAAAAAGTAAATACTCACCTATAACTGTATATACATATACGTACCACACTGTAACAGAACCTATTACATATGCAAGATCCCGACCAATCACCCGTTAAAAAAAAAAAAAAGAAAAAAGAAAACCACAATTGGGATGCCAAAATATAAATCCAATTATCGTCGGATCAAGCAGCGCTCGCGAAAGCTCGTTAAATTGGGCCCACATCCAGGCAAACAATGCCAACGAAAAAAAGCAACGTGGAATCGAAAAAGCACAACGAAGAAAACAACCGCAAAACTTCACTAACGCACAGAGTGTGTGTGTGTGTGTGACTCTCGGTCAAGCTCTTTCTCTCTTTGAATGCGCAAATTTATTCGATGCTTTCGAGAAAGACAATATATACCTCTGTATGTATACGTATTCACTCGACTTAATTACAGTCGCTCGAAAGCTGCGCGTATATATATATACATACACGCGTACCGCATGTACGAGCGGCGCCCCGAGGCATCACACACACACACATGCAATTCTTATCCCAATGATGCGCATCGTTACGCGGCGGAACGCGACTACTACCCGTTCGTGTATATATATACTCGTAAAGATATCAACGTATATACGTACAGTCGACGATGTCGAATTTGCATCGTACCGTAATTTCTGAACGAGTCGAAGCATACACTCGATGTGTGCATATGTATGTAGTTTTTCGTAGGTGTGGGAAGAAACGTGTGTTATGATGTCTGCTGTAATGAAATTATATATAATACAGTATTTCAAAAACCAAACTTTTTCTTAATACCACACTGTATGTAAATTTCCTTTACCACGGTAACTTCAACGCGGACACTATACAAATTCGGTCCATTTGTATGCTCTCATACCATCTCCAACGTATTATACAAAGTTTCTGCAAATGAGCATCAACGATCAGTTGCACAGTGCGTCATGGTCAATGAAAAGAGCCTCGTAAAATCCACGAAAAAGAACCGCGGTGATCATGTCAAAAGAGCATCATCCTCTTCCTCCTTGCGACGACGGCTTAGCGGCACTTTTCTCGAATCGGCGCTTCGCTTATCCACGCTATATATATATTCAGGACGAAGGAGGAGAGAAGGAGGGGAAGGGGGGGGGATGTAAGAAAAAGCGGGAGAAGCCGCGAAACGACGGTAATTGAAATAAACATAAGCCTCGTGCGCGCGGGGTCGGGCTTTCAGATGGTAATTCCGCGAGCCGCCCACAATCTCTTCGTTCTTCTCTCCTTCTCTCTCGCTCTCTCTCTACGCTTCTTCTTCTTCTTCTTCTTTGGTATCGTCGTCGCACGTTTCTTTTCTCCAAGTTTGTACGTCGCGGATATATATATATACGCTGTCTCTCTCTCTCTCTTTCTCGTCTCATTTCATAAAAATGTATTACTTGCGCAGATGCAAAACGACGAACCGACGATCACCCAGCTTTTGTATGAGCGCGTACAAGTTATTTTGGTTGTGGACGTGCGAGCGCGGGTACACATGAATTATTTATCAAAACGCGTGGGTTATCGCAGTCGACTTTCAGTATCTTTTGCTTGCGGTTATTTGCCGCGTATATACTGTGTATATGTAAAAACGTTATTGTATCATCCGTGGTTCCCGCGTTTTAGATAATTCAATGTCTATTCTCGCATGAACATTGCTAAATATTTATTTTTTCTCTAAACAAAAGTTCATAAAACTCTGCAATTTTGTTTTGGTTAGGAAAAAACACCATTATTTCCTCTTATTCATCCTGTACAACAACCTTTCTTCCAAGGCGCCGCGCGACCACTTAATTGCCCGAGTAATTATCAGAAGCTCGCCCTCTTCGATTACACTAAATTGCGACTCCTTCCCTCCATCTACCTCCCATAAACATCACCCTTCGACACCCCACAGACAATTACACTGGCGGTCGTGGTAAACAACCCTCCGAATCTTTCTCTCCTTACATTGTTACGCTCACGTACGCATACCGCACGTAGTAACCCAAGAAGAAAAAACAAAAGGAGCTCGACTACCAGTTCGGGAATGAATCGTCCGCAGGGGGAGCTTAATCACTGGGTTATCGGGAATCCGCGTTCCAGTTAGGCGGCAGCAGCAGCGCACACGGAAGAAAGAAAGAGTAGGCGCATGCGCCATTCATTGGAAGGTTGAAACTGATGGAAGACACCTGTACACTGTAATTGCTATATATGTGGTCGGTAATATCGCTGCCTTTTTATACATACTTTTGCTCCCTTTTTCCTATTCGCTTTTAGGATATAAAATGCGTGTTTCTTCTAGTGTCTTGGCAAAGAAAAAGAGCGTAAACAATAAACGAATCCGTATATATATATGCGCATGGCATTGTCTGTACCGTATATATATATATATATAGTACACAAACGACGCCGTTGCTCATTGTCTTGTCCAGTACCGCTGGGTTTCAGATGCCCTAGCTATCTTGCTCACGGAGGGAAGTAGTTTGACAAGAACAGAGAAGCGTGCATATAACTCGTGTTTCGAGCAGAGATAACGGCCACAACCATCGCCCGCGCGCATGTAGTTTCGTACAATTTACAAGCAGCTCACTTCTTTCTTTTTCTTTTCGTAAAATTACAAAAATTACACATAATCAGCTGAGAAATGTAAATAAGAAGAGCACAATTAAAATCACCGCGAAATAACAACGTGTTCGTGTGATTATAATCCCAATTCCTCGTACAATGGTTGTATATATATATATATATATATATATATATAGGTACCCTTAGCCCACCGCAAGTAGCTCATTATCAACTTATCTCAAACTTTCAAAAACTTCGCGGAACCACGCACCTGCAGTGATTCAGTATACGAAATTCCATTCGCGTAGCTTCCTTGTGCCTCTCTTACCAAAGTATACATATACAGGGTTTGCAGAAAAGGATATAGGAATAAGAAGAAGAAGAAAGAAAGAAAGAAAGAAAGAAAGAAAGAACGCTGCTGCTGCTGCCTGTGCTGTTGCAAAGGTCGAGGTGCGTGCTGATTGCACACACGCCGGCGCGCTCGGTTGACGCCTCGGGGCCTGCGGGTTGTTGTGCGCGTTGCGAATGCTAAGCGTCCTGCAGCCTTGATTACAACCGGGCTCTCTCTCTCTCTCTCTCTTTGTCTCTGTCTTTTTCGGTCTCTCGAGGAGCATTCGTGCACGCGCGTGCGTGTGTATGTGTGAAATATCTCTGGATTAGATATATCGGCGAGGAGAAGCGCGTGTACAGCAGCTCGAATGAGTTTGAGTATCGCAAATGACGGGGTAATTTGTTATCCAAAAGATTAAAGTGGATATACATCTCGAGCGAGCAAGAGAATATAGAAAGGTTTTGTCAAAAATACATTTGTTATTATATACTTGATTATCATGTAAAAAAACCGCGAATATCATATTTTTTGATCGTGTGGTGGTCGGTGGTCATGTCTGCGGTTATAAAAACAAGATTTTACGCGAAACTACCTCTTGCGACATTACTTTTTCGAAATCTGCAACAGCCGACAAAATATGAGACAAACGCGACGGAGAAGCTTTTTATAATAACCAGTTGTGTGCGCCAAAGTTGCACACGTGGACACGATGTTGAATATGAAATGTTTGAAAATAAACGCGCGTTTCCGCGCGTGATACTCTCAACATGGGCAGGAAGTAAGAGCTTTTGCAGAGAAGAGATTGAGATAATCGGAGAAGGCCATATTCTCGCCGATTTTATATGCTTTTATATATGTATAAATTATTGTTTAAGCGGATTGCGGTAGTTACAATTAGGATAACAGCATGGAGAACCCCGGACACATATTCCGAATAAAGTTTCGCGCACGCACTCGCTCGTGACATTGACCGTAATCCTTTTCCTCTTCCTTCTTTCGCGCTCTATGCGCTGTTTAATTTCAGTAGCCTATACTCGAATGCTTGTAATAACAACCATCGTGTGTTACACGTGTATATAATCTCAACTGGACTCCTGTTATATGTACGCACTATCCGTGGGGTTATAGAAACAACAAGAAATAGCCAACCCACTTTGCTCTCCGACGAAAATTGCGTACCGCTACATGCCAAAATTTTCTAAACACCATCATCCTATACTCCTCAGCCCTCGTACCCTAATTACACCTGCAGAGCACTGACAATTCCGCTCTTTGGCTGTGTGTGTGTATATATATATATATATATATACACAATTCTTACACTCTACGCACTCCAATTCTATCGCAGAAAGAAACACCGGTGCAGCGGCAACTGGAATTTCTCAACGCTTAATCACCGGGTTATCGGGAACTCGTGCACACACACACACAGATACACACATACAGGCGAAGAGTAAGAGAGAGAGAGAGGGGAGGTCGCTGCACCACCATTCATCCGCGCGCGCAGACACCTGCCTCACTCGCAAGCGCGTAATTGCTATACTACCTATATATACACTACGTTGCGGACTAGTCAGTAATATCCTTGCCTGTAGATTTTGCCACTATGCTCCATAAGACGCGTCGTGTCGTCGTATGGTGTACGAATATATATATATATATATGGTATACAGTTGCATATAATATGCATTTCGCAAGGGATATACAAGTCGAGCGAAAAAAAGTTTCTACGTATGTAAGTATATAATTTATATAGGATGTACAGCATTTGAAAGGAACTCGGGAAAAACTGTGTACGCGATGATGGGTAAAAAGCTACGTGTGTATAACAGGTACACGTTGCATTTCCACGATCGCAACTACCGAGTTCCAGGATCTTCGAGAGAAAACCACCGTTGCAACTATTGGGACAACGACACTACACATCGATTCTGCACGCGTCCAATGAAATTCACCTCGCGTAGTTTCCTTCGTGGCGCGATTTCAAATCCAAGCTGCTGCTTCTTCTTCTTCTTCTTTTTCTTTCGTCCCCTCGTATTCTCTCTCTCCGTAGCTGCCGCAGGGACAAAACAAAAGCCGCTGCATCACGTACATGTATATATATATATACATTTACCGTATACATGTTGATGCACATAGAAGAACCTATTATGCATGTTGGCGCCCCGCACATGTATACACATATAGACATATATACACATGCATATATAAGGCGCATGTTAAGCTCTTTTTTTGCTAGTACGAGGCAATTTGCTCGCGCAAATCATTGGGTTTCCGCAGCGTCCTTATAGGAGGATAGTTTTCGAAGAGACACGGTGTATGTATGTAGAGTGGGCAGTAACCGAGTGTATAGTAAGTACGTGTATAGCGGTTCCTCGGTAGTGGAGCGCGCGGGACTGTGAAAAAGTTTATTAGTCGGTGAGGCAAATTGCTGGGTAATCAAAGTACGTTGTTGTCCCCCCTTTTTACGTAGAGGAGGGTTTTCTTGTCGAGGAGAGCACGGAGCAGCAGCAGTTCGCGTTAATAAATGAAGTGGTTGTGAAGTGAGATGAGTCGTCGGCAAAGATTAGTAGCGGACGATGTGTCGTTAGCGTTGTTTACAGCTTTGTTTTGACACGCGGTTGCTTATGAAATTTCTGTGTCTTGGAAAATCATCCTTATCTGAAGTTGTATCTTTTTAAACCAGAGATTTAGGGAATTTTCTTTGCAAAGAATCGAAGAAAATCTTTTCAGCTTGATGAAACTCTATCCTACCCGTCTGCAAAGTTATTTGTAAATGTCCTAATTAGCTGCGACCCTGCTTCTATATCTTCCTCTTTAACATCAGTTCGCGCGCTTTGTAACCCTATTAGCGTCATCCAAACTTAACCTAGTTCCTGCCTCGTCACCATTGTCCTTTCCCTCGTTCCTTCTTCTCCACTCCTCACCATTTGTTATTCCTCCAAACCCCTTCTCGCTTCGCGTCTCCTTTGCTTTTCTCTTCTCATTGACAGCTTTAAACTCATCGTCGTTGTCGTCGTCGTCGTCGTCTTCACAGCAGCTGCCTCATGCTACTGCTGTTAGCGCGCGCCCAGATGTTTTTGTTTTCCGAACGAGCCACACGTTCCCCATCGGCAATGACACACTCACGCACACGCGCGGTCGTATAGCCGTTGCTGATTTTCTCATGCGCCACGGCGTCGTCCATTTACTCGTCTCTGGGAGATTTTAGAGGCGCGCATCAATCTACTTTAATGGCCCGCGAGCGGAGGCATGTGTTTAGATGACTTGGGAGAACGAGGAAAGAAGAGAGAAAGAGGGAGAGAGAGAGAGAGAGAGAGGGAAAGAAAGATTGTCAAAGGGTGTTAATGAAGTAACACTTTGTAGAGAGAGAGGCCTATTTGCGTCAACTCATATTCATCATTATCGCGTAGCCGTGGAATGCCGTTTATATTTACGCTTCACGCACGCGGGACTCACTGCGCGGAACGATGAAGAATTGCCAGGCTCGTGATTCAGCAATCAAGCGTGCACGCGTGCGCATATACAACGTGTTCTCTAATTGTATGTTTTACTCAACGGGATCGGGTAGAGCGCGAAATTCTAACGAAAAAGGGT
>JAWWEQ010000010.1:30109397-30165491 GCA_035583055.1 Torymus tubicola | reverse complement strand
CCTTTTTCGTTAGAATTTCGCGCTCTACCCGATCCCGTTGAGTAAAACATACAATTAGAGAACACGTTGTATATATAGTTGACAGTTTTTTCATTGTCGTATGATGGTTGGTTCTTTAACTGAATTGCGGAATGTTTTGTCGGTAAATAAATAAATAATAATAATGAAAATATCGTAAATAACATATTTAAATATATTAAATTAACACTTAACAACTTGACGTCTCGTTAATGTGTAATTTCAAAGAAATATGCAGTGTGGTTCCTCAATAAAAATGGTTATCGAAATCTATATATGCATGCGGGTTACGATTACGTCATAGTCTTACAATACACATACGTATATTTAATATACATTTTTCGATCTATATAACTTAAGAATTATTACGATGTTATATTAATTCTCTTGAAGTATATATGTAATCGCGCTAAGCTACGATCTAACTATTTTGACCTCAAAACTTATATTACAATCTAAATACATGTCCGATCCAATCAAACCGATTAAACTTTAAAAAAAAAAGTAGCAACAAGTACAAACCACACACACACACACGCGCGCGTGTAGACGCTCGCCAACCTAATTGATCTTATTGCCGAAAACGCGCGCGTATATGAAGCGAAGGAGGGGGCAAGGAGCAGTGGGTAATCCATCGAAACCAGTATATAAACTCAGGGCTTCGCTGAAGCGAGAAATGAAACGATCGGGCGTGTGCGCGCACGCGCTCAGCAATATCATTATCGCAATTATCTTTCCACGCGCCTTGCTTCTCTCTCTCTCTCTCTCCTTCTCTCTACACATTGGAGTTACGAGTTCGCCTGCTTTCCTCACGCCCATTGCTCGTACCATTCGCGCTTTGCAATGGCAGTATATAAGTATAACCACCTTCCCTCCTGCTGTTTGTCTAGTATACATATATATATTGGCTGTCGAATGCAGGTCGACACGAGAATAGTTTTGCAATTATACAGTAAGCGAGCGAGTGTGCGATAAATAAAACGATCGTTTGTAATTTTAAGGAAAATATCGGTGTAGGTGGTGCATATACGCGCGTCGCTCTCGACCTCTTTTGAACTATTATCATATATATATATATATGTGTGTCTGTGCACACGTTACGTCATTCCACAGCGTCAGAGTTTTTCTCTGTATATACACACATACGAGAATATGTGATTTACATCGGTTTTTCTTTTTAAATGTATATTTGTAAACGTTTTCTTTGTTTTTAATGACTTATTACATATTCACGTGTGTATGTGTGTGTGTGAGTATACCGCGCGCACTCTGTTATTGTAGCGAGTTTATGATTTAGTGACGTTGGCCGAGCGTTACGAGTAGATTGCCGCGGAGAAATTGTCTTGTGGCGTAAAGTTTGCATAATCGTATACCGTTAAATCATTGGATATTATGCTCCGCTATTTATAAGCTACGTTATATTTATTTTTAACATCTCTTCATATTCTAAGTGTATTTCTGGATTCGATTCATACATCTATAACATAAAACTCTTGGAACGCCGCACATCCAACGGGTTCAAAGTACTAGGTTAGGTCTTCTCCTCCTAGTGCGGCTAATAAGGATTATTGCGATCAAATTGGCCACATGCGCGTGCGGTTTACGCTGGTGTATCACTGCTGCTTCGTGTAATGATGTAGCAAAAAAGTCATGATGGGCCCGGCACGTCTACATAGACGAAATGTCCTATATATATATATAATAGTCTGGATGAGTATTAATATATAGTGCCGAAAATCGGAGTCCTTTAGTAAGCTTTACTTTTTTAACGATGTCTTCTACTCACCGAACTCAAGCTCTATATATATATATTTAATGACTGCCGCTGTTAGATAGTTAGTGTTTTTACTTCTCGGTACAGCCCTTGCAGTATCTTCTTGGAATGATCCGTTCAAGCTTTACCTTCCGCTATAATTATTACAACGTGGATTTCGCGCTTATCAATTCACTTTTACATGTGGTCTTTACACCCTATTACGTTACAATATAACCACCCTATGCTCATACTGCTACTCGTTTTCTACTACTGTTCCCCAACCGTACATACCACCTACTGCAAATCCATTCATTCTCGGGCATACATATATATATATATATATATATATATATATATATATATATGTATATTCGTATACCCGCCCCCTTAAAAACCGTTTAAAAGTTTCTTCCTCGCTCCTTTCTCTCTCTTTCTCTCTCTCTCACCACACGTCATTACGCACCGGACACCCGTTCTTCTCTCGCGTCCCTCCTCGCAGCTATATATATATATATATATATATATATATATATCCACGTTTCGTCAACGCTGTATATCCATCAAAAGCCAAATTACCGCGCCTACCGCGCGCTCTCGCACAAAGAACGCGCGAGCGGGAGAGCGAGCCCTTCGTTAGCATTGTAAACGCGCGCACAGCGCAAAGTGCATTTGCATTAAGGGATCGCGTCGCCGTCTCATTCGAGCAAGAGAAAGAGAGAGAGAGAGAGAGAGAGAGAGAGAAAGATCCCCTGAAGATCGATTGACGCCACTTTTAAGTGCGTGTGCGTATACTCGTGTGTGTGTATGTGTGTGTATGTGTGTGCGTTGGAAGGACGAGGCTCTCTTTCTTTCTCGAGAGGGCCGCATACCTGAGGAGAGAGTACCTGCGCGCCGCTCTCGGCCTCCTCTCTCTCTCTCTTGCCGTATTATTAAAGAGCCCTCTGGCCTGAGCGCCCTCTCTCTCTCCTTTTTCTCCTTTCTTCCTCTTTTTCTTGCTGTCCTTTCCTCTCCTCGCTCGCTCACTCTCTCGTTCGCTCCTCTCGGGTTTTGTCTCCTGCTCGAACATCGCGCCGTAGTTTTTTGCTCGTTTTCTATTCTTTCACTCCTTCTCTCCCTCTCTCTTCCTCGTGTTCTCCCTTCGACGTTTCTTTTTTCGTCCTTCTCCCTCTTTTTCTACGTACTCCTCTTGCGTCCTCTCTTTCTCTTGCTTCTCCTTTTCCATCCCGCTCGCTCTCTTCTCTCCTCCTCCCCCTCCTACTCCTCCTCCTCCTCCTCCTCCCGCTCTTATTGCCCCTTGTCTTTCTTCTTTATCTGTCTTTTTTATCTTCTCGCTCTCTTTTCGCCTGCTCTATTGTTCTCCGCGTGTGTATCTTGCTCTCTCTCTGTCTCTCTATGGCCTCCCCGCCATTTTGGTCCTTTTACGCGTACTCTTTCTCCCTCTCTCTTTCTCTTGCTCTCTTCCACACAGCTCGAAAAAGAGTTTCTTTAGTTGTTTTCTTACTTCTCCCGTTTCTTACCCGCTTTGCTTTATCTCGCATCTCTTTTTGCTGGTTTGTTTTCGCCTCTTCTCCTCTCTCTCTCTCGCTCCTCCTTTTTTTATATATTCACATTTTTTTCAATACACATACGCGGACCCGCAGTTTTTCGCCACTCGCAATTTCTCCCGTATCTCTCTTGTCTCGTGTCTCTGCACTCGCTCTCCTCTTTCTCTCGACTGCTGTTGCTGCTGCTGCCTCGTGTTTCTTCGCTCCCTCCTTCATTTTTCAATTTCTGCCTTGCGCGCGTTCGCTCAATGTGTGCATGTATGTGTATATATATATATATACGGTCGTATGTATTTTTCACCTACTGAACGGACCTGCATTGTCGAGGCGATTTTTTTTCAGCATGAAATTTATGCGACTCGCCGATATGCGAGACACACTATACGCGCATGCGTACAGCTTTTGTCCTCTTTGTCGTGGCTCTGATTAATTAAATGCTTAACTGCGAGAATGAGTCATAATATTATGTAAGAATAAATTACGAGGAGTGACGCATAAATTTTGGGGTACAATTCCTTTGAAATAAAAGGTATATAAGTAAATTCGTTCAAGAATGTATATACTGAAAAATTATTTTCTTTATTTAAATCTGCCTTTCATGAACTAAACGCCAAAAACAAATCAATTTACTCTTGCACAAAAGTGTTGAAAAAGCCGAAGTGACGAAAAAGAAGCTTCTCCTTTTGATCCATTTTTTTTTCTTTCGGCAACTTGCGGTCTCGCTTTTTCTCAGACGCGAAATTCGCGTGTCCTCACGCACGCACACGATCGCCAAATACATCACATACTATGCTCCCATCCTATATACATATATATATATATATAGTCGCTGTGGGTCTTGCGTCTTTCTTGCGAATCTCGGCCTGATATATACGCCGAAAAGCATAAATAATTCATCGCTAGAGAAAACGCCATGGTAATTCGACTCGCTCTCAGGAAAGTTCTCTTTTTTCTCTCTCTCTCTCTCTTTCTCTCCCTCTCTTCCACTTGGCGAACGAAGAAATGGTAGTAGCGCGGGAGAGAGAGAGAGAGAAGGAGAGGAGAGATTCCTTATTGAATATGGCGAAAGGCGCACGCGCGTGCTTTGACGGTCCGCCATAAATTTGCTTTTTATTAAACTTAGACGTTTTTTTTTCCTACGTGTCTTGTATATCCTTTGATGTTTGTTTTGCGCGGAAACGCGTGTGTCTTATACATATATGTGCTGGAGACGAGGCCTTTAATGATATGTATATTATTCCATTTTTATGCTAAATTTTATGATTCCACGGCGATATTTTGTACCGGCGATCCGCCTCCCGCAAGGATACACACACATATCCCATATATAATATTCTACAGGTACACATTCCCAGGATCCTTGGCGCTTAGGAAACGAGCGCAACCGCGCGTGCGTCAAATCAATCTCGCGATTGAACGCGCTCGAATTAATTTGTCGGTATATATAACCGGGTCTCGTAACAATGCATACCTTTCGCGTATACGCAACAACTCTGATTTATCTCTGTCTCTCTCTCTTGGTTACGTCTTGTAAAAATTCGGTGAGTTTAATGCGAATCGAACAATGCGAGAAAGAGGCTCGCAGTCGGGCGGGAGAGGAAATCTGACTGACAAGAAAATTGCGATCGACCACCGCGCTCTCGTATGTATAAGTTTACATGGTTGGCACGGGTGTAAATGTAAAGCTGCACGCGTGCATAATTATATGTGTGGGACACGTAGGACGTGAATATTGTTGCAACTGTAGTTTGCGGCTGGAGTGCATACTATATAGAAATGCGAGTGTTCAGTGATGTGTATAGGGATGGTGATTGGTAAAATTGCAGAACTTTGCGCTTTGTATCGGGAAGTAATGAAAAGAAATAAATTTCAAGTGGAGTTATTTTTAGACTTATAGATATGTATTGTAGTAGTCATGTAATAGTTGAAATGTGTTTAAAGAATTTTGCAATTTTAGATTTCTGTTAATTATATATATATTGCGTACATTAAATATCACTATATTATAAAATTGAATTTCTTCCACTTTTCATTCAATTCTTACAAGTTTACTATTCAGTATTATAAGTATAAAAATTTACGCTACTAATACCCATTCATATCTAAAACTTCCTTACTTCCCAAATTTCAAGTCTCTTCTCTCCCATTGCAACCTCCGTACTACCTCCTTCACAAACTCACCCGCAGTGTACACCTGCGCACACCCGCACATCTCTTGCATTCCTTTCATCCTGCATCACTTATACTTTCTCACACACATCCGCTCGCAGAAAAAAAGAATCCTCAACCCCCGGCGAATCGATCCGAAATAACCAAAGCTTCTCTCTCTCTCTCTCTCACATCCTCCCACCCATCACGATGTTTTCCGATTCTGCGGTCACGAACCATTCCCTCTCCTTCTCTTTCCCATTATCGCGATTAGGCCCCGGGCCGATTCGCTCTCTCCCTCTTCTTCGCTCGCGATTATCATAATGACACGTTCGAACGCGCGTGTATATATCGAAACTTACGACAATGATACCAGGCGTGCGCGAGCGCGAGTGCGACAAAGGGAGGCACGTCCGTTGCCGATTCCCACGTGAGAGTGAGGGAGGGAGAGAGAGAGAGACTTCAAGGGTGGGAGTAGTAAACTCAACTCGCCGCCCGCGCATCAAGCACCGAGTTTAGCGGCGTTTAACAGAGAGTGACCTTTCGCGTAATCATCGCACGCGCACACGCCAACGGGTAATTGTACTCTATACTCGACGCGAGCACTCACGTGAGAGTGTAGAGGGTTCGAACGAGTGTGTGTATGTATGTATATATATATATATATATACGTTGTGTACGCGAGATGCAAGCGATGTTACTTTTCGGGGTTCGCGTTCTCAGGGGAGTGTTTAACCTTGGCTTTGGGTTGATGGTGAAACTCGTAGCGTGTATTTTTTTTTGTTTTTTATTGGTTATAGGGATAATTAAGGGTGATTGAGGATTTAATCATTGATTTACGATTGAGTTCACAGGGATATCAGGAAAATCGTTATAAATTCATAAACGTTATGACTTGATCGCTTGTAAATATATATATATATATTAAAGGATAGAAATTATCGTAAAGTAATCGCAATTTGTTATACACCGGGGATCTAGGAAATTTTTATTCTCGCTTATATTCGATAAAGAATATTTATAAACGCTATAGCAAATAAGTCGATAAAAATAGTCTAATCGGGCTTAAAATTTATATCGACATTTTTCGTAACTCTTCGTGTGCCAAAAAAAAGCATTGAATCGCTTCCCTTCTCTTGGCTGTACGCTTCGTAAATTAAAATTCGAAAAGCACTTTCATTTTTTAACCTCGCGGGCATCATTATATACATCCCCCAATAGCTAATTAATGTTTCTCCACGAGCCTTTTAATTGGGTCGTCAATAGCTCGCTTATAAACTATATCCTCCTATTATTTACGAATCTCTCATCGTCTCGTCTCGTTTTGCTATACCTAATGCGCGAGCGCCATCCCCAAAAACCATCAAACCGCCGTTCACGAAAAGCAAACAAAAGGCCCACGTATGGATAGTCAATAAACCCGCGCATTTTATACCTTTAACGTTCTCTCTCTCTCTCTCTCTCTCTCTCTCTCACTCTCGATCTTTGCGTTTTCGGCGTTAGCTCATCTCTCTCTTTTTCTCTCTGCACACACACACATACACACACCGGGAAAAGGACATAACGAGCCGGCGGTTTACGAGGCGGTCCTTCTTCGTTGTGCGATGATTTTTTCTTTATGCTCTCGCGCTCTCTCTTTCGCTCTCTCGGCGAAGACGAAAAAAGGCCTGCGCCACGTGTGTGTGTATATATACATATATATATATATATATACATATTATAATTCCCTCGTAATTGCTTGTTGGTTTTATGCTCATCGCTATTCATTGGCTTCGTTATGCGCGCGCGTAGTCGAGGGATATTCGCGCTCGCTCGCGCGCATAATTGCGGGATTATGGCGTATAGGAGCCCTTACACGCTTGCACGCGCGTTGTTAACGAAAATTATTTATGCTTTCGTGCCTTTCTTGGGGAGGGAAGCGCGCCAAGTGCACAGGTTTCGTGCGTGCGCGGAATCGCGAGTTTTTTTCCGAATGGGCGCGAGCAGAGGAAAGTGCCGTGGATTAGTGTAGGCGACGAATGGGGTTAAGGTTTTGATAAATGGATTGTTAATCAGCTGCTTCCGCTTCTATTAAATGAAAAATTTATATAACGATGATACATAATATTGGTATTTTTATAATATTTTAAAGCAAGATACAATTTATTTTTATATATAGAATATAAAAATCATTTTGAAATTCACAGTAGCTCAATTTTGAAACTATGCACTTTATATACATACTACAGCTCGTAGCGCACTGATAAACCATCGCGCGATCTCGCAATTAACGTTATAATTCCACGCGCGAAATTTCTCACTCACTCGCGTGCTCGCGCGAGCATTAACCTGAAATTAATATAAATTTTCCAAGCGCCTGATTAATGATTAGCGTGAGAACGCTCTATCTATATATCCCCGCCTCTCTGAAAATCTTATATACATACACGTATACGTATAATGTATACATATATATATAAAGAAAACCAGCCACAGCTATCGCGAAATTCGTTGTTTTTTTTTTCTCTTTCATCGCCAACACACGGCACTTCTCTCTCTCTCTCTCTCTTTCTACATACTCTCTCTGTCTAGCGCGGCCGGGAAACGTGAGAAATCCATTGCCGGTGTCACTTTTCGCGCTTGGCTAGGCGACGCGAGAGTACGAGAGATAAGAGTCGGAGCGGTGTGTTTACGTGATCGGGCGAGGCGCCGTCGTTGCTGCTGCTGCTGCTGCTGTTAGTGAAAGTAGCATGTACGTACGGGCGTATGTGCTGCATGTGGGTATAATGGAACTGAGGTAGTAGAGGCCGACACGCATCGTCGGAGTTTCCGCGTTGTGTATTATAGGAGCGGGTGGAATGAAATTCGACGTGGTAAGGAGGTGAAATTGCCGTTTGTTCTCTTGGGGCGGTGTTACTGCAGGCTGATGAGTGAGGGAAGTGATTGCAGGAGTTCGGGAAGTTTGTGTGGATTCGGTAGTGGATGTTTTTCTTGTAGGTGAGCGTGTTGTTTATTGGATGGTAGTTTAACGACGATTTTTCATCAATTTTGTAATTTATGCATATATGCTACGCGATGTCGTTTGCATATTATATGTATACTTTCCGGAACAGTGCGAGTAGTTGAATTGCAAACTCGAATATTAATTTCGAAAGTCCATTAAGTGTATATTATAATTAGACTAATTACATAAAATTAACAAAGTGCGGCGGCGTTCGAGTCTTAAATTATGGGCGGCAGTGCGCGCTTTTACGTAACAATAACGTGGGATATACAAGCTTTAAAATATCACACTGGCGTGACTCAAACTCTCAAAAATAGATTTATGCACGAGACACACGCTAATTCCGACTTCGTAATGTTATAAATTTCAATTAATAATTTTTACGCTATAAAATAACAAGCTTGAACTAACCGCGGCGTATACTATAGTGAAAACAAGTATATTTTTTTTTAAATTTATTTGTTACAGTAATGACAATTTTAGGAATATATACTGTTTAACTAACTAGATCCTAAGAAAGATAACGATAAAATCGGTTAATTCGTATATGAATAATACTTAACGCTAATATATTTGAATATATTCAACTATTAAAATAACGCCATCATAAATATAAAACTGAAATGTAAAAATACGCGCATAAACCAGCTCTCCGTATAGCTGTTATTAAATAAGCCATTCCAGCCAGAAGCACACACACACATACACACATACACTCCACTATATACAAGCCATTAAAATACAAGCGATTATTGAGAAAACACGCATGTAAATAGCCCCGAAATATCCATTCGTCTGCGACCTACACCGATTAATCAATCCTCATCGTTCCCCTCTCATCCTCTTGAATAATAACTCCCTAAATTATTCATCAAAAGTCGCAATTTATTCATGAAATTCGGTAGAGAACCGATTGATACCCGAACCACATCACTTCGTATAACCTATACAAGTCTCGCAGACACAATGACAATTTCGTTCTCTCTCTCTCTCTCTCTCTCTCTCTGCCACTCTTGGAAAGAGAGTCACGAGTGCTTTCCAAGGGAAGTAGAGAGTGAGTGGAGCACGTGTCGGCTTTTCGACTTCGCTCCGCGGTCGAGTGCAGTGTCCATATTTGATCAGCGCATCCCGCACGATCGATATGTTTGAGGGTATATATAACTCGGTCGTTATTAACTTTTGCCCGAGCGCGTGTGCACGCGTACGCGTGTGCGCTGGGAATTTCGAAAGGAAAGAATAATAAAGGAGAAATTTGTGTGTGTGTGTGTGTGTTAAGCCCGTGTACGTGGACAAATGTACGCGGAAAGCGATCGTTTGGCGACTACCGTTATAAGCGCCGCGCCGAGATTGTATATTTGTAAGGGTCTTGTTTCCGAAGATTCTACCATGATTTTTGGTAGATTTTGGAAGCGCACGATTTATATTTTTAAACAGTGGATATAAGTATGATTTGTACGATTTTTATTGGTAAAAATTTACATTTAAATAGTTTTCAAAAATATGGTAAACGCTTTGGATCATTAATCGTCCAGAGACGTATTATGTATTGATAAATGAATGTGTAAACTGCAAAAAACCGCTCAGTCATTAGTAATAATAATTTGATAAAACGCTTTATAAATTCTCGCGATAATAACACACAACGATCCCCTTTCATAATATTATTCAGCGAAATAACTCGTTACAGATCTATATATTCTCCGTAATTTTTCAAACTTTCTACCAAATATCACACAAAAAACATCATTATAACCGCATCATTTCGAACTCCCATATCTAACAATTTCCTTTTTCTGTTTCAGGTAAGTACAGCAACACTCTCAATGCACCATACTCGAGGACAACGACGACGCCACCCGTACAGTTTCTGAATGACAGTCGGGTCACACCACAAACTCTGATATTCTCCCTTTTTCCCTCCCTCTCTCACTCTTGGTGAAGTTCAAAGGTCAAGTATATATACACGCGCACGCACCTTTTCTGCGCGCGATTCCCTCTCACTCTCTCGCACGCCCACACGCGCTGTGCACAGCCTCTTTCGTGTTTTGCGCGCGTTCGCTTGCTCTTTCTCTCTCTTGGCGTCCTCTCCTCATTAGCATCGTCATCGTGATTTTCCTCGTGCGTCGTCGTGTCTACCTGCCAGCGCACACACCACCTCTTCTTCTTCTTCTTCTTCGTCGTCGTGCTGCAGGCACGTAAAATAGGTGGATGACGGCCAAGAGAGAAAGAGCGAGTTTCCGCTCGTTACGCCTCATATATATATATATATATACATATACATATATGCAAGCTCTCGTCCCGCTGTGTTGAAGACGAGGACTGTACGGTAGAAGAAGAAGTTGTTACGAGCGGCGCGGATACGGTATATATACTTGTTATACGCGAGCGCACGTTTACGCGAGGAGCGATGAAAAAGACGTCGGAAGGTGCTTCGGGTTGTTGTACGGCGTGGTTTCGAAATTTCGCAGACTACTATTCGCGGCTGATGTGGCGAGGTATATATAGGCAGTAGTAAGACAGGTTAGGCGAGGTGTTGCCGCTGTCTAATTGGAGTGATGCGCGAGCTACGGTCCGGGAAGTTCCGAAGAAACCTTAAAAAAAAAAGCAACAAACAAGTTTTTTGTCAAAGTTAAAATGCAAATGAAAAGTATATAACGCTGTGAGTTTCGTATATAATAATGGTGAACTGAAGTTACTTTTTTTATTCAGTTGATAATCGCGTTATAGTGACGATATATGGTGCGATAACTACGCGAATGTATGTAAGTATATACTGTAGTATGCACGAGACAAATGTGTACACCTTTTTGTCTCGTTTTTTGTCCCATATATATATATATACTTTAATTCACTCCTTTCCTTTTTAACGTTCAAATTAAAGTGATTGCTTATTCCCCGGGTGTCCATAGCTGTGCACCATCTGCGCCAGGCAAAAAAAAAATTTTCTGCGAACATATATATATACACATAAATTACTTTCATAAATGTCTCGCTAATAACAATGACACAATAAACAAGCTAAAAACAGAGCAGCTCGCCTTTTTTTTAACATAAAAAGCCCTTCGCTTCCACGCTTACTGCCGCGCATGCAGTAAATTAACGAAAAATATTTCTCCGTATATATATATATATACGTAGCATGCGACGAGATTAACCATCCGTATATAACGAGACATAGGGAGCAAACAATCCATGCGATGTGTACGCGACGAGCGTGATTTATGAAGAATGCCCGCGGATTCGCTAATTGTCGCGCGCTTGCGTATACGTGTTTTTTTCGCGCATCGTTGCCCATTAACACGCAACTCCTCGTGGTCCTGAGATATATATATATATACGAAGAGACTGATTCTCGCGTATAGTGGTCATACATACGAGCTCGCGGCTGCAGGCCGAGGGTAATATCTTCATAATTACAAAATTACCGGCGTGAAACTACGTGACAAGATAATTCGAACAGGAGCTGCTGCTGCTGCTGCTGCTGCTACTGTGGAGGCTGTGCAAGCGATGGTTTTTAGTATCTTTCCGTGGCTCGAAAACGATCGCTTATTCAATCGTGCGCAAATTGTCGCGGGACAGTACTTTTCTCCTTCCTCCCTTCCTCTTCACTGCGATCTGTGTGTGTATATGTGTATGGAGGTTCGACGGAATTGCAAGTGTTAATTGTACAAGTTGTGGGTTGTGTGTATGTATGTTTTGCTCTTTTTTCGATTGTACAATTGAATTAGACGTGGTGGTTAGCGAGTAATCATTTTCGTTACGCGCCCCCGGGAATTGGTGGCTTGTTAAGGATGGCATTACGTATACTTACCAGAAATTGTTGGTATTTATCGTTTGTTTAGAAAGAAGAAGTTTTTCTAACTTGCGCGACTGAGACGAGTATAAAAATTGCAGTAGTTTTAGGTTTTCTTTTTCTTTTTGTTTGTGTAAGTAATCGTTGGATTAATTATAATGAAATGATTTGTAGCAACAGCTACTTTTTTGTTTAGTAAAGAGCAAACAAATTTTAGAATTACTATTCATCGCTAGTTTTTGTAGCTATATTTCAACACTAAAACTTCAGTGAATTTACTTAGAATAATTATGTTGAAAAAAAAACAATATGAACTTTAAAAATCAATTACAAATGGATGTCTTAATTTATCATAACTCGCAGGCCTATAGATATATACTTCAATACAACCTTCACAACTAAATCACCACAAAGCTACATATCGTCCCTTAAAAACAACCGCCCGCAACCACCATCGTGGAGCAATGGCTTATACATCCACTTCGTAAAAAGCCATTGTGCGTATATAATGTGTACCCTCCCTAAGTGTCGCGCTCGCAGCTACTGGTAAATTGACTTTTCTTCAGATACAGGTGCAGCTTCGGAGTCCCGCGAGCGCGGTAGCGCAGAAGGACTGTATACAGTCGCCGGAGGGGAGAGGGTTTGCGTCGATGCTCTATGTTACGCTTGTCGCGGCTGGGCGAGATCTGTCTTTTTGTTAGGGGCTCATGGTGGGTTATTGGAAAGGGGTTTTGGTTTTAGATAAGTATAGGATTCTGTTTACAAATATGAGAAGGTATAAGTTGTAAGGTCCAAATTAAAAGTATTATCAATCTCGACAAAATAAATATCACAGTTCAATAATTCATACTTACATGATTGAACCAACATTCTCCACAAATTCACGTCATAACATTATTACCACCATATTACAAATACTTATACTACTCGCATACACACATATACCACACCTAAGAAACTAATTTCCACAGTCGATTTCACGGCGAACTCGACAATAAAATTTCTCCCCCCACCCCTCGTACTCGCGTCCTTTCTCAACTCGACTTCTTTCTCTCCTCTTAGAACTCGTCATCGATCTGTACCAACCAACCAACTTACCTCGGCATCACCTCCCTTGCAAAAAGCGCTCGCGCGACTCGTCTCACCACCATCCGGCCATGCTAATGACAGATCAATCAGGATTTTTCTCTGTGTGTGTGTATATATATATATAGATACACTCGCGACTACTACTACTACTACTACTACTACTATATACCTGTTGTGTACACGCGCGTGCGAGTGAGAGAGAGAGAGAGAGAGCGAGAGAGATAGAAAAAGGTCTCGCGCGTATAGACTGCAGGACGACGCGCGCACGCGGTACTACCGGAAAAACGCTTGTCGCGCGTGGGAAAAGCCAGTGGTGGGAGAGAGAGAGAAAGAGAGAGAGAAGGAAAGGTGTAGGCTTTTTCTTAGAGACACAGCCAAGGATGAGAATGGTTCTCGAGGGGATGCTACACTCGCGTGTGGAATGAAAAGATGCGCCGAGACAGCGTGTTATTGGCTTCTTTGGATATATAGGGGGGAATGGATGAATTGTGTAAATGATGATCGCGATGTGCGGTGTATTGATTAAACTCGAATCGAAGGATTAGTTATTGATAATTCTATGTCAGGTTGTGTGCTTATGATTTTATGATTGCAATGAATATTTTGTGTATAAAAAAATTAGCATTCCTTCTTGTGCCTGCGGGTTCTTCACATCGACCGCGACGTTTTTATTTAAATGTTTGATATTGTTATAGCTTTTTCTTCAATTCTGAGAGTTAACAATGTAGATAGCCAAACTTGTGATTTAAACTCTTGTTAAGTTTTAGATAAATATATTAGAAAATAGGGAAACAGCAAAAACTTTTATACGGTACGAGAAATGCCCTTTAAATGGTATATTTTAAAATTTTCCAAATTTAATCAAAATGACGGGCTTATATATATATAGAATCCATTTACTCAAGTACGTAAAAATAAAATTCATCTAAAAAAAAAAACAAAAAATTTTCGAAATATTCGGCGATTTATCTTTCAATCGAGCATTTTAATGCAAAATACATATACCCCAATCCGCACCAATCGCCCAATTGCGTCACACAAAACCTCGCAAAAATAAATTATCTCTACAGCTCGCTCGCGCAGCAGGTGGCGTATACGTACATAATACACACGAGGATCCACACGTGTCTGCTCTTTACGAATCTCTTCAAAGTCACACCAATATACCCCTCATATATACACGAATAATAATAGTACCTACAACACAACGGACAAACGAGTGACACCAGTCGGCTCAGCTCATCGGCATATAACCGTTCGCTTTTACGACACATACACACACACATATATATATACGTGCTTCGTAACGGGCCGTTGACTATATCTTACACGTTCTTCTCGCTTTCGGCATCTAGGCCGTGAGTGCGCACGCGTGGGTGTTTGATTAGCGATTTTATTTCGGCGCTCGCGAGAATAAGAGAGAGAGAGAGAAGAGGCACGCGGAAGTCGTAAAAGCCGTGTGAGTGTGAGTTACGGCGTTAATAACCGATCGGCTGGGAAAAATTGTTTGTATACGAGAGTGTATAACGTTTGTGTGAGTGAGTGCGCTGGATGGGTTATAGTCTCAGCGATTCATGCGTACATCTTCATTTGTGATTTGTACGGTGTACAACGGGGGGAAAAGGAATTTGGTTTGGCGTGTGTTGTGAGAGGATTATGGGCTGATGATACGGACGATTGGAAGGATGCTTATGATATACATGGTTTTAGGGATTCCGTTACACTTTATGGTAACGCTATATGTTTCTTTGTATTACTGATTCGACCGAATTATTAAAAATTGAACTTTGATTATTATTATTGTTATATAGCATTCATCTCAAAAAGTGCACCGCAAAGTTATAAATATACAAATGTCTCGAATATAATTAATTTATTTATATTCTTTTCGAACCATCTTTTCTACCATTTATCCACTAAACGACACATACACATATGCAGACAGAATATCGGCTAGAAAAGCCGGACGCAAGACTCGGTAGTTGGACACGCGGCCATTCGCCTGTCAAATCACGCGTCAAATCTACTCTCCGCTACAGTCTCGCATCAGCCGCCCTGATAGGCCCTGCTTAAGATCACTTAGACTCTTCGCGACATCAAAGCTACCGCCGTTGCCACTGCCGCCGTCGTCGAGGAGAAAATGGAGGCACTCTCTCTCTCTCTCTGTCCTAAGAGAGAGAGAGCGCTCATTTGCCTTAATTTTACTTCCTCGGTTTTTCGTAGTCGTTTGATCGTCGATTCGAGACTGCGCTCGCACTGATTGCGAATGACGACGCGGCGAAGGTTAGCACGATCAAGGGCCGCCCCGTTGTCTTCTCTTCCTCTTTAGGCGCAGAGAACGACGTCGTCGGTGTATTGTGCGTGATTGGAGGAGAGTACAGAGGGTCTGTCGCGTTGTTGTACGGGTTCATGGACGCGACGACACATGTATATATTATATGTGTGTTGCGGCAATGAGAAAATAAGAAACGCAAAGAGTAGTTTGAATTTTGTCGGTACGCGAGATAGAATGCTTCTAAGTAGTGATATTATATTTTCTTCAGATATGAATGAAGCTGAAGAAAACCGCTACGTTGTTTTTTTTACGATACACTTTTTTTTCTTAACGTGTTATAAAGAGCTAATCAAAGCGCACATATATATATATATATATATATATATATATACACAGCAGCTTTTTGATGACCATAGCCATCATTATTATTTAATACCTCGGAGAATATAAAATCAGTGATGAAATCTCGAGCAATATATACAGCCCCAGTTAAACAGTCGTTTATTTAATAAACTAATTACACAGTGCATACGCGCTAAGAGAGCAAGCTATATCTTTCTCGTTTAATCATCAGCAACTCCACGCGCTATAGCTATTAGCTTATAGCTGCGCACGTATGGAGCAATTAACGCGAGAATATATCGATCTCCCAGCAGAGTCAACTCATTTGCATTATATTCTTCCTATTAATTTTTCAGTTCCATCGCCGTAACCACTGTACACACCGATTTCTATATATACTCACCAACATCCCGTATACATCTATATATATATTCTCTCCCAATACAATATTAACTGCCGCGTGCACGCGCGTGCGCGTCTCGACTGAACATTCAATTTTTTCCCTTCGACATTAACACTGTCATTACGCGCTCGCGTTTTCCAGCTTAAAAACCTCATACCTCGAGCGGTGCTCGAAAAATCTACAAAAATTACATAGGTAGGTAGCAACAAGTAGGGACGCGCAAGAAGAAACGAGGTTTCGCGAGGAAAGACTATACTCGCGCGCGTTATACTTGCGACGCGGGGCAAAAAGTCACATCCTTGCGCGGCCGCGCACGCCAGCGCGCATATAACCTTATGTAGGCTGTTGCGCTTGTGCTGGGAGGGAGAGAAGAGGAGGAAGGTGTATATATACCGAGAAAAGCCGGAACGCAAGGAGCAAAAACCGCCCGCGGTGTAGAGTTATGCAGTGCGGAGAGAGAGAGAGAGAGAGAGAGAGAGAGGCTGTGTGGCAGCAACAGGGGCAATGGTTGTGCATATATGTATGTTGGAGGTTCTTCTAAAAATATGCGGAATTCGGGATTGGATGGAAGATAGGGAGTGTGATGGATATGGGTGATTATATAGTGGAGGGAGGAGATGATTTTTGTAGAATTGTTCGTGGAGTGTGGGTTAGGTTACGTTGTGACTTGAAAGTAATGAATTTTCCGCAAGTTTGCTGCGAATATCGAGTACGTATATAGATATATTGTAATTCCTATAGAGAGATCAAATCTTTTTACGATAATTTACTTTTCTACTGGAGCAAAGGTAATACTCATTATATTCACCTTTTATAAATTGCTCTCTATCACCAAAGTATCTATCTACACAAGCCTTAATTTACCTAAAAATATTCGATATCCACGCCAAAACTTGAATTTATAAGCATTTCTATAAACCACGGACTATAGAGAAACCAATATCCAAAACGCTATCTCTTCGCAAAAGTAGCTTCTCTCTCTCCACATACGTACATACTATTCCATTCCCATGAAAATCGATAAACTTCCTCTCTATATATACCAGCCATTAAACCAACGAACTCGACGATTTCCATCGGTTACTCGTCGATGCGGCGGCCGCGCCTAGAGCGCAAAAAAGTCCCTCTCCTCGCGCGCGCGTAATTACCCGTTATCGCGTGAGTTGCGCGCTCACGAGTATATATGTATACGTATATATACGTATGCAAAACGCGTTAAGAAAACGCGACTTTCCCATCGCGGCTGTGTCTGTTTATACATAGTAGCCGAATTATCGTACGTACGCGTCGCCCGAGGGTGGCGGATGTTTCGTTGCGTGCACGTATATATATATATATATATAGCGTAGGTGGTATGTGTTCTACCTGTTGCAGTAGGCCTTGGGGTAGAACGAAGAGAGGTTGTTATTTGACTGCCGTAGTAGCAAAGAAGAGAGATGCTGGTTTCGTTTTGTGGGAAAGTGTAAGTTGCGAACACGTATATATAGGAATTTTCTAAAAAAAAATCAAAATGTCTTAATAATACACGTGTTGCTTTGTTTTGTTGATTTTGGATAGTCGAAAATAATCTCGATTGCGAATGCGTCTCATTAAAAACACCGTAGCGAATTAAAATCGCGGAATAACTATATAAGTGTAAGATGCTGATTCATATATATATATATATAGGCTCTTGAATCAGTGAAGACATTAATTTAAATACCTCATGGTCTACTCCACGGTTACTCTTTTTTTTCCCCCCCTTCCACATATACATACACACACACTTTCCCACTTATTCGCGGAAATGCCTGCGCCGTTTATACGCGATTACCGCATAACGGGAGTTCCGGCCACTTTGCCCGATCTTTAAGCGATTTTTCGCGCTTTATCGCCTCGCCGCGCTGTGGCTACTTGGAGATATCTGGTGCATTCTCGCGCTGCTGCTATGAATCGAAAAGCCCGCGAGTGATTTACATCGCGATCGCGTATAATCGATCTATCCGGTTAGGGAGAGAAGGGATATATATATATATACGTGTATGCTCGAGCGCGTGGCATTTTCTGCTCTGCCAGATCGTTAACCGATGCGCTAAGAGAGAGAGAGAGAGAGAAAGATGTATGGGTATTTCCGCTTTGGTGGAGATGCGGTTGCGTTTCAACTGCAGGAGGAGGGTGAGGATTGAGGAATTTTTGATGTGTTGATAGGCGAAGGTAATGACCGGTATTAGATTCGTAGGGGAAAATTTTAACGATTTATCTTGGTACGAAAAAATGATGTGGTATAATTCACTCGATAGTTGCTAACAATATAAATATATAGCCCTTTTTTTGGTAGTATTAAATCATTTACGAGTCATTAATTATTATTAATGTAGCTCTAGTTTACACTCTACGACATGCTCATCGTACGAACAAATATAATTGAGAAAGAAAAATTCCTCACTCTAATCTCCCCACACAGTCTAACCTCATTTTTTCGCCGAGCTGATATATATATATATATATATATATTCATATGAAAATTCAGCGCACTCCATAAATCCGAGAGACCTCGCTCGCGCTATTAAATCACGAGGTGCGCGATTTACCCTATCTAATTCGCGATCTTTCTCTCATACCCCAAGACAGAGACGCCTTACACTACTACATCGTACGCGCGTATATACCACTATACGATCTTAAAATTCAAATCACACGCGTATAAGGCATTTTTATCCAGCTGTCAGGAACACTTCTAAGTAGTCTACTTACCAGTGGTTTCTCGCGCCACTGCTGCTGCTCTGAACATTCTAATTTATTTAAAACCAGTTCGCGTGATTAAGTAAGTCCCTTGGTGCCCGACATATTAATGTCTTTATTAAATTTCGCGCGCGTTCGTCGGACGCTATACGAGGTAGCTCTCTCACGCGCGAAAATTTCGAAAAGAATATGTATATATATGTACTATACTTGCGGAGGCGACTTTACGCACGGTGCTGATTGGAAGGATCGTTGGGTTAACGTTATCGCTCGTAAATAACGTCTCGTTTGCGAACGCGGTGTGTATATATGTATATGTATATAGGTGTCCAGTGGGAGGTGCGAGAAATCGTTTGAAATAGATAAGCGAGAGTTCGCGCGTGGTATAGAAGGAGTTGTGAGAAGTGAAATAGTTGTGTATACTGAAAAAGGTACGTATATAGTGGCAATGAAATAATACATAGTTAATGTCTTAATATGCGCGACATTAATCGTATGAATTGATTGATTTTAAGTTCAATCGCGATACTCAAAACGATTATATACTATAGTCGAGTGTAGTATACGATTGCGAACGCGGCAAATAAATGACAACCATTAATTCATAACTGATTATAAATTCAACCGACAATTCTTATTTGAGGAAGTTATAAACTCTCTTCTGAGTAATTGATACCTGATTAGATGGTATAAGTTATGTTTGATTTCAGTACATCCTCTAATCATTATTGATCATATCACGTCAATCACTAATATTCCTGTTAATTGTAATAAATTTCACCTCGTTTCGACTAATTTCTTTCACATTTATCGCGTATATTTTCATTAAACGCGCTTACACTATCAATTTCTTATTCCACTTCTCTCTCCAACCTTCTACCTCATCGCCACCGCGTAAACAAAATTCCTGAAAATCGAACGCACGAGTCAACATCCTTAGAAAAATTTAAAACGGCTATAGCAGAAACGAAAGAGAGAGAGAGAGAGAGAGATTTAAAGCGACTAATCCGAGGTCCTATACGTCGGGTACAAGCTCGCGAACATCGCCCTCGTAGTTCCCTGCCGCATTTGTCGGATTCCTCCTCGCGTATATATACAGACTAGAAGCTACACCATGCTGCCATTAACGTTCTTCTCTCTCTCTCTCTCTCTCTCTTTCTCTCTTCTTCCTTCTCAACGTGCGCGCGTTCTTATACCGTGGTCATTAATATTGAAATTACCGCGACGCTTGTTTCAAGGGCTCGTGCGCGCAGCACGCGACCGTTAGAAGTGTAGCAGCTTGATTAGGATTTATAAGCTGCGCACGGATGGACACGATCGTATGTAAATCGAGAGGGATCCGATGTGTATATACGTATGTATATATAATGTACGCGGGTACTTGCGTTACATGCGTTTGCAGAAACGAAGCCGCGTTTAATCGTGCGAGTGATATAAAATGTATATATATATATGTATATATAGATACAAGAAGGAGTATATATATATATATAGCTATATAGGCGAGATGTTTTTACGTGTAAATGAGTTTGAGCTTGACGTTTCAGCTGAGAAGGTGGATGTGGCTTTGCAACGCATGTAATTAGGTTTGATTGGAGCCGAACGCTCTTACGCGCGTAGTGTGTTACGTTTCCGAGAAGAGATTGCGATCTATATACTTACCTTAAGAGTCTTTGACGCGCGGGAAGGGGGGGGGGGAAGTATCGGAGATGATTATATTTTTGCGATTCATAATTAATACAGTGATTGGAAAAATACGTGTGAAAATTGTGATCGATGGTTTATGAGAATGAATATAATTATTATACTACGCTTTCATTATTAACAGTAAAAAAAAATATAATAAAATATCTATATAAATCCGTGGGAGTATATATACACGCATCGTATATTTAATTTAGAAAAGTGTAAAATAATATACCGTAATAACGTTCTTCTGACACTTTTGACTTTTGCTTAAAAACACGACCATCGCCATATCCCACTTGTCACACTCAATTACCTAAAAAAACAAATAAACCATCTCCCCCCTCGGCGACCCATCTATATTTACATTTACTGCACTCGCGTGTGTATGTACATACACATACACACAATTTTCGCATACAGTCGTAACAGTGCGCGCGTCGTAAAACTCTCTTTGCCGCGCGAGATGCACAACAGCTGTGCTATACTCTCTACGAAATTTGTTTTGCCGTGCCGGAATCTGCGCATACGCCTGATTCAATTTGCATCTGTGATCCAGCTGCCGCGACGCGTGTTTTCTCGCACTTGTGGGGCACGAAGATGCGTGGTATATAGACGACGACACAAGTGTACGCTATAGAGTGGATATAGCAGTTTTGTAGTTCTCTCTCTCTCTACCGAGGGTTAAAGTATACGTATAGTATACATTTCTCTGTGTGTGCGTATGGCTAATTTCGCAATACTGTAACGGATTTTCTGAATATTCAATGACGATTACACTCCGTGTATGCGTTACGTTCGTTTTAGCTCTTTCTCTTTCTCTCTGCGCCTCACCTATGCCTGTTTATCTTGTCGTATCGCGTATAAACGAAAAAGAATCATATATTATATATATATATATATATATATATACAGTATATTACGCACTTACGTATACAACGAAAAAGCTATAAGGAAAAACGAAAAACGGATGAAAATTCACCGCTACAACAACACCATTTTTCTCGTAATACTAATCAATTAGCCCCGCCTGGTTTACGACGAGTCGAGCAACACGACGCTACCCTTATCACATCGTATATATATATATAGCTACGTTGCTAGTTATCAGAGCTTTCTGGTACACGTATATATAGAAAACCGGCGCGCGCGTGACAACTGGAGAGACGATCACATCGCTGATAGTAAAGACAGAGAGAGAGAGACTCGCGTTTCTTTATGCCGTGTGTTGGACCTGATAGACGAACTAATTGCCTTCTGTGTTGGCGAGCTCTTTTCGCTTTTAATTGCCTCGCGCCGCTTATACAAGCCGGACGATCACCTTGATTTATACACCCTGTTATATATATATATATTCTTTCGCGGTTCTCTCGCGGTCTCAAAGCACGAGGAAATTGCGTAGAGTGTTGATTATGAGGTATATCAGTATACAGACGATGCAAATTATTTTGTTAGCTATTATATATACTTTTGTAATAACATAACCACGTTTAGTCTCTACGTGAAATCATTCCGCGAGGCTGACGATCAGCGTAGGTTCTTAACGTAATCAATTTTTCTTACCCATCGTCGCTCACTTTTGCACCTCCACCACAACAACTATATATATATATATATGAAACAAACGAAAAAACAACAACAACAATCTCCGCACACACCGCGTCGTCGAAATACTTTATGCAGACGACTTAACGAACATCTCTGCGGTCGCTATACAGCATCTTCTCTCTCTCACTCGCCTTCGTATAGCGATGCTGCCGCGGGCACCGAAAAAATCTAAAACACAGCTTTGCATCGCATCGTACCTTATATTATACATCCTTCTCTCTCGTACCTCGCATATACGTATATACATACATACACTGGTTCACGCTACAGTAACTCTCAGCGCACGTATATATACATATATATATAAACGCAAGAGAGAGAGCACGGGTTTATCGTCGCGGCGCTCACTCGCTCGCGCGGTCAGGTGATAAAAACGCGCGCGCGCGCACACACACGGCCAACAACGATCCGTCGTTGAAATATAGTGTATATATATATATATATATACGTACGCGTGCATACTTTGTTTACGGGCGACGAGAGAAGAGAGTATATGTATAGGAAGACGAAGGGTCGCGCCTCGGGGCGCGAGGATGTATCGCGCGTGGGTGTGCGCGCTCACGAGCTAAGAGAGAGAGAGAGCAGTGTACGACGAGTGTATATAATGACGCTGATTTGTGGGTGTGTGAGGCGCGAAGTATTTTTATTTCGACGAGGGATGCGTATGTGTTGTATGTGTGTGTATGAGGTGGGTGGTGTGGTAAATCTTTGGATGGGAATTCGATACTTTTCGTGCGGGGAAGTTTGATTTAGGCGAGTGAGGGACTTTGATTGTCATTTTGTGTGAGTGTGTGTTGTGGTGTCCTTGGTTTATCATCCTGCAGATATTCTTTTTTCTTATATGTATATAAAAATATAATATAAGGTTCAACTTCGAATTTTTGAGCCGTCATTGTGTAATGATACTTTGTATTTGAATTACTTGTTACTTTGTACTTTTTATAACCTAAAGATTTGTTAAACTTTTATTGTTAATTTTATTACAACTATTCATGCGAAATTGTTTCTTATTAAACCAATTAACAATACCATTCATCATTAACGATTGTCGTTAAATTCCGTACAATAAACTATACAATCTGAAAACGAAAATGTTGTACAAATTACTCGTTCTCATTTAAAGCACTCGGCAAAGATTGTGTCCTCGTGTATACATTTGTACCATTAAAATTTTACCATCATTTAACCCGACACATGTCGTCTCCCCATTCGTACTATATACAGAGAGACGTGTCGACGCGAAAAACACATTACCAGTATCGCGCTGGCGCAATAAAAATCTCGTCAACGTATTGCTCTTCTGCTGGACAACAAAGTACCTTTTCCAGGCTACTTTAGTATTGGCTAAAGACACTCGTATAAAGGGGCGCTTAAATGAGCAACGGAAAAAACGAAAAAAATGAGAGGAGGATAAAAATTAGGAAACAGGAAAAGATGGGAGGACAAAAGGAGCGGGTGTATATGTAATCGCTAGAAATATCGACAACATAGACCGGAAATAATCTCGATAATCTGCGTGGTGTACGCGTAGTTTTGCTCGTTTTCCGTACATCTTCATTAGACGAATGGCAGAGTGTGCTCGGGTTACGGGAGAAACTATGAAACAAGCGGATATTTTTACTCAAGAACGATGATGAATGGATGACTGCGTGTGTATAATATTGGGTAAGGATATTATAGAGCTAAAGATTTTTATGGTAATGAACGATGCGGCGACGACGATTCGAGCTGGTGTAAAAGTTAATGAAATGGGTTTTACGCTCCTATGCGCGCGCGCGCGTCGATTCGGTCTCAAGGATGAACGGGTTCGCGGTATATATAAGAGGAGGCGGGGATATATAGGTAATGGGTCGTCGTTTAACGACGAAAAAGGAGAAAAATTGCTTAGCATGCAAATTAAGCCTGACATTAGGTTATTTATTATTAGTAATTAAGATATGAAATTGAAATGCCGTATACATCGTTAACTAATAACGAAATAAATATCAAGCGTATACGCGCACGAAGTTTAGTGTATACGTTAAGACGACATGCGGTGTTTTTTTTTTATCCTTCCTAAAATTACGTAACTCTATAACCATCGGTAAACGCAGCGTCTCTTCCGAATTGCAAATTAAAGATGTAGACTTCGGTGCGTATAATGGGCATATACACATCATCGTTATCTACTTCGGGATATGATGGTTAGTGATGAAATAATGAAAGCGATTGTATATACACCGTGGCCGATAATCGAAGGAAAGGCGAATGTGAATTATTTGTACACTATAAGAATGCCACATGCGGCGTTTATTCTCTCACGTGTTTTGTACGCGTGTCATTTTGACTTGGAAATTTTCGAGGTCGTTACTCAGGGGCCACATATGAAATCACAAGATATGCGCGTGTGTCTTTATTTTTACCTGTGAAGCAAATAAAACTAATTTTCACAAGCCTTCAATATCCTGCTGAGACAACTTATATACATTTGACACTATACAATCGTGGTTCGCATTACCTTTATCGCTCGAGCTTGGTAAATTAAATCCTCACTTTTATACTTACACTTAATACACTCCGCTGTTGCAGATTATTTAAGGATGTGCGCGTTTACCCTTAATAGCTTCTGCAGAGAAGAACGCGCGCGTCTCTCGACGTCTAATTTGACTCTTAAGACATTCGCGCTAAGTATATATACATATACATATACACACACCATACATGACACTCACAAGCGGAAAGTGAATCTTTGCGTTCTCGATTGACGACGACTACAACGGACTGCGCGACTATATACTACGACCACGACGACGACGACGACGATGGCAGTATAGTATTAGCCGGAGGGGTCGCGGGCGCATTGACATCAATTGTCACGTCCGTTCTCGTTTAATTTCGTGTGCGCTGCACTCTCGCTGCTGACAGTTGCTGCTGAATCGCGCGCAATCAACCTGCAGTGTAGCAGTAGTCAATTGTAATGTATATATATATATAGATGTGGTCGTGTCCAGAAGGTATGGAGTCGAGTTTTTCTTATAGTCGATAATTTATTGAAAAATTTTGAACTTCTTCGCAATCGTGTTCCCCATAAAAAAATAATCACTTTTGAATTTCGTATGAGGCGTCGCTTTTATTGGCTTACAGTACAACTGCTTTAATAAAAAAAATATATATATATCTAACACTAAGGCCATTCTCCTATCCACTTCGTATCTTCTATACACTCCACACTCACACGCGAAAACACAAACCGCCAAATCGCGTATAGAGCGTGAACCAATCTCTAAATTTAGTGAGCGCGCTGTTCTCTTCGCTCGCAAGCGTCCTTGAGATCACAGGACGATGTATATATATATATATATATACATACTCGCGCGAGCTTTTGCTTGTGGCTCTGCGCGTCTGTGCGAAAAGATAGAGAGAGAGAGAGAGAAAGCAAGCGAGTCGCAGGAGAGCGCGCGAGGCCTTCCTGTCGAAAATCAGGTTTCGCGCGGCGACGACGACGGCGGCGGCGCGAGTCCCGCGGGCAAAAACCGCAGTGGGTTATTACGAGGAGCGAAGGACCCCGCGAGAGAGTTGCGGCGGCCGAGGGAAGAGAGTGAGGACACGAAAGAGGGAGAGAGAGAGAGAGAGAGAACGGAGGGAAAAGAGTTGCGGCGCGTAATGTGGAAACGGAATGGGAAATAAAAGTTTCGTTTGTATAATGAGCGATTGTTTGACGAATGGAAATGTTTGAGGAAAGATTTGTTTTACGGATTATAATTGTAGAAAAATAATAATATTTATATTCCTTTATATTCTTAATCTAATGAATGTGTTGTTTTTTTGTTGTGTTTCAGGTAAGTTCACGTTAATGATGTCACGCCAATACACTGGAAGAGAACTTAATTTTATAGTATAATGGTTCAAGGTCAGATCGTTTTAAAATTAAAATGTGGTATAATTTAGGTTAAAGTGACATTTGTCACTTTTTTAAATTATCTATATGCAAATCCTTACTTTTTTCATACATATTGAGAGAAATAAATCTATATTACACTATACTACGTAATACCAATACGTAATATATACCAATATATATCCATCGCATTATAATTTTCCTAAAACTACTTTTATTACACCTATTATTCTGCCACTCAACGATATATATATATATACACATCGGCAACTCTTTCTCCTTCGCGGATCGACAAAAGGGTCTGTCTCGCAAAAGACTACATCACAACGTCCCTCCCCCCCCGCCGGTAAACTACACCTTCGTTCCCCTCCTGCTCCTTCACCTCCTCCTCTTACCTCGGAGACAAGGCGCCCGCGCGATGAAAACCGCAGAGACAAAGCCTCGATCTCGCCGCGAAGGACGCGGACCGCGCGCGTTCAACCGAGAGAGAGAGAGAGAGATGAGAGAAGATTAGCGCACGACGACGGACAGTTTCTGAAACGGTGCCATCTCCTGCGCAATTCGCGCGCACACAGCAGCAGAAACGCCAGCCGGAGGACCTCCTCTCCTCCTCGCGCTAATAGAATCCCGCGGTCTTTTATTTACCAAGTCTCTCTCTCTCTGTTCAAGAGAGCAAGCCCTTTGTTTGCTCCTCCGCTAATTTCAAGCTCGCTCCCGCGCGTCTTTCTCTCCTCTATCTCCTTTATTTCAACGCTCGCTTGGTCCTTTTGCACGAGCGAAGAAGAAGGAGGAGGAGGAGAAGCGCGAATCTTCGCGTGGTAATTCGATTCGCTGGGCGGAGGTTAGAATGGGATTTTTCGGTTTTGTGTAGAGAGAGAGAGAGAGAGAGACGAGTACTTATATATTATACAGCTACCGCTTTTGAAAATTCGCCCCCCCCCCCTGAGATGCTGTGTTCTGTTCTATACTTTCGTTGTTGTTTTTGTCGGCTGTCAGGCTTTGACGATTCTTTAGCCTTGCGCGGGATGCGGGATGCTGCATTTGAGATGCTGCTGCTGCTGCTGTTGCTGCATCTCGCGTTTGATACGACGCGTCGGGTTACTCGATGCGAGAGAGCGTGTGTGTGTGTGTGTTGAGGAGGGGAATTATGATGATTCGGATTGTTAAGGCTGATTCGAGACAATGGACGGTTAAAGCGGGCAATTTGAAGTTCGATATTATTATCGAGCGTTTTGTAACGATGCGTGTTACTAGCTCGGTCCTCTTTTTTTTCTCTCTTCTTACGTCCTTTTACATTTTAAATTGCTCGTTTATTTTGAGAGTTGTGAATTAGAGGAGAGTATCGTATGTTTGTACGGTCGAGTTTAGTATAGCATGAACGTTACCCTGTGCTATAGGGATTTTAGACGACTTTTTTAAGTAAACGTACTTTTTTTTTACGATTTTTCAAGATTAATTTCATGAAACGTCAACACACGCGGTTCCTTAATGTATATACGGAAAAGTCATAAAGTACGAGCGAAGCGCGTTGGTTAGATTTAAACTTGTTTAAAGATAGTTAAGTGGAAGAAGCACTTGCCGTATCGTTTATTACTCGCAGTCATTAAGCGTCTCCTGGAAATAGACGTGAAAACATACTGACAAACCCAGTAATATTTTCATTTGCAGAATTTCGAAATTTCGTTTATACATTCATCCACAACCAAAACACATTACTCAGCCGTAAAACCTCCCCCGCACCATTAAACCAAATCAAACAATTACAATTCCCAACTCTCCCATAACAATTCCACATACATCCAGTACAGCAACCTTAAAGATAAAAAGAAAAACGTCGTAACATCACCAGCAAACAGAGCTACCCACTTACACGGTGCTACGATTACAACCACAAGAACGACGGTAGCCAATATAGCTGCTGTAGCTACTCACGCCTCGGGCTGTCGTCGTCGTCGTTGAGTAGTACGGACTTCTTGCTGCAATCGTTGCAACTGCCGGGCGCGCGCGCGAGTTAAAGCTCGTTGACATCAGTGCGGGGGCCACTCGTGAGGTCAGCCAACCTGGCCGTTCGATTCCCATCATACGCACGTACAAGTGTGTAGTACACACACACACACATAGAAACATTGACGAGCGCACGCGCTTTTTGCGATTCAGGCCTTATCGCGTGAGTTGATGGAGAAGGAGAGAGAGGAAGGTAATGACGGACGAGTACACGATGAAGGATGACGAGGTTGTTGATTCGATTATACAGCGTGGAGGAGCTTCCGGATTAGAGGATTCAAAGGGTTGAAGTATCGGATTGAGCTTTTGATTACGGCACGTATCGTCTTGAATTTAAGATATTTTGGTCTCAAGTATAGTTTTATTACTTTTTAATGTTAGAATTATGCGTATAATTTGTAGACAATAACTACTATAATCATTTTCGTATATTAATCGTAAATTCCTAATAAAATGAAAAGTTTACTGAAAAACTCGTACAAATATTAAGAGGTATAGTTTAAAAACTATTGATATAAACATTTTCCAACCGACACCTCTAAACCACTATATACACATACTACACACTTTAATCACTTTTCAATCCGCTCGCAAAACCAAACCCCAAACCCATTCATCAACCGATTCCCATCACCCGAGCCCCACACACGAACACACGCACACACACATCTCGTAATCTCAGCTCTAAAAAAGCAGTAGTCGCGGCAGGATTCCTAGGCGCGCCTCTCTCTGTCTCTCTCTCTCTCTCTCGGTCCACATTAGCGGGACGAGCCAATCACACACACACACACACATATATACGTAGCTTCTGCGGTTTCGGCCCGCTAGCCGCAGCGAACACGCGCGCTTCTCTCTATATAACGGGGCTTTCCGCGAGCAGCACGCACGTTCGATACTTTTCGCGAGTGTATGTGTGTAATGCGCGTGTATATAAAGATTGTTCAAAGAGACCCGACCAGCCCATCTCGCGCCTTCATTTCCGACTCGAACGCGCAGACTCTTGGGGGGTTTATCTTCGGGTGGGTTGGGCTCGTGTATATAGCACGCGCGCAAAGTCGATGATATTGGCGTACGAGTGTGAGTTTTAATTTCGCGTTTGAGTGAATGTAACATTTTGCTTTTGAAGTGATCGATAGAAAAGGTATTAGGCTTAATTGAACGATGAATCGATTAAATTTTAATTATATCCTTTTTTTTAAATAAAATATCTTTCAAGTATATGGAAAAATAGCATATATATTACAAAAGTGAATATTTTTTTGCTACAATCTATTTTTATACAACTTCATCGACCTGTTATATCTCTACCGTGTAATCGGTCGGAGACGTTAGAGACAGAAAACGGAAACCCACTATATGCGCTTGTGAGTTTACGCGTCGCCATGTGTGTAACGCTCGGTTTTTTGCCGCCTGTGAAAGGCGCGACGACTACGACGTTCTTCGTTTATTTTTTTTTCTCCCTTATATGTACGCCCCCCTAACGCGCACACGCGAGATCTAAATTAAGCTCCCGCGTTCAACAGGTCGCCGTCAAGCCACTGGTAGGTTTAAGTGATTTCTTAGTATACGTTGAAAGAGGAATATGGAATTCTAGAACCAACTGTGGATTCCAATGTTGTTCAGGGAATTATTTGCGCGAAGAATCTTTTTTTTTTATTGAATGTTGGTTAAAAGTTTTTGGTTATAGTTTGAAATTTTGCAGAAAAGTATAAAAGACAGAGCCACAATATATGTGTTTACGCAATTTACTGATTAATCAACGATAAACTCTGTTTTCGCAACAGCTTTATAGATCCAAAATTAACTTGTTAATTAGACAGCAGCCGCGTTAACAAAAACCAGCCTACGGACAACAGAGCCTCGCTCGCTTGAGCCCTAAACCCACCGCGCAAATTAAAAGCAAACAAAACGGTTCTCTCTCTCTCTCTCTCTCTCTTTCTCTCCTCTGCAACGCAGAGATCGAGTCATCGGGCGCCTAATCGCCACGGGCGATCGATTAAACGCGCGAGCGACATCGTAACGGTACTTCTCTCTCTCTCTCTCTCCCTCTTTCTCGTGATGCTGTTTTACTCGGCAACCACACAGCCACTGAGAGAGTTAGCTTGCCAACCGCTCGATTCACTATATCCACACACACACACACTCACACGCGAAACGCCAAGGTCACTCGGCCGGGCCTCATTAACGCGTGCGTGTGCGCACGCGACTTAAGGTCTTCATAATACACCTTATCGGTGCAATTGCCCGGTGCGGTCACGTGGTGGTATATACCGTTTCTAATCAGCGCAAGAGTAAACTGAAAGGCTGACCCTGCTGCTGCTGCTGCGATAAGGGAGTAGGGTATACATTTACGCGTGCGCGCGTGTGTTGTATATAAGAAGAACAGCCGCGAAGAGAGAATTTCGCGTGCGTGCTGGTTTAATCAGGGGTGTGTCAAAGTACACATACACACATGCTGGAGGATCGGTGGTTTATGGAGCGCAATCGATGCGTGTCGGGTATATATATATATATATATATATATATATAGGTATAAGAATGAATTAAGAGAAAGGTTGACTAATGTGTGCGAGAAGGTTTACCGGTGCAATGGTATGAGGTGCCAGAGGTGCATTTGTAATATGGTGTTTTGCTGTGTGTCCTGAAAATTATTTAACTTCATGGTAGTTTAATGAATTTCAATTCACTGTGATAGTCACGTTTGCATTCGCGCGGTTTCCCATTTCTGTATAACTACAGAATATACATGCATCAAAGAGCAATACTCTCCGCAGTTAAAATTCCCTACGGCGATTCTCTCGCTCGGTTTTTCCTTCTCTTCCTCTCCACTTCTATCTCTCTCTCTCTCTCTCTCTCTCTCTCTTCTTCTTTTTTGCCGGGGCCCGGAACGAAAACGGCCGTTTGATCGACGTAAATTCGATCGATCCCCGACGCGCGCGGCGCGCCGAACGAGTCTCATCTCTCTCTCTCTCTCTCTTTCTCTCTCTTCTCTGTGTCGGCACTTCTTACCACCGCGTGCCCACACGTGGATCGCAGCCGCCGCCGCCGCCGCGTCATCGCCCGAGAAAAATAAAGGATGCGCCGCCTCGCTCAGCTCTTTTTGTTCCTCGTCTCTCGTGCTTGCTTTCTTCGATGTGCTCTCTCACGTTCTTATTATTATTTCGTGGAGGGGTTTTTTTTTCCTTCGTCGACCTGCGGAGATGTGGAAAAATGTCGTTTTGTGAGCGGGAAGAGCGGTTAATTAAGGAGAGAGGGAAGAGAGAGGGGGGAGAGGTTTTCCTGGGTAATTGAATTATCAGGGTTGGGAGTGGCGCTGAAGATAGCATTGGCGGTGGCTTTTTGCGGGTGGCATTAATAAGTTGGCGAATTAAGATGGCCAATATTTAATTGACGGTGGTGCACGCGTAAATCCGCTTTTCATCGGGCATATTATATGAATATTTTTAAATATTCGTAATTAATAAGGATAATACTTTCATAAAGCAATTCATTAACTATCAACTCTATTTCCTCTTTTATCATTTATAAACATTGCCCAATGCCTTCAAAACTCATCCATCCACCTAATTCTCTTCGGTACCATCGAATTCCGATACTGAACAGAAATTTGCCATGTTCTTCTAACCTCCCCCCTACACTTTGTACCCTCAATTCAACAATCATCCATGCAGCTTCATCGCAAAAATATACCATGCGCGCTCTTACTAACCGTTTCATTTGCCAGCGCTAAACAAGACAATTACGTCGGGACAGCGCGAGCGTCTATAAAGACTCCATAAATCGCCTCTCTCTCTCTCTCTCGCTCCCGGTTAATCGTGACCGATCTTCGCTCACACGCGCGGGGGCCGCAGAGACGATGAGAGTAGCGCGCATGCGTGGTTTATTTCGACGCCACGTCAAAAGCCATCTGTCGCGTGCTTGGCGATGCGCTGCTGCCGGCATGAGCGGAGAGGGAGATGTGCAACGGTTTTACGTAAGCTTGCGAATACGGCTTTATTCGGATGTATAGGATCGGTGAGTCTCGGCGTTGGGTGGAAAATTATAACGTTACCTATACAAGCTATTTAAGAGATTTAGAAGTCATTTTTTGCCAATGAAGACTTGTGATCGTTAGAGTTTGATGTCGCAAAGAAATTACCGTCTTTGTTTTCAATAGTAAAAACTTATTAATGGTTTGAAATCAAATCACTAAAAATACATTTATTAAAACAAAATACTTATACATTCAATTAAACGCCAAAAGATTCATCGCTTCTTTTTACATCGCTACACTCGCCCATTATATATATGTATACACATCTCAACTTTTTGTCAACTAAACTCCGCCACCTACGTACCATAAAACACCCTCGAGTTTCACTACAATCCGTTCCTCGCTTATACCTCCAGCCTCCCTCTCGATTCGGAAAAAAAAGCCAAGCTCGCGCCGCGCGTACTTTCTCCCCACCACTCGTATATACAAGCACACCCATAACAACGTATCAAGAACCCATTAGCTTATCAATGGGCGGCGCGTGACGCGCGTGGGCGTCTGTAACGAAAATAAACCCACACGCGCACGCGTGAGAAAGCTTCAGTGCCGGCAGTTCCGTCTCGTTTTTCTTCCTGCGTGCTGTTACTGCTTCGCGCGCGCGCGACGCACGTGGTGTGCTGCTATCGTGGGAGGAGACTATATACGACGACTGAATGGCTGTATAAGACGAGCGTCGCGTTTTTTCGTCGCGTAAACAAACGAGCGTGAATGCAAGAGAAAGAGAGAGAGATGGTAACCGGGTTACGCGCTCTTCATCGAAAGAGAGTCAACCTTGCGTCGAGTGCGGGAGGAGAGAGAGAGAGAGAGAGGAGTCTGGAGATATATGTCTATATGGGATAGGAAAGAAGAAATGGCAATGTCAAGATCAGCGTGTCACTTTTTGCTCTCTACTGCTAGCTACTGCAGATATAGTAGTCGTCGTCACGTGTTAGCCAAATGCTTTCTAAAATTGCAAGCCGGAGATTAGTTGGAATTGTTAGTTTCTTGCTCAGTCGTATATATATATATATATATGTGTGTGTATGCGCGAGCGTGCGCGAGAAGGGATGACATTCACGACGCCTATAAATCATTGACTCTATTTACGGGGATTATTAAACGAAAATTATTATTTTTGTCATCGACCACCGCGCCGCATTAAGCGCCTATATACAACGACGTCAAATTACCTCTGCAGAGGATGTTACGCACTTTCCTCTTGCGAAACACCTCTATACCAGCAAGCTAAAGGAAATATCAATATAATTACGATGTCGCGCAGATGTCAGCACCCTCCGTCCCCTCAGGACCGTTTCGTAACTTCCTCCTATATATATCTGTAAAAATTATCTGCACGCGTTTGTCGCCAACCATCATGTCGCTTCATCGCGATTATACACGCGCATCCTTTGCGCGCACTCTCCGGTAAACGAAGAAAAAAAGTGAGAACAGTGTTTGGCTGCTCTTTTGTACCGAAACGCATGTGCGCATACGCGCGCTAAACTGTATCATCAGCGTCCGTTTTCTGAAAAAAAAAATGCGGTTCTTCTCCTTTCTTCTTTCCGCGCACTGGTGTTCGGTTATTTTTTTTTTTTTTGCACCTGTGTAGGGTTACTTGGGATAACGGAAGATGTTGCGGCCCTTCGTCGGCTGGGATTATTGGACAAAGCGGACAATAGGTAGACCTATAGGATTATCGGGGTAAGGGTAAGCTTCGTAATTTCGTATTGTATACGCACCCACGTATCTTTTGTTTGATTACTACCTGCGCTTCTTCTAGCAAAGAATGCATTATCACTTAATGACAATGTTTTAAAACTTTCTGAAAATAGAGCTTCAACTCTCGAGAAAGTTTGTTCTCCTCTTCAATTGAATATATTATTGTTCCATTGGCCATCGTACAACCACTATTTTGCCATTCAAATGAACCGCAAGTACAACACAACAGTCGAACAAACGAAATAAATTGACTTTTAAATTTCCCGCCGCATCCGAGTTAAAAGGAACCCTGGAAATCATTCGGCTCAAGGTAACGCTTGACATTCGTAAATCTCAACTTGAGTACAACAAACACCGACATACAGACAACTGGTATAGGAAAACAAGTGCGGATCATCGATCTCCAGACTCCCCGCCCGCAGCGAGCTAAGCGAGCTCTCTCGAAATCGAGCGTAACTTCTCTCTCTCCCCGTCTGCTTGTCAACCGCACGACGCAAATGCACCTCCTCATACTCTCCTCTCTTTTCTCCCTCTCTCTCTCTTCATCCTTCGCCGCGAGACGAGTGTTGTCTTTCAAAGCCGCAGCCCATGGGAACAATTCCGCGTGCATCTCTCTCTCTTTCTTCTCGGCTGCTGGGCTCTCTCTCTCTCTCCCTCTCTCGCTTTGGCCTCTTTTTCGCCGTATACGTATCCGTTTCAGGGAGGCTGCTTCTGCTGTTGCTCGCTGGCTCGTTCCTCCTCGATGATGCATCGAGCTTGCTTTTTCGCGTTCGTTTGCCTTGCCTCTGCATAACGATGATATTTTAGGTCGACCAGCCGCTCATGCTGCTTGAGATGTATCTCCCGGCAGGGGGAATTCATACTGGCGGTGAGCTCTGCAGTGGGTGGTGGTTGTTTTTTTTTGAGAGGAAGATTGGAGTGGTAATGAGTGTTATGAGGTTTGGCATTGGCGCTTGAAGGGTTAGGCAAGCACTGAAGTGTGTGCGAGTGAGCTTGAATCGCAACTTGGGTGGTTTGGATCAAAACAGATAAATGTCGGTACGAGTGTTTGCATAGCGTTTCGCTGCATGCGAAAGCCTGTTTATTGATCTTTTTGAATGTTTTTAATTGATGATCATCTGGCATTCCTATTGAGGATTCAACTACACTTTTTCTAGTCGTGCATCTCTTATATGTAAGAATCATTGAATAGTTCATCTAATCAGAGAGTTAACTGATTCACAAATAGTAAACGGTCTTGTGCAAACAAAGAAAATTACCTGAATTTAATTTGCGTTCAGCCTTCCCTCAAGTATCGAAGTATTAAGGCTACTGCTCTGATATATCAGCAAAAAATCATGCAGTACAGATGAAAATAGCGATAAATTAAGGAAAACAAGGCGAAATCTAGCCCTTGTAGTTTAGTTTTCATAAATCCGTAAAACTCATAGCTCACCGATACCTCTCACGCCCGTCACGCGGTATCACTTAACCGGCTGCAATAAAACCATCATCCACCCAGACACTCATATATAGAAGCCTCGACAAGACCCACGTACACACACATATAGAGGGGGGAAGCTGTGCAGACACGAGACGATCCTCCGCGTATATATACCGCGTGCAACACGTCTCGTACCTTCCCACGTGGATACAGTGACTGCGGGCTGTTGCTGCTGCACGCGGTAGCTACGATGCTGCTGCTGCTGCTGTTGAGCTAGAACGAGAGGGGAAGCTATCGGGTTGCGAGAGCGTGTGGCCCGCGCCGTCGGCTCATTAGCCCTTCCCTAATTAGATCAGTGTCAAGCGGGGCTCAACCCATTCGTTGTTTCCGGACACACGTCGTCGAGGACAGAGGACGAGGATGGATTTGTAATGATGTGGGAGATGCTAGGCGCAGGGGATTTCGGTGATTGAAAGAAGAAGTTGGAGATGTGATTGAGAGATTATATGGACCGGTAGGGTTTTTGGGTGGGTTTTATACTGGACGCGTGTGAATGCCGGATGGAGCAGGTTTACGCGGTTCTGTGGAATGAGGCGCGAGTGCATCGTTGATTGCTTTGCGATCGAAAAGCTGATGTGGAGATTCGGAGGTAATTAAGAGTAACTGGATTTGTGGTGGGGTCTCATTTTACTTCAGTATTAACGAATTGGGCGTATCATTCGATTTGACGGGAAATAGTTTAAATTAACTCGCTTGCTTACGGTGATGTGTGTGTATATGGGATTCAAAGTAGGGATCTGTAAATATTTAAGGATCGAGTTCGGTAATGTTCTATTCATAATGAAGTGATTCGTTTGCACGGAGATGAAGACAATAAAGATGTATAGCATGTTCTTTGGACTAATTCAGAGCTCGTCGTTCATTTCCGACACCTGAAAGGTGAGATTCAATGGCGATGAAGTAATTTGAGAGCCGGTGTAAGCTCATTATATTTCGTCGCTTGAACCTAATCACGCCATTATAATCCGATGCTTTTGTGCATAGAGTCCTGTAAAGGATGTTGATGATGGATATTTTGTCGTGGGAGGTCTATTCAAACGACGTATCCTTTCATTCGATGGATTTTAGAATGGAAAGAAACCTAACCGTGGATTCATATATTTTGTTTTAAAAAATTTTTTATACGCATGCCATTAATTTTTTATGATCTACTCTCGAGTTCTCGTTGCCTTTCTAAAATTAATAGAGTAAAATACGAGAACGGGCAATTAGCGAAACCGCAAACACGCATTAAATCGGCCAAATAAAGATGTAAAATCTCACCGATCGTTCGATCGACAGGCGAATCTTTCACTTCGACACTTTCACATTCCCTCTCCTTTCTCTCTCTCTCTCTCTCTCTCTCTCTCTGAGCGATCGTAAAATTAATTCGACCGACGAAAGATATCAAATTAAAAATTTTCATCCTGAACAATCATCACGTGCGTCTCACAGGGCCAGAAATATACTTAAAGCGTAACTCGCGCTTTGTGCGCAACTCTTATATACGTACATATAGATATGTGTGTATCCTCTCCGCAACCCCGGAGCCATTACGACGGACACTTAGATTTTACGATATAAAAGGCGTGCAACTACCGGCTCTTAGGGATTTAATCATTTTTTCTACCACACTCAGGATGATATTCATTTTGCCGAGCGCGCGTATATAATACGTATACTCGCGTATACAAAAACGCGCGCGCGCGCATGTTGGTAACCTATAATAAGCCGAGATTCCGTCCTTTTTTCGTCCCGAAATCGCTCCGATTTCACTTACGTCACTCTCCTCGTATACATGGCGGCCGGGCTCCCCGATTTACATCGATTCTCTCTCTCTCTCTCTCTCGGGGCTAATGCGATTCCGTAATTACTTAACTACCTATCTCTCTTAATTGGCCGATTAATAGGCGACCGGCAAGAGCGAGCGACTGCGTATGAGAGAGACCGCTTGTAAGTTTTTTCCTCGGTGGCCTCTTTTTTTTTCAAGCACTGCTGCTGTGTTGCACGCATACAAGCACATACCAGTGGCGCACATCCTTGGTGAGGACTATACACGCGTACATCTTGATAAAGATTCCGGCGCTTCCACGGTAATTTCCTAATCGATTTGTCGACGAGAGCGCGTTCACCTCTAATGGATGTAAATTAAACGTTGTGTCGCGCGTATACGTATAGTCTAATGCACGATCGCTAGAGTTGTTGCCTCTCTCGCTTCCTCTTTTACTCCCATCGTCATGAGTTTTTTCCTCTCGGCTTCTCATTAGGGGTCAAAGTTTTGGAGCTACGATGATCGGAACGCGCGCATGAGTTGAGAATGGTGTCACCTTGTGACGGATGCTGCCGGTGATGACGGGGTAATCGACGCGACAAAAAGTGGTTACTGGTTGCGTCGTTATATAGGAATAACGGTCGTCTTGTTTACTGTACTTTATACAGCTGAAAAATAGTTATTAATAAGCCGAGAGTATTTTTCTCAGATTTTCTATATGGTATATATGACGCTCTGACCTGTGAAACTAAAATTTCTGGATTTAACTTCGGTATCATATATAAAAGTGTGCTATTTTCGTATTCAGGAGCCGTTGCTAATGTCGAATTTATGCAAATAAAACTCGTTCTTTTTGTCGAAAGAGTTAGAAAACTTTAAATACAGATTTAAACGTGAAATTATAAAAATGATGGATTAATCCTTTCACTTTATAATTTTTCCCCAACTGTATACATATATCATTAAAAAATACTTTTTATTTTTATAAATATATTATACCCCAATTAATCGAGTAAAAGTCTTCCAAAATAATTAACATGCAATGAAATCCTGCATATCAAGTTTGTCGACAGACGTGTATATCACTTTTACATCACATCATATATATATATCTACCTTTCGTTCTTCACCGTTCGAACTCTCGTATTCTCACAATTATTTTCACACTTCTCTCATATACATCTCCACCTCAAGCTACCACCGAATTTTCCACTTCAAATCCACCGCTAAACTTCTCCATTCACTATATCGATTCAATATACACACTCACACACACACACACTCATGCCACTCGCGCCCATATACACGCGAAGCGAGCGAACGTAGCCTCGGCTCCATTAACATTCGGCGCGCGGCAAATTACAAGCCGTGAACGCTAATGGAGCAGCCGTACACATATATAGCGTTCACTCGGCTCTCGAGGCGGTACCGCTCTGCGCTATATATATATATATATCGGGTGGGTGGCGCGGCGTCAGGGAAAAACGGAGAACAAGAGATCTCCGTTTGAGGTATAGGAGCCGAGAAAAGTGGGCGCGGGAAAATTGAGCGCCAGGGTTTAGGGGATCGACGCTAGGGTTAGATTGAACAGCCGAGGGGTTTGGAAAGAATAAAAGTCTAAGAGTAGAGTGTAGTTAGTACAGCGCAATTATATATTAGGCGTACACCTGTACTACAGAAATAAATAAATATACTCTGTCGTAGTTTTGCAAAAAAAATAATTCGCACGCGTGTGTATATACTGCTGTTTCTACGATTTCTCCGAGCGCACCGACGCGGTTATATACCTCGAACTTTAATTAGCCCACCGCAGCACTTGTTCTGAGAAAGAATGTATACATGGTATATATACAGCATTCACCCTCGCGTCTAACCTATACTTTTTCTATATATATACACATACAACATGCTAGCGTTCCTTGACTCCTGCACTGACCACTGCTGATCACTTTGCCATTAAATTGCAACTTCGGCACAGCTCTCTCTCTCTCTCTCTTCCGAATAGGCGTAAGCCGTAAAAACGAACGGAAGAAGCCAATAAAGACACACCGCGAACGAAAGAGTTAGTGTATATATATATATTTATAGCGTAAGGCAAGGTCTCTGCTCTGTGTGTATATGCAGTATATATAGGCGCCGCATAGGTCGTGGCATCGTCGTCGTCGTCCCTTCCTAAGAAAGCGGTAAATTCGGCGTTAGGTCGAGAAATCCGGTTTCCAGGGACTTCGAACTCTCGTCGTCGTTGCGCCGCTCACTCGTTCGCTCTCTCGTGAGAACGTTTTTGTCCAAAAAACCACCACCGGCGAGCCAAACAATAATTACACAGCTATATAGTAAGACAGCAACGACAAGGACAACACGAACCTTTACAGTTGTGTTGCTGCGTCTTCTATACTTTCCTACATCTCTCTCTGTTACTTTTTTCATTCTCCATTACCCATCTCGTACCTCCGTTTACGCGTTTCCGGCCGAAAATTCGGCTTCCGCCCCCCTTCGAGACTATAGGAAGCAATCGCAAAGTGGTGTGCCTGGTGTGTGTGTGTGTATATATATATATATATATATATAGCCATGGCTTAGAAGCACAAGCGCGGCAATTTCGTTATGGCCAATTTTCTCACATGCGCGATGTCGACGGACTTGACTTTGCTCGCGTAGACGTTGTAAAAATTGAATGGACGATCCATTATGTGTACGGGGAGTAGGTATTATACATATATATATATATATACGGGAATGCTCGTCGCGGGTGTAGCGCGGAGGCACAGGAGCTTAATACTCGTTCGCTCTGCTTTATTAAGCGCAATAACTTTTTTTACGCGTTATTAGGAGAGGATATTTTTACGGCGTACGTTGTGCTGTAGCGGAGTACAGGCGAGTAAATCGCTTTTAATAATTTCCCGAGACTCGCCTCTTAACGATTAGCGTAGCAGCAGCGGTTTTAGTGGTTTTTCTAAACTTTACGTGTCTCTCGCGATTTGCGGTATTTTTCTTGTATTCAAATGTCTTACAGCCGCGCTTAATGGCTTGTCGAATTATTTATTCGAATGGAAAAGCAAAAGTATATGCATGCATGGCCAGTACATTTAAATAGGCATAATGATTTGGGTAATAAAATATACTTTGAAATGTTCTCTAATAAGGACCGGAAACTATAAACCATCATTCGAAATAATCCTCATAATAAAAAAACCTAATGTTCGGTTATTATATCCTTTAATTTCAAAATAACATATTACAAGAATAATAATACTCTTCTATTTTTCCAATTAGCAAATTGAATTAAATAACTTTATATACCATTTAAATAACGAGAAAGGGCTAAAAACCGACATACGTTCCATTTAGAAAAATAAAAATTCCAAACCCTCGTCCGATGTGTATAAACGACCGACACCCTTAAAATTTTCTTCACGCATTCCTTCTCGTCGCATCACCTCTATACCCATCAAACGTACATCACGCGCACTCCTCACTCACGCAAAACCCTGCGCGCTTTTCTTTCCCATTTTCGCCTCAGTCTATATACACACACACAAACATATATACTCGACTGTGACGTATCGCCCGCGTCCACGAAGACCGGGTAATGATTCCAATGAACGTCATCCCCGCGTAGCAAAAAAAAGCAAGCCGAGCTCTGCACACAGTTCGTGTTGTCGCCAACAGCTGTCTTTAGTACTCGAGATCTCGCGCGCGCGCGCGCACGGGATTGCGAGCAATTCGAGCAGAAGAAGAAGAAGAAGAAGAAGAAGAAGGAGAAGAATCGCGCGGGAATTCGTCGTCGCGTCGAGAGAGACGAGACGAGAAATCGACGGCGATTACCGGCTGCTTTACCGCGAAAATGACGGCTCTTAGGAGCAAGAGAGAAAGAGAGAGAGAGGGAAAAGGAGAGGACGTTGGCTTCTTTCTACGGGTAGCGCGTTGTACGCGAGAGAGCAATTTGAACGCTATAGGTTGGAGAGAGAGAGAGAGAGAGGTTGGTAGAAGCTTTTTTCCGTGTCGTTATTTCGTTGCCTAATGTATTTATTATGTATAGACGTGGTGTGGAATGTCGTTCGGGATAATGGCGGTGCGATGTGAGATTCTTTTCGCGTATATGGTTATTATTTCGAATCGCCGTATGGTTTTTGCAGATGTTTCGCGGCGTCGGTGTTAATGTACGAATGAACGAGAATTTTAGTTATCTAATGTCAATTTTCGCCGATTCGTCGATTTTTCGGATAATACACTGACTAATGCTTATTCGGCACGCTTTTACAAGTCGAAACGTATATGTACAGTAATTTGTGTTACATACACTCGATTTTCACCACAGAATCTTTCCACAAAATTTCAGCCACTTTTTTCTATTGGACATTGTTCAGATGTAAATGATCGATCTTATACACGTAAACCTTTGCGAAGATTGAACACCGAGCGTATATAATTTGCGCGACGGCGTGCAAAAGTTTTATCGCGTCGGTGAATCTCCGCCCGCGCGCGCGACGACCTCTCTCGTGTATATATATGTATACTTATATATATGCAACGATCGAGTAAGCATCTTGGGTTCAAGATCTCCACTGTCGAGGCTTTGTTATTATGATTATTCCTTTTTTCTCGCTATAAATTGTAGCTTTTGAGAAATTGTGGCGTGGCGAGTAGCGTTGTGCTTAGCAGATATTACCCCAACTGCATTACTTAGCGTCGAATTATCGACTATCCGATCGATGGTTTATCACGGTTACAGCTTTATACCAGTAATATACTGAAGTCTTTAGAGAGTTCGACAAACTATATGTAATTCAGTTCGGGTAAAAATTTTATTGAAACCTTCCACATCGAGGTTGTCGAATAAACTCAAACAATCCTTCCACACCATAACCGTAAATTAATACGATTCTCCTTCTCCTTACTTTCGTACTCTCTTATCCTTCTCCGATAAGCATGGTTACATAACCTCGTGCCGAATTTCTCGGAAGCCTTGGGTACAAAAGGAGGCACCCGCGATAGTGTGTGTGTGTGTGTGTATATATATCCCGCAGGCGGCAAATTAAAAATCGCTTCCGTGTTGCGCGGCTCTGCAATTTCAGATGCTCGTTTAGATACGACGCGCCCCCTGAGGGATATATCTTTTCGGAAGAGAAAGAGAGAGGGGGAAGGGAGAAACCATTTGTCATATATATACACAACTCCACGCGAAAGAAAGTCACGCCGAATTTATATGTAATACGTTTGGTGTCCGATAGCGGCGTTGAGATAACTTCGTGGAAATCGCGGCGATCGATCTCTCAGAAGAAAAGGGGTATACAAAACGGGGGCTTGCCCCCCTACTTTCGTTACCTGTCGCTCGAGTTTTCTTTCGATTTCGAGAGCTGTCTAGAGGCACACTCTCTCCGGACGATTGAATTCTGGACTAAAAAAGGGGAGGTACAGAAGGCCTCAGCACTTTCGGAATTTACGAGGAGTGAATTTGGCCGACTTGACAGGTGCATTTGCCATTAATCTCGGTGCTGATTTTTTAGCTTGAGAAGGATTATCATGGAAATTAATAGATTTCAGCGTCGGGTTATATACGATGATTGAACGCATAAAATTATAACAAGACATATTTACGAGTTTAACCGTAGCTCGACGAAATTGGTTTGTCATTTGAGATCGAAATTCCGCGTAATAGCTCGGTAATTACATCTCGGTATGGATTGAAATTGTTTCCGAGAACTGCTACAAACAAAAGCTTATTATTCCTCTTACACTTATCACACGTTAAAACCACATATATACATATACTCTTCTCTCCAAAAGTCTCCTATCTCTGTACAGAATATACAACTACACATGTTTTAATCACCATCTTACCTTACCCACCAAATTTTTCGCCAAATAACACCGGAACATCAGGCCAGCGGTGGTTCCCTTATTAACCCAAACCTTAATTCGTCGAGCCCGGTGGCGGCAGCCCACAACGGAATCTCGGCCAATCGATCTCTCTCTCTCTCTCTCTCTCTCTCTCTCTCTCTCTTGGCTGGCCCTTCTGATGAGTTTCTTCTCTCCTCTCTACACCTTCATCGCGCGATATCCCCAATTCTCTTCGTTATCGCAAATTGAGCCCAATCTTCTCTCACTCTCTCTTTCGTTCGCTGCTCTCGATGTATATAACTACATGCGTGCCCTCTGCGTTTAATTTTTTTTCTCTCTTTCGTTATATACTGCGGGTCAGACAAGAGAGCGATAGAGAGAGAGAGAGACTTATTACACGCGGAGCTCGTCGTTGCGCAAGATTCCACGAAGGAGTAATTGAACATGTGTGTTTGTGTATGTGTGTATATATATATATCATGCTGTACGGGGAAGCCCGCACGTCGTCGGAGCCCTCGTTAATTGCGACGCCTGTCAATTTATACGAATTCTGTCGCCGAGAGGCGGAGCTTATACCATAGCTGTTGCTATATATGCCCGCTATACGTATACAGTTGCCGATGTTTGCTGTATATACATGCGAGATTAGGCTTTCACGAGGTTTTCGGTTTTATCGGTTTCTAACGAGGAGTGAAAGCTTTGGAATTGTAGTGCCGCGTGTGTGCCGCGATACTCGTTGGGAAATTGCGCATTCTGTGGTTCGAAGAAAAACAATTGAATCTTTCATTGGAAGCGATTACCGATAGGAAAATATAGATCTCCGTTGAAGTTAAACCATTATTTCTCCTGTTCGCAGTGTTTTAAAACTTTTTTCTTTTGACTTGTGTCGTATAGTATAAACGATCCATCTTGCGTGTAGACAGCTTAATCACTTCTTATTTTGGTCACTTTTATTATCATCTACTCAATTTGAAAAAAAAAACCAGCTATTTCGTTATTTAAAAATGTAAGACTTATACAAGTTGACCCACAAATATATATAACCTTGTTTTCAATTAATCTATTAAAAGTCATTTGAAAAACACAATCTTTTCCACAATCTATCATTAAGCCACAATCGACATTCAATTAATTCGCATAAAATACAATTCTCTCATTTCGAAACATTAACAATCATCCTGCGATCGATCCTCTACACACACACATATATATATACATATACCCAATAAACAAAGCTCGCCGCAGCAGCAGCAGCAGCAGCAGCAGCAGCAGCAGAGCGCTCTATCCTACTTATAAAAACCATTTTCATTTTACGCCCGTTTCTCATCTTCATTACACGAGCATTAAAATGCGCAGCCTATACTCCTCGCAATATATATTGAAATCCGCTCGGTAATAACGACAGACATACACACACACACACACGTATATACGCACAGCGAAAAAACGAGTAAAGAGTCTAACGGGTCGCCTGGCCACCGCCGCTGTTTTACTGCCGCTCGTGCCAATTGAAACAATAAAGAAATATCATTCGCCGCCGCCGCACCGCTGCCTATGAATATGGTTAAAGGGCGGCGAGGCTCGTGCGCGCGCGCGCGCAAGAAAAGAAGAGCCGATGCGTCTTAATACCTCTGTACGCGCGCGAGCTCGGAGCATCCGTCGTAAACATAAACATTTATTGCGCCTCGCGTAATGAAATATTTTACAAGCACGAGGGAGCCGCCGCCGCCGCTGCCGCTGCTGCTGATGCACCTATACGGCTCCCGTTCGATTTTCTATGTCTCAAAGTGTGTCTTGTATTTCTCTCGTTCTTCTTCCTTTGCTTCTTCTTCTTCTTCTTTTTCCATCTGCGAGTATATAGCAGCATCAGTAGGGGCTAGTTCTTCTCTATACGTCTATACGTACACGCGCGTGTATATACGTGCGCGCGTTGCCTTTTACGATACTGCTAATTTGATTAAGGAGAGCCGCGCGCGTGTGCACGTGGAGGTATAGTGGTTGGTTATGCTGCTGGCGCATCTTTGTAGCTCGGATTATCATCGGCGCTGCAGCAACTGGAATTCCTATTGGCTGCATTCCCGTGTAATAATGAGCTTTTTTTTTCTTAGCCCGGTATTGCGCTCGGGAAGATTTATTATTTTAATAACATTTATATTATGCAGACAGTGCTTAGCGAATTGATTTCTTCATCCTGTTTCTTCGTTTTACAATAAATTAAACGCTTCGCTGAATGGTTTAAGACGGAGGAAGCTAACGACTCTATCCAAATATAATATTCTACTCATAAGCATGGCATTAATGACCAAGTCAAATTAAACCAGTTTCAACCTCTCTCTAACGTCTATTCTTCGGGCGCTTTACGGTTAGAATGCTGAGAGAGAAAGAGGCGCTAATTATTAGCGTCATCTCTTTTCTCTCGTACAAATATCACGTGGCATACACACACACACACGCGCGCGCGCGACCTCTACGTTAGGTGTTAATTCGGCCATAAACCATTCTCCGCGTGGCAATATGTACCGCTTCTTTTTATGCCGTCTTATCTCGAATATGACGAATCAATATTTCAAATTCATCTTCTAAGCACACATATAGACTATAGAGGCTTTAAGGATATTTGCTCGAGTTATGAAGCTTATGGCTTGAGCAAAGAGAAATATGAAATATAATAACTTGGGAGTACGAATCCACGTGGCTGCCTGTTACTGATTGATGAGTCGCGCGTGCCTCAAGTCAAGTTCGATACCAAAATCGTTTCTGTTCTCTTAGAAATGGCTTTATAAGACAGTCCTATTTTAATTTGTCTTTTTTTTAATTGAAATTATAATTTTATCGAAATGAACTAAAACATATACAATCATAAATATATAACGAAATGAAGGTAGGGCATATTGAAAACTATACAGACAGCTCATAGAATACCGCAGCTACTATACAGACCATGTCGAGCTCATCACTCGAGAACACATCCATTCCCTGTGAGAAAAAAGGCGCAACCAATAGAAAAGAATTGGCAAGCGCTACGAATAGACCGCGTGATGAGGCGCAATTTGCATCTCGATACGCAGACACACGGGGGGGGATTCCTCGGCAAACACCGGTGGATGGTTCTTCGATCGACGGCAATAACGAACCCTTATATAGCGATCATTTCATCCTCTCTCTCTCTCTCTCTTTCTCTCTTTCCTACTCGTAAAGACTTGCTTGCACCTGCAAAAAGGGTATATATACGGAGGAACGCGAGAAATAGAAATCGCGGAGGGGTAGGGTAACAGCGGCGGGACGAGGAAGAGGAAGAAAGTGATAATACGCGAACGAAGAGAAAGATAGAAAGAGAGAGAGAGAGAGAACCTGTTTTTCGTTGCGGCTGCGTATATACGCGAGCGAGCAGCCGATCAAACCTGTTATTGTGCATTGAATAGATATTCCCTTCTTTATGGGCCCTTGTATTATGTTGCCCGTGGTTGTAGGAAGGGAGGGTATATACATATATATATATGTATACTCGTGAGGGTATCTATCTATTCGATTGGAATGCAAAATCGTATTGTGCGAGAGAACGAGAGAGAAAGAGAGGGAGTTGAGATGAATATTGTATGGGATTTAAAATAATTCGCGTGTTGAGCGTATGGCGATGTCTGCAGCTAGTGATTGCAGGGTGAGAGTTTTGCGAAACCATATGATGCTCTATTCTCGCGTACTATTCGTATGGATGCAATTTTAGAATGTTAATGCTAGATGTATAGTAATAGTATAGTTGATCATAGTATCTGCATATATACGCTTGATAACAAAAAAACTTATATATACTTCGCAAATTTGGCACAACCAATTATAGATGCATGATAGACCTGATCTTAAACTTTGTTTTTATGAAAAGGAATGTGTTAACATCGAACTGATACCTATACACTCGATTCTATTTTTAATTCTCGCGATCGAGAATTCCAGCCATATAGGTACACGTACAGAAACGTCCGATGGAAACTCGCCCCTCCGCTTTGGAAAAACTGTTCCCTATATATACACTGCCAACCGCGTGTGCACGCGCGTTTCGCGCTTTTTACTTACTGACGCTTTAGTCGATCTTGCAGAGACTTGCAGGTGTAAGCTGCTGCTCGACATCCCTGCTTTTTTCGCCTGCACATATCCCAACTCGTTCGCGATATCAGTTTTTCCCCTTGGACGTGTAAAGCGTTTTCTTTGCTCTCGGTAAATCGCTTGTTGCGCGGTCAGGTACTCCGGATCGGTTGTACGCGTAATTGAAAAATTAACTGTAAAACTTTAACGTTCGTGTATAGCTCGCTAATTAACGGCAGTTGATATTAATCGTTTACAAATCGAATAAAATCGTATAGCTCTACATTTTTTCAATCAATTAAATAAACGTTAATGTAATGAGCATATAACATTTCAAGCATATAACATTTCAAAAGTATTATATACCCATACCCACGTCAATAGTTCTCCCAAATCAACACATATACCCGCCCTCGTAAATCTCCGTTTTTCGTAACCAACCGCGCGCGCACACACACACACAACACTCTTAAATTATTTATCAGCAATCAGTCGTATTTTCGTCGCGGTGCAGACACAGCAGGCGGATAATTGAGAAATCGACGTTGCGCCGCCCGATTCTTCAAAAATCTCTACCAGCTAACGAGAATGTAATTGCCCTGCGCGCGCTTGGTATACGATCCAGTTTCCATCTTCGGGCTTATATACTTACCCGTTCTCTCTCTCTCTCTCTCTGTCATGGTGGTAATTCTTTTCTACTGCACGCTGGTGTGCGCACATTTTCTCGGTTCTCGATCCCATAGGGCGCACGACTGGCGAACAAGTTTCTTCCACTCGTCGAACTTCCCTCCCAAAGGAGCGAACCGCTACTACCACTGCCAGCAACGAGGCTTTTTGCGCGCCAGAGAGAGAGAGAGAGAGAGAGATAGTGACTTGGAAGGGCAATTTTTCGTTAGAGCACGCATGTATATGTATATACTATAAAAATTGCACGGCTGTTAAGGTAACGCGTTTGCCCGTGAATTTGCAAGTAGGAGATATACGCATTTTTGCTGCATGTATACCCTGCAGGTTGTTTTAATGCTGATTTTGGACGTGGAATGGTGGATCGATCCGTTTTTGTAACCATTGAAGTATATAGTTGTCAAAGTATACGGTAAAAAACATGCCTTGATTTCAGAATCCTCTATATTTTTAGGATTTTTATAATCACGTTGACATCCCTACCTGATCAAAAGAGCAATTAACAAACTCTCGAATTAAAGCTGTCTCGCAAATCTTCAAAAAGCACCGCGAAGTTTCACCCCTCTACACTCAGCACCGTTTATCATATATAGCCACGCATTATAGAACTATCCCAGTGCACTTCCTCATTCCGTCCTTACAAAAAATCATCACGTAGCTATCTCGTGTCGCATAATCCTTTGAACCTTCGCTCTTATATACACACCAGCTGCATCTCTCTGCATTGCGTTCCTCCTCGCGACGCAATCGAAAGAGCAAACGTCGTCGTCGTCGCGCTCTCGCATCCCTTTTCTAGCGTTCATGCGCGCACTGTGGCAAAATGGGAATCGGCTCTCTCTCTCTCTCTCTTGCGCTCTCTCGCGCACTTTACGAGCACACCGGGCCCAATAAAGTGCATCCAAGGCAGCGATAAACAAAGGGTCGACATCGCTTTCCTCCCCCTTTTGCGGCCGACCGCGAGAACGCATTAAAGTTTCCGCGTCGCGTCGCGAAATGGAAACGAGGGAGAGAGAGAGAGAGAGAGAGGAGACATTCCTACGAGAACGCGCTATGGTATTGTCGCGGCAAGAGCGCGCAGTGTCGCGGATTTACGAGCGCTACGTGGACTGTTCCTTTTTTTGGTCAAGGGTTGTTGCGTGCGTGTGTATATGTGTGTGTGTGTGTCTATGTATGTCTCCAATGCTGCGTGATGATTTTTTGCAAACTTTCTCGGCGAGTATATATGGATGTGTGATGCTGGGAGGGCGAAAGGTTCGTTCGCTATATGGTGAGATTGTGGTTGGCAGCAGATGTTTCGTCGCGAGTTTTCAAATGTGAGGGAGGGATGTATTTGGCTCAGAGTTGTCGTATTTTTTATAATTTATGACTTGGAATCCCTGCATTTATGTCTTTTGTAGTATGCAGGTTCCATGCGATCGGTTGTTCCATGCGCACATTTTGTTGAAACTATCAATGTTAAAATGCCTTCGTTCATGCAAAATATAATAATATGTACCGACACATATACTACCATTAATTGAAATGATGATTAAATATATGGATAAAATAATGGGGATACATAAATTATAATTCACCAAAAATATAACCACCATTATTCCTCCCTATATATATATATATATATATATTAGAACGATCTGACATATCAACGACCAACAACTCCTCTATCACTCAACAACCACACTTCAATCACTAATATAACCATTATCTTTTTTATTCACAGCTGTACACCGCAATACGTGGGCGAGTTCTGCCAACACCGTAACCCTTGCTTGACGGGTCAACGATGCCAGAACGGTGGTTCCTGCCGGGTACACGAAGGCCAGGGCGGAGGTACGCCTTCGTTCGAATGCGTCTGCCCAGTTGGCTACACGGCCAGCCTCTGCGAGATCCGCATCGACAACGCTTGCGACTCGTCGCCCTGCGCCAACAACGGTACCTGCGTGCTCCAGTCGCTTCAGGAGTACACCTGTTCCTGCGCTAGCGGCTACACCGGTGAGTTGGTTTTACTCTTTTTTTTTTCTTTCTCTTGGTTTCAAGAATTGAGAGAGAGAGAGAGAGAGAGAGAGAGCTTTGGAACTAGTTTTTGCGGCTGTTAGGGAGAGAGATTTAGATAACTGTTGGATATAGTTTTTTAATGGGTAATGGAAGTATTTAAAGGTAGTTGCAAGGTAGACGATGGTGAAGAGTTAATTGATCGCGACGAGGAGTTATGGGTTATGGGGTACAGGAAGAATGTTGTCTTGGACTTGTTTGACGCGTAGTACGCAGTTTAAGTTGTAGACTGTACAGCTGTTCAAAAGAACGTTTATTAAATAATACAGGATAATGTCATTTTATTATATTTTACATAAATATAACTATATATATATTACAATTTTCTATACACCCGCAGAATTAAATTTGGTCTTTCCAATAAAGGTGCAAAAATATTTATCTTTTGAATATTCAGTGCGGAAAAAACAACACGGTCTCTCTCTCTTAATCAAGCATTTCAACCTCCAAATTCACACTCGCACGTGTTCCGAAAATCCTCACCTCCGGATCAGCTTCCTCTTTCTCTTTCTCTGTCTCTTTCTCTCCTCCACCTATGCAGTTCTGCGCGCATCGCCGATCGAGGGGCGCTACATAAAAAGTCACTTAGCACATTAATCGACGCGGTATGCAGATGCTCGCTGCCCGATGATCCAACGCCTTTCCCTCTCCCTTTATCCTCTCGCTCTCTGTCTCCTTCTCTCTCTCTCTATCTGTCCCTCGGAAACGCATTTGCACTCGCTTGGCATTTGCATAATCCTGATGCTCGCGTCGCGGCCCACGCAAATCAATGAGCAGCAGCAGCAGCAAGAGCAGTAACAACGTGGCGATAATTGCGTTCGCGTTAGTCATACGCGCGTACACGCCCGAGAGAGAGAGGCAATTAAAAATAATCAGGCGTTGGCCGTATGCGTATATATATGTATACCGGCTCTCATTTTTTTTTCTTCTTTATTTTTATTACAGTCGTCATGCTGTGCTGTCCTCGCACGTGATAGTTGTTTTTTCACCTACTTTGTCGTCGCGCCGCGGTGGCTATGATTTACCGCGATCGCGATTTACGCAAGGTGTATTATAAGTGTCGCGGATGTAAGGTGGCATGTGCGCGAAGCGAAGGTTGATGGAAAAAATTATGGAATGTGGATTGTGACGATGTGGCGGCGTTGGTATGGGGCTTATCAGGGTATTTAGATTGATGGGGATTTCATTGGGTTTATGCATATAATATGCGAAAGTGAGACGCGAGTGTGTGAACCGAATTATTATGTAAGGGCTGAGCGAGTTGCGTGCTTTAATTAGCGGCGGTTATGATGGCATTTCAGATATGTGATGCGGATTGAGGAAAAAAATTAAATTGCCACTGTCGCGCATTTGAATGTAGAGCGCGGAAAGTTATGAAAACGTTTTATGTATTTTTGCTAGTATTTTTGATGCAATGTTTTGCGTACTTTTTGTAATTTACGATTATACACAGAGCATACGAAATACAGTCAATACATCTCATTTAATATTTGGACTTTAATTATCCCGTAGAGATACTTTCTTAATCAACGTTGAATATTTATTCTCTAGCTCATTACGTCTGTTATAATGGAACGAGATCTCGCCGTGAAGAATTTCTCATAATGAAAATCATTAAATTTAGATTTACGACAATATAAATTACATTCTGACGCTTTATAATTTATTGGGTAGAGTTTATTTAAGAATAGTTTCATAGTTAAACTATTAAGAAATACATCGCGCGCTAGTCTGCGGGATTTGAATACGTTTCATTGTCATTCGCTCATTATGCACAATGCAAATCGTCGCGACTGTTGTTTTATTTTTCTCTAAATCAATACACAATGAGCAATATAACAAACTACTTTATTTTTCAACGTGTATTATGTGAGAACAGTGACTATATATACACACATTGCAAAGATAAAACATTTATATAACATTATACATATAGTATAATTGATATACGTCTTTTTATAAAAATTTACAACGTCTCGATCGACACGCGCAATTGAGCGAAAGAGGGAGAGAGAAAAAAACTCCTTATCAATTTGATATATTTAATTTTTTGCCACTAATGTGCCACTATAAATAATTCATGTGGACGAGTATTTTTATCTCTACTTAAAAAACTATACACTTATACAGTGTAACTTTTTATCGCCGCGACGGCAACCGAAGAGCCCCAGACAACATACGTTTTTACCGTGCCCGTACGAACAAAATACGAGGCAGCTCGCGTAAATAACTTCCAATAAAATCCGACAGCTCGATGATTCGAGAAACTTCTCTCTCTCTCGCTCTTTCTCTTTCTCCCTCTCATTCGGCTTCGATCACTTTTCATCGGTACTCAATTACAGTGATTTCTCGTCCCGTTACCACCGCAACACAATTGCCCCACCGCGTTCCGACAATTATCACAACGCGTATATACATATATAACACACACGTGTACATACATATATATATGTATATGTATATACAGGGCTCAATTTTTTCGCCAATTACATACCCCGCGCAATAATTTATTATCCCCCGTACTTTATATATATATATATATTTTTTTTAACGAGCCTGGTGCCCGCGTTCGCGCAAAAAGCCGAGAAAAACCGACCGCTGCTGCGGCTTGGGTATATAACAGTTACCTCCCACGTTATAACGTCGTATATTAATTAAGGGGCTTACTCTCTCTCTCTCTCCCTCCTCGCAAAAGGGAGAGAAAGATTGAGCAACTTCCGAACAATAAAGGAGCGGGACGCCTGATTGCTCGTATGTGCGCCGGTCTGCATGCATGCATGTGTGGGTTTTCGCGGTTTCGCGCGCGCGTGAGAGGGAGACTCGTAAATTCTACCGGGCGAGCTAATGAATCACCCTCGTAACGTGAGCGCGAGCAAGCGAGTGACCGTGCACAAGCGGGAGTTTTAAATTTTAACGGACTCGCCGGCTAATTTCGCGCGAGAGTCCGCGACCGAGCGTGCATGTATATATATGTGCAGCACGCGCCTGCGTTTGTTATATACGCGGACACGCAGTGGTGTGGAAAGGCAAGGGAGAAACAGAGACTCGTATACATGTGTGGTATGCTTGTATAAAAATGATGGGCTGGGTAATATGAATAAAGTCAATCAATTTTGCGAAAGTTGTTAGAATGTATACCATGTAATTGCTTAAATGTTGGAGTGTATAGCAGAAATTCTAGAGAATATAGTAAATGTAATCAAGCGAATAATAAACCCAGAACTAATCACTCACAAATCTACTTGACATTTATAAATAGTCATTGTCTAGTCAAGACCGCTGATAAAAAGTATTTCATCAGTTGTACTCCTGACTTTTACTGCCTTATTACCATTACACCTCTACCGTAACCCCAAAACCTCTCAACCAATGAACCACACCATCATCACAAAATCATCTAATTTTCCATCTACTTATAACTCTCCTCATTCCACCTACCCTCGTTATACAACACTCAACACCCGGTTAATATCACTTAAAAACTGTGTCGAAAGCTGCAGCAGCGCGGCATCGTTGAACTATTTCGAGGTTCAACGCACGCGCTACAGGACGAATGAATCTCGCGCGAGTATAGCGTAATCCGGAGAAAGGCTGATGATGCGCGAGGGGGGAAGAGCGCGATGTATGTTGGATAATTGGCGCGCGCACACACGGCGAACGATGTGTGTATACACATACCGGCGGGTCCTTTGCACTGCTCCGCGCAAGATTCTCAAAGTATGCGAGAGCTTTCGCTTCTTCGTGTATTATATATATACGTATATAGCTGTAGTTTTTGTACACTTTCGGCTATGTTATATATATGTGTGTCTTCAAACGGACTTGTGTGTAAAATTTGTACAGCGAGTTGTCTTTTGATAATTTAATTTATACGAGTACGATTGAAAACAAAAAACGTGTAATAGATTTATATATAACAAGCCACTTTCGCACTTGACCTTCTCACGTGTTTGTCTACACCATTAAAAAATTCCTAAGCTCACGTCTCAACACAAACCCCAAATTCCGCACTTATCTCTACTCACCTCTTTCCTTCTTCTAAAAACTCCAACGGCTCCCCTTTCTTTTCTTAAAAAAAAAATTTAAACGCAAACATTACTTGCGCTAAAAACAGCATGCGCGGACATACGAGCGGCACAGCAGAGACATTGCCGTTCCCCCCCGGGGTAATTAGCTCGCGACTAATCAACGGGGCGTACCATACCGACGTGTATGTATGTATGTGTGCATAGAGTACGTACAAATCTACCCCCAGGCATCGTACAGCACTAGGGTCAAGGATCCCACGCGTGCGCGTGTTCATGGCTTTTTCCACAGTGTCTCTATATATACATATATATATATATATATTAACGCGCTTTGGGCGCTGCGAATTGGGACGATGTCGCGTGGAAAGGCTTTTTTCGCGTATAGATTCCGTATCGCTATCTATGGGGAACATGTTGGTAATTACGGTCTGGATGCGCTTAGCGCGCACATGTGGTTTTCGTGTTTAGATCGAGGCATACGTATATATATATGGTGAATTTTTTTTTCTTGGCCCGTGTTAGATATAGTTGACAAACAAGGTTTCTTCTCTCTCTCTCTCTCTGTGTTTTTGCGTTATCATTGTGGAAAGTCAATAATTATCGTAAAAATATTTTTGTATTAATTAAATTTGGATAAAATTACTACAATTCTTATGCGTAGCGCTAAAACTGGTCTTCGATACATTTTTTATTCGATTAACTTGTCTATATACCGTGAAAACTAACATTTTATATTATGTTACAGGTGTGTATTGTGAAAAAGTCGATTACTGTGCCTCCTCGCCATGTCGGAACGACGCGTCCTGCCGATCGCTCGGCAGTACGTATCAGTGTACCTGCATGCCCGGCTTCATGGGACCGAACTGTTCGGAAGATATCAACGAGTGCGAACAGGTTCCATGTCGGTACGGGTCCTGCTTAAACACCCATGGATCGTACAAGTAAGTAGAAAATTTTAAATATTATTAAATGTTAGATAGAAAATAACATTTTCTTTTCATTCTTATTGATTCCCAAAAGAGGCATTCATTTCATTAAAAAAAAATAAATAAATAAATACAAAGATCACGAACATTTGTATACATATATACTAAAATCAATTCGCATATACTGACAACTCCCGCGGCGCGTCTTATCTTCTAAAATCGTCACGTGAACTCTACCTCTTACCTCCTTCACCGACGACGAATTACGGTAACGACGAGAGACGCGCAGTCGATAGCGGTGCCCACAGCTATAGAGTGACGCAAAGCCGCTGGCAGGCCGCAGTATACCGACGCGGTTGAACGACGTCATTCGAACGTCAATTTGATTTTCCGCTGCGAATTAAAGAGGCCGCGAGCATCAGACACTGTCTAATTGCGCGACGTACAAACGATCAGGTGAACGTGCTCTCGTGCTGCTGTAAGCAGTGTCGCCTGCAATTACGGAATGCGGAACAAAGAGGTGAAGCGCAGTGGAGGTGGAGGAGTGTACCAAAGCGGTCCCACGGATCATTGCTCCGGTTGACTCGATGCCCAAGTGCGCCAGTTCCGCTCGTATAGTGCGTCACGGGATTGTGGATAGGGTTGGGTTTGATTTAGGAGGCTATAGTTGTGCGTTTGTGAACTTATTTTTTTTTTTATAGGCGTGAGGGTTGTTATAAAAATGATGAAATTCTTGATTTTGTGTAGTTATAACTGTAGTAAATCTTTAATGATACACTCAAGGAAATAAAAATAAGTTCGTTTACTGTGTAGTAAGATTATCGTGTCCCTTCATGTTCGTTCTCGAGTATTCAAAACTGTAGATTATTGTTATTAAGCATTTAAAATAATCATAACCCACACTCTATCAATAAAATATTCGAAAAAATACCCAGATATTACTATGATCATAATTACCAATTCCCATCTTTACTTGCCACCCTAAAATATAACTTTTCAAAAATCAACCGCACCCACTGCAAAATAACCAAAAAAGCCAAAAACCCCCTTCCGAAACATCATCACCCACATGCGCACCAGAGAAAGAGCATCGAACAAAGTCCCTTATACATACAGACCCTCTCGCAAACTCTCCTCTCTTCGAGTTCCGAAAAACGGACAACAAGAAGAACTCGGCGCTCGCGAACGGTCAAGCGAGAGAGTGAGAGAGAGAGAGAGAGAGAGAGAGAGAGAGAGAGAGAGAGAGAGAGAGAGAGAGAGAGAGAGAGAGAG